>SJXQ01008262.1:173684-201813 GCA_006408695.1 Aepyceros melampus | reverse complement strand
GGGGGGGGGGGGGGGAGGGAGGGGGCTTCCATCACTGGAGACACATGAACGGGTTGCAAGGCTGAATTCTGCTTAGTCTCAACTAGAAGAATGCAGGGCACGAGGGGAATTCCAGGGTGAGGACATCACCCTCACCCCAGGACATCTCCTGCAGGGATAAGATGCAGACGGACCCACTCACCACCTCTACACTGCCATCCTGACCCAAGTAGTGTCATGTTTCACCTGGATGTTTGAGTCAGCCAGTAGGTCTCCCTACTTCTTAACCTTCCTTCCTGCCCTTGTCTTCAACACGAGAGCCAGAGCAACTTTTTTTACCGTGAAAATCAGAGAGTGTCAAGTTTCTCAACTCCCACAACGGTTAAAATAGGGGATGCTCAGTTAAATTTGAATTTCAGACTAATAATGAGCCATTTTTTAGCATAACTGTCACAAAAGTTGCAAGGGACATATTTATACCAACAATTATTTCTTTGTATTGCTTTCCTGTTGCTTCTGCAAATTTAATGACTTAAAAACCCCGCATATTTATTATCTTACAGTTCTGGAGATCAGCAGCTAAAAATCAAGGTTTTGACAAGTTTGAGTTCCTTCTGGAGGCTCTAGGAGAATTTGTTTCCTTGTCTTTTCTTTTTTTAAAAACCTTTTACTGATTTGTTTTTGACCGCGCTGGATATTCACTGCTGAGAGCGAGCTTTTCTCTAGTGGCAGCTCCTCTCTAGCTGCGGTGCGCGGGCTTCTCAGTGGGGTGAGCACGGGCTCTAGATTGCAGGCTCAGTAGCTGGCCACATGGGCTCAGTTGCCCCATGGTATGCGGGATCTTTCCAGGCCAGGATGAGACCCGAGTCCCCTGCACTGGCAGGTGGATTCTTAATCACTGGACCGCCAGGGAAGTCACGGCTTTTTCTAGTTTATTGATGCAGCTTGAACTCCTTGGCTTGTGCCGCCTTCCTTCCTCTTCGAGGGTGATAATCAATCACATCACTCGAACCTCAACTTGGCTCATCACATCTGCTTTTCCAACTCATCTGCCTTCCCCTTCTGTTTCTCAAGAGTCCTTGTGATGAGCCTGGGCTCCCTTGGCCGAGCCCAGACAACTGTCCTATCGCTAGGCCTTTAACATCATGTGTCTGCAGAGTCCCTCTTGGTATATAAGGTAAGATTCCGTAGAAGGTCCTGGGCATGAAGATGTGTATATCTGGGGGAGCCATCGTTCCTCTTACCATATTGCTTACAGTAATTAGAGTTTCACTGTTATCCTGTGCTCCTATTTATTACATCCGCCCCTGCCTGCCCCTGGCCAGCCCTTGGCTTCCATCTTACCCAGAGGAAAGAGCAACCCCCTCCACTGGACGCACGCCGCGTCCCCCGTGCTGTGCCTCCTCTCTCCCTCCCTTCTGGTCGCACTGCCTTCGTTCGTGCCTTGAGCACTCTCAGGCGTCTACCTGCTCAGAGCTTTCTCTTGGCATCCTCTCTCCCCTGCTGCACCCATGCCATCCCCGCGTGTCCCACCACCTCCCTGCCTTCAGACCCTTGGAAATGTCACCTTTTCCTTGACGGTTTCCCTTCATTCTCTCCCTGGCAACCACGGACGCTCCCTAAGCTCCCTCCCTTTGTTTTTCTTCCTAACACGAACCACTGTCTAAAGGACTGTGCATTTTTTTTTTTTTTTTGGTTTATGGTTTGCTTCTGACTGCAGCCATGAAATTAAAAGGCGCTTACTCCTTGGAAGAAAAGTTATGACCAACCTAGATAGTATATTCAAAAGTAGAGACATTACTTTGCCAACTAAGGTCCATCTAGTCAAGGCTATGGTTTTTCCTATGGTCATGTATGGATGTGAGAGTTGGACTGTGAAGAAGGCTGAGCACCGAAGAATTGATGCTTTTGAACTGTGGTGTTGGAGAAGACTCTTGAGAGTCCCTTGGACTGCAAGGAGATCCAACCAGTCCATTCTGAGGGAGATCAACCCTGGGATTTCTTTGGAAGGAATGATGCTAAAACTGAAGCTCCAGTACTTTGGGCACCTTATGCGAAGAGTTGACTCATTGGAAAAGACCCTGATGCTGGGAGGGATTGGGGGCAGGAGGAGAAAGGGACGACCGAGGATGAGATGGCTGGATGGCATCATGGACTCGATGGACGTGAGTCTGAGTGAACTCCTGGAGTTGGTGATGGACAGGGAGGCCTGGCGTGCTACGATTCATGGGGTCGCAAAGAGTCGGACACGACTGCGCGACTGAACTGAACTGAACTAACTGAACTTTGGCCACCAGTAGAATGTATGTTGGGATTCCCAGGTGGCTCTGTGGTAAAGAATCTGCCTGCTGCAGGAGAGGTGAGTTCAATCCCTGGATCAGGAAGATCCCCTAGAGTAGGAAATGGCAACCCACTCCAGTATTCTTGCCTCGGAAACTGAATGGACAGAGGAGCCTGGTGGCCACAGTCCACGGGGTCACAAAGAGTCAGACACAGCTGAGCGAATGAGCACGTCAGAATATATGTTCAGAGAGCTTTTCACCTCCTGATGTATCTCTCATGTAGAAAGAGTCCATAGTGCATCAGAGGAGCTCAATAGGTATTTGATGGATGAATGAATGAATGAATGAATGAACAAAGGACATATTTCTGGAGTGCATGAAGTTACTGCCTATCTTTTCTTGCCAGATCTAGGAAGTACTTGGCTGCTTGTATTTAGTGCATTGAAGTGAAGCCTAAACAAACTATTTTAATAAGCTCATCTAAAAATAGGAGTGATTCCTGCCTTATGACTTATAGGAATCTACTAACAATTACGTAAAATTGGAAGGTAAGCAGTGACTATTCCTTTTGCAGCAGCCGCCCTTTCCCTGCTCTGATACCCTAATGCAGTTCCAAGGCATAACTGTCGCATTTCTCATTTTACTGGCTAGGCTTCGTTCCAGAGAATTACAATTTTCATGTGGTCTTTGTGATTAAACTAATAGCAAACAAGCCTCAAGAAGCAACTTTTCAAAGTCTTCCAATTCAGTTTTTTTCTTAAGTGTGGAGTGTTTCTTTATTAAATCTACCGACTATGAAATTTTTATAGATTTGAATGGTACTCTTCTAGAGAAATTAAATGAACCTTTTTCTTAGAGTCAAGGGCCTTAGGGAGAATTGACAGAGATTAAGAAGAGAGAGGATTGAGTTTTTCCTTCAATATAAATCTTTCTGAGAATATATTACTGTGAGCCTGGATTCCATATTTGGTGGCTCATATAGGAGTCGTGTAACAATAGAAGTCTTGCTGTTTGTGTTTCTGAACCAACATTTTTAACAGTCAGACAACAGGTCTTCCAAAAATAACAGCAGATTTCAAAATACTCTTAAAGAGAGAAAATAATGACAAAAGATTATAATGGAAGTTATATAGTTATACAATACAGGTTATATATATTATATAGAAGTTTTTGGAATATTTAATACTTAACAAATTAATGAGTAAATGGTTAAATGGACAGATCCATGAATAAAAGAACTCAATAGCCACATTTCTGGTTACCCCTGGCAGTCCAGCGTCTATGACTCTTCACATGGACTGTGTCTTATCTCTGTTACTATTTCTAACGTTGTCTTTTATCTCAGAATATAACCAGATGGAAACCCTCTGGCCCAGACAGTTTTTAGCATGCAGACAGTAAACATTTATGGAGGATGCCCCATTCTCTGAATTGCTCCATGATTTATCTTAGAATCTCAAGCATTTGAAATGAATGCGTATTGTTTTTCTTCTGCTGACATGGGAGGCAAGCGAAAGTTCTGCTGCCTGATATTCGACAGAGAAACAGAGTTCTGTCAAAGTCACGTGCCTTTCTCACGCCCTCCAACCAACAGACCACTCTCTGTATCAAATTCTTTGGCATTTAAAAGGTGGAATTTGGCATTTTGACCCCTCATTACATCCTATTATGTGTTTTCTCAAAGTGTAAGTCTTGGGTAACCGAAAAGACGGGACAGCGCAGAGTTGTGGAAAGGTCTAAGGCTTTGGAGAGTGAAGACTGGTAGGCAAATCCTGAATCTCGCTATTCAGTGACACAAGTTAGTTATTTTTTCTGCATCCCATTGTATTACATTTCTACCTATAAAATGGGAATAATCATCCATGCTTTATGTAGCAAAAAGGACACAAGACAATGTGTTTTAATTGATTTTTATTTTTTAGTTTGTTTTGCTTTACAATACTGTATTCATTTTGCTATACATTGACATGAATCAGCCACAAGTGTACATGAACTCCCAATCCCGACCCCCACCTCCCCCCTCCCGCCCCACACCCTCTCTCTGGATTATCCCCGTGCATCAGTCCCAAGCATCCTGCATCCTGCATCAAACCTGGACTGGCGATTCGTTTCACTTATGATATCACACATGTTACACTGCCACTCTGCCAACCCATCCCACCCTCTCCCTCTCCCACAGAGTCCAAAAGGCCGTTCTATACATCTGTGTCTCTTTTGCTGTCTTGCGTACAGGTTTATCATTACCATCATTCTAAATTCCATATATATGTGTAAGTATACTGTATTGGTGTTTTTCTTTCTGGCTTACTTCACTCTGTATAATCGGCTCCAGCGTCATCCACCTCATTAGAACTGATTCAAATGTATTCTTTTTAATAGCTGAGTAATACTCCATTGTGTATATGTACCACAGCTTTCTTATCCATTCATCTGCTGATGGACATCTAGGTTGCTTCCATGTCCTGGCTATTACAAACAGTGCCGCGATGAACATTGGGGTACACGTGTCTCTTTCAATTCTGGTTTCCTCGGTGTGTATGCCCAGCAGTGGGATCGCTGGATCATAAGGCAGTTCTATTTGCAATTTTTTAAGGAATCTCCACACTGTTCTCCATAGTGGCTGTACTAATTTGCATTCCCACCAACAGTGTAAGAGGGTTCCCCTTTCTCCACACCCCCTCCAACATTTATTGTTTGTTGACTTTTGGATCGCAGCCATTCTGACTGGTGTGAAATGGTACCTCATTGTGGTTTTGATTTGCATTTCTCTGATAATGAGTGATGTTGAGCATCTTTTCATGTGTTTGTTAGCCATTCGTATGTCTTCTTTGGAGAAGTGTCTATTTAGTTCTTTGGCCGACAACGTGTTTTGAAAGGATTAACGGTGGGCCATGACATAATTTGTACTCAGGGAATATTTACTTTTCTCTTGAAAGTGTAAAAATGGTGACCCATACCACTCACAGCTTAGGGCCAGGCATGGAACAAGTGCTCATAAATAAGGAGTCATTATTGGATCATAATTTGATGGTTGAGCTTGGGGAGTGTTTCAAACTTTTGATTCCCTAAGCTAAGCTAAGCTAAGTCACTTCAGTCATGTCCGACTCTGTGTGACCCCCTGTGGTAGCCCACCAGGCTCCCCCATCCCTGGGATTCTCCAGGCAAGAACACTGGAGTGGTTTGCCATTTCCTTCTCCAGTGCATGAAAGTGAAAAGTAAAAGTGAAGTCGCTCCTTAGTCAAAAGTCAACTACAGTTTTACCTTCTATGAAGGGTCAGCCCATGAACTCTAAATAGGATGACCAGGAAGCTCCTCTAACAAGTAAGATGATTTTAGAAAAGATGTTTTTTCTAGACCCTCTAGAATCTGCCTGCGATGTAAGAGCCTGGGTTTGATCTCTGGGTCAGGGAGATACCCTGGAGTAGGGAATGGCAACCCACTCCAGTTTTTTTTGCCTGGAGGATTCCATCCACAGAGGAGCCCAGTGGGCTACAGTCCATGGCGTCACAAAGAGTCGGACACAACTTATCAACTAACACTTTGACAGACTGTCAACATGGAAGACATTTCCACCACTAAGCAGCCTTAAAAGGAGGTGTGTCTTGCAGTATACGATTTCTTCTTCAGGAAGATACCATCTTTTCCCCTTTCAAAGCACTTGGACAAAACATGTAATAGATGTAAACATACCTGAGTTTTCATTTACAGAAACAATCAGAAAAGAACTTGCCAAAATTATAATAATGCTTTCTCACCAGCAGAGAATGTTGTGTGCCTAAAATAAAATATCTTTCCGTCTTGCTCATGCCCACACCTAAACCTGCAGAGCCTTAGCGTTTTCCTAGGCACCTCAGCGACACCAGCTACAGGGGACAAGGAACATTTGTGCAAAATGTGGGTGGTGTGCAAAGGGGTCCCCAACGTTCAGCCTTTGCTCTTTTTTACAATTGGGCTGGAAGAGGCGCTTCTGCCCTTCTGTAGATTCAGAAATGGGGTCATGTGTGGGTGTGCCACTCATGACAGCAAATTTCCCCAGCGTGTCTGTCTGTTTTTACAAAGCAAACAGTTGGTGACCGGCCATTGTGACTGACATTTATTACCACCTAGGGCTTTTCCAGTGCCTGCACTGCTTAAACACCCACACGTACTATTTAAAAGTCAGATCATGTTTCTGCTTTAAAACAATATAATTCAGTCTGGAGGCCCACCTTATTCACAACTTCACTTGAAATGCCTTTTGGGGTTTAAAGAATAAAGATTTATCATCACGATGTTTTAAAAGGGCACAATATAAGGCCATGATAATGATAATTATTATCACCATCATCTCTGTCTACACTTATATAAGCCATTACTGCGTGACAAGCATCGTAATTGCTGAATTAAGTGAATTAATTGATGTTATTCTTCATTTCCATGCTGATCCTGTGAAGCATGTATTAACCTGTCTGGCATTATTCCCATTTTATAGATGAGGCTACTGAGTGCCAGACAGGTTAGGGAACTTGTCCCGAGGTCACATGACTAGTACTTGGTGAAACTGAGAAATAAACTGTATGAGTTTCCTAAGACTGTCAGAAGGAAGTACAATGAACTGAGAGGCTTCGAACAGCAACCGTTACTGTCTTCCAGTCCTGGAGGTTAAAATCAAGGAGTCTGAAATCAAGGTGTCAGCGAGCTGTCTTCCATCTGAAGACTTTAGGAAAGTATTCTTTCTTGCCTTTCCCAGCTTCTAGTTGCCCTGGGAGTTCCCTGGATTATAGCTGCACAACTCCAGTCTCCACCTCCATCTTCCCACGGCCTTCTTCCCTTGGTATCTACAAGTCTCTGGGTCTTCATGCAGCATCCCCGATGTGTCTGTGTCCAAATTTACCTCTTCTGATCACGACGTCACTCAGATTAGATTAAGCCCACCCGCATGACTTCATGCTTCCTAGGCGGCACTATTGGTAAAGAACCCACCTGCCAACGCAGGAGACATGAAACACGAGGGTTGGATCCCAGGGTTGGAAGATCCCCTGGAGGAGGGCATGGCAACCTACTCCAGTATTCTTGCCTGGAGAATCCCATGGACAGAGGAGCCTGGTGGGTTCCAGTCAGACAGGACTGAAGCGACTTAGCACAGCATAGCACAAAGACTTCATTTTAACCTGATTACATCTACAAAGACTATTTCCAAATAAGATGATATCTCATCCACAGTTTCTGGGGATTAAGAGTGGTGAATAGGAACACACTGCAACCCATAACACAAATCCAGGCTATCTGGCTGGAGAATCCTTTTTTTTTTTAAGTGAGTTCTCCTGTGAAGGCAAATTCCGAAAAGATTTTGCTCAGTGGGAGTGGACAGTCTCTGGAGGGATGCACTCTGCAGAGAAAGATGCTCCTTTAGGTACAGAGTTTCCGACCTGTTTATCAATCACTTGACCTATAGAGACGTTCAAATCCACCAACAGACCAAGACTCTCCTAGACAAAGAAAATAAGTCTGTTTCAAATTTTGACCTGGGGTTCTTCTAGCTCCCCAATTTTCACCAAGGCTCCTTGGTCCCTGAAAGTCCTGGAACAACAGAAAGCAAGGGCTTCCTCCAGCGGCTTGTTGCTGGGAGACCTCTGGGAGCGGGGCCGTTTCTAGAAAGCCACGTGGCTGCTCTTTGCTGGGCAGGGGGCGAAACTGCTGAATCGGCAAGGTTTGGGCGGGGCAGCCGGGGAGTTCTTCACCTGTCTCAACTCCTCTGGGCACAGACCGCTGCCACTAGACTGCTGGGCTAGCCAGACTGGGATCTTTCTAAAGGTTAGCAAGTTTCGTCTGATGCCATCTGTTTTGTGTGTGTGCACTCACTCCTGATTCTGTACAATGTGCAAATTTAGAACTTCCCTGGAACAGTGCTGAGGGAACACACCTCAGCTCTGGCTTTTGATCACCCCGGAATCCAGGGGCACTGAATTCCTGAGGCGTGTACATCTTAGTGGGGGCAGGAAGTGATCGGATCAGTAAGATGATAACTGGGACAATATTTTACAAAATGTGAAAGGAAAAAGGAAAGTGAAGTCACTCAGTCGTGTCCAACTCTTCGCGACCTCGTTGACTGTAGCCTACAAGGCTCCTCTGTCCATGGGATTTTCCAGGCAAGAGTACAGGAGTGGGCTGCCATTTCCTTCTCCAGAGGATCTTCCTGACCCAGAGATCAAACCCGGGTCTCCCACACTGCAGGCAGATGCTTTACCGTCTGAGCCACCAGGCAAGCCTACAAATGTTAAGGGACCCTTTATTTTTCTGTTAGTGAAACTGAGGACTATAGTGGCACGACCCTCTTGCGTGCGTGTTCAGTCGTGTCTGACACTTTGTGACTCCATGGACTATAGCCCACCAGGCTTCTCTGCTCATGGAATTTGCCGGGCAGGAATACTGAAGTAGGTTGCCATTTCCTTCTCCAAGGGATCTTCCTGCCTGCGGAATCAAGCTGCGTCTCTTGCGTCTCCTGCACTGGCAGGTGGATTCTTTACCAGTGCAACCTCCTGGGCAGCCGGAGTGCACGGCTAAGGTCACACAGCTAGTTAGAGGCAAGGCTGACCCTGAGCCTCAGGTCTAGATTTCCAAACTAGGGATCTCTTCAGTGAATTGGTACATTTTATAAGCCTTTTCATTTTCAAAGGGCTTTTAAAAAACATTTCATTTTCTTCTCTCCACAATGGAGAAATAAGAGCATTGATCCGATTCCATTAAGAGGAGCTCTGCACCAGGTATATGTCCTTCATCCAAACTAATCTGGATTCAATTCTGCAAACGTTCCTTCTCAAGTCTCATGGGTTTGTGTTTATCCTTTTTGTTACCTTTGTGTTCTGTTCATGGTTAGCGAAATTCAAAATCTTTTTTCCACCCAATGGATGGTGTGGTTCCTGATAAGGATTCCATACTCTTCAATGCTTTCTGGAACTTCCTACAGTAATGGATCAACAGACCCCAAGGCAGCTGCCCATGTGCTTATGCCTGGCAGTTGCTGCCTTTATTAATTTAGAATCTTCACCTCCCTCTCTGTTTCTCAGTTCAGTCACTCAGTTGTGTCTGACTCTTTGAGACCCCATGGACTGCAGCACCCCAGGCCTCCCTGTCCATCACCACCTCCTGGAGTTTACTCAGACTCATGCCCACTGACTCAGTGATGCCATCCAACCATCTCATCCTCCGTTGTCCCCTTCTCCTGCTCAGTCTTTCCCAGCATCAGGGTCTTTTCCAGTGAGTCAGCTCTTCACATCAGGTGGCCAAAGTATTGGAGTTTCAGCTTCAGCATCAGTCCTTCCAATGAATATTCAGGACTGATTTCCTTTAGGATGGACTGGTTGGATCTCCTTGCAGTCCAAGGGACTCTCAAGAGTCTTCTCCAACACCACAGTTCAAAAGCATTGATTCTCTATTTCTAGGCTCATCTTTATACCCCTCGTGGTTGCGGCTTTTGTCATTGCTCTGCCGTGGTTGTGCTGTGTTTAATCGCTAGGTCATGTCTGATTCTTTGCAACCCTGTGGACTGTAGCCCATCAGGCTCCTCTGTCCATGGGGATTCTCCAGGAAAGAATACTGGAGTGGGTTGCCATGCCCTCCTCCGTGAGATCTTCTCCTACTTAGAGATCCAACCCAGGTCTCCTGCATTGTAGGTAGATTCTTTACTGTCTGAGCTGCCAGGGAAGTCCAAGAATACTGGAGTGGGTAGCGTATCCCTTCTCCATGGGATCTTCCTGACCCAGGAATAGAACTGGGGTCTTCTGCATTGCAGGTGGATTCTTTACCAGCTGAGCTACCAGGGAAGCCCTTGCTCTCCGTAAGGTATCCCAGAAGAACATAGGCTTTGGGTCATATAAATGTGGGTTTGAACCTGGTTCTATCTTTAACTGAACATGTGACCACTGTGTTCAGGTACAAAATGCAGCAAAACATGGGGCGATAAGCAACCTTTCTTATAAAAGTGTCGTGATAGCTAACAGGGTGACAAAGCTTGAGTGCCTGGCACGTGGCAGGTATTCTGTGAATACTAGCTTGCTTCTCAGAAAGCACAAGGCAAGGTTGTATTGATGGGCCGTGCTCCTTTACTCAGCTCATGTCTGAGGTTACTCAGATTATGAAATGCTAGAGGCACGTGTCGTATCAGTCTTTAGATGACTGATTTTGACGCTCCAAAAATGAGGTGTGTGGAAGGGGCAAATACATAGGAAAAAGCCCAGCCACATTGCATGATGTCAGGACTCTCCCAGCTCTGACGCCACGTGAGGCTAGGTGTTGCTTGTGAACATTTCCCAGAAGAGCCTGGAAGAGATTAAGAGAGTCAAGGAGAAAGCTGGGCATAGTGGGAAACTATCTGTCATTGACTAAAAGAAAGAAAGCTGAATTTGTTGCTCATCTTTTATACGCCAGATCCTTTACCTTGTGTTTCACAAACCTCACCCCATGGAGGGTTTGGAAAAACCCTGTCACACAGGAATTGTTATCCCATTTTCCAGACATGGAATCCAGGCTCCACTTGGCTCCGCAACTCGTACTCGTTGGTGTAATGCAGAGAAATCTGAATCCAGGCTTCACATTCCTCGGTGCCTCTGGGGAAGGGCTGAGCCGTGCGGCTCACAGGGAAGCTTTGGATAAAAGGATTCAGGCAAAGCTGGGGAGTCGCAGTCACTGCTCCCTTCACCTGCGCACAGAACAGGGGCCCTTCACCTCTCCTTGGGTATTTGTCTGGGAAGAAAAGTGACATGGGGAGGCATTTTTTGGCAAAAGAATTGAAATCAATAAGCCAGATGTCCTTACTAGAGGGCATGGCCAGATTACACCCAGAGTCAGTATTTCAGAGGGCCCGTGATACACTCCTCCCGGACCATCAGGACAAGCCCTGAGAGTAAATGCAGAGTAGATGGGCACATATTTGTGTCCATGATGGCTTATAATCAGCCCATAGGGGCTGTTTATAAACTTATGAACTTATCTGCAGGGGCTGAATTAGACAAAATGGCAATAATCATTTGATAATGAGAGAAACTGATTATGTACAAAATGTATTGCTTCTTCAAAATGATTTGATCTTCCTTACCATCCATGTAATTTATTTCTTTGAAATTTGGTGTGTTTTTCTAAAACAAACAAACAAACTTAAAACACATAAGTATTTATATCTAGAGTTCTTGAAAGAAAAATAATGATCATCTCAGAGTTATCCGCTACACAAAAATTGAATCTTTATAGGTAGCTTTGGAAAAGTCATGTTCTAACTTGGTATTTTTACTTCTCAAGTGACCTGTTAAAATATTTTTGATGCATTTGAAATTGGTAATTTTATATATTAAAGGTCTTGGAGTCTATCAATGCTGACTTTAAAACATCAGAATTATTGTAATTGTGGAAGTACTGAGATGAGTGTTTTTATACCTAAGCCACTCACCTAAACTGTTGCCAATTTCCTTCCAGCCTAAACCAGTAATAACTTAGACCTGAGCTAAGGAAACCTTTATCTTTGGTTTGTAGAGCCTGGCTGAAAAGATGTCAGCTCTAGATGAGCTATATTTCTTGAGCTTTTCCGTTAGCCCTGGATGGGTTAGTTCAAGTTTTTCTCTACCAAGGGAGAAACTGTTTCAAGACCCAAAGTAGAAAACATCTATTTTTTTCTCTGCCTTTCTTTTGTTTCCATTTTATCAAATACCATCTGGAAAACATGGAGAGATATAATGCGTGTGATATATGAATGTGTTCAGCATCATCGTTGGAATGAAGAGAGAGTTTAAAGCACAGTAAAGGGAAAATTATAGGATGAGCTGGTGGATTTTAACAGGCTAATGATAGGATCATCAGCCAGTTCCAAGTATTCCCTAAAACTCTATGTGCATTCAGCTGTTTTTGCTTTATTATTTGTTGGATTTTAGGATTTATGTATGTATGTTACGGAAAATACAGAAAGATACCCTAGTAATTAAAGTCAGGCTAGATTTATCATTTCAATAGAATTTATACAGCAAGTGATTATATTATAGGCAGTTGGCCTAGAGATTAATTTATTCTAGTTCATATACATGAATGCTTCAAGTTGCTGTTATTTTAACCCAAGTCCCTCCTGGGGATTGGAAGGAAAACAAATGGCTGTTTGTTGATACCCCCATGCCATATTATTGTGGCATTTGTCATCAGCTAGGAAGATCTTGTCTTTTGCTAAAGTACCTCTAATGGATTTGATCACAAAAGCCAGCAAATTTCTTTGAGACTGCCTGTTTTATAATCGTGACAGTTTGAGGATAAGAGGACAACCAATATTTAGTTGTCACTTAGAAGGGCCTGGACCGCTGCAAAACTTTGAAAGATCACATCCTTCTTGGGCTTTGAATGTTTACGTCCTGGGGTGTTTGGGGGCTGACCCTGGACAGCACCCGTGGTTATTAGTTCTCGGTGTTCTTGGGAGGCGTTTGAAGTCAGCTGGCACCCTGCTGATGGAGCTGCTGAGTACAGCACTGCGTCGACATAATTTCATGATGTGTTTGCATCAAGGGCTTTAGTGCCCTCTCTGAGTAGATAAGCACTTTTGGAGCCCGTGTTGACGAAGTTATCTGCTTGCTACCTACTTTGCTGGATGCTTTTCTCTTCTGCTCCCTGGATGTGTTTCCCTCCTAGTTTCTCCACCAGTGATACCTTCTAACATGCATTATGGGTGCTTATGATTCAGTGGTTTAAAAGTTGAAATGTAGCCAGAGAGATGAGATTTTCTTTCCAAATACCATTCATGATGTAAACCAGAGGGCTTCCTGCAAGCAGATATGAAGTGTTCTTTACTAAAAAGGTGGAGTTGATGGTTTCATTAAACTAGCTTATTTATTTCATTTATCTAGGCACACTCGAGAGTCCTGTGGACTGCTTTTCTTTTTTTTGGCCGCCTGGCACAGCATGTGGGGCTTCCCCATGGAACCTGTGGCCCCTGCTGTGGAGGCACGGAGTCTTAACCCCTTGGTCACCAGAGAAGTCCAATTTTTAAAATTTTTAAAAACTCTCTGGCTGCGCTGCATACCACATGGGATCTTAGATCCCCAGCCAGGGGTGGAACTCATGCCCCTCTACATGGAAAGCTTGGAGTCTTAACCACACAACCACCAGGGAAGTCCCTTCAATGGGTTTCTTGATAGTCATTAATAAAGTTAACAGTGTACCCTGCATTTATTTGAAGAACTGCTCCTTTAATTAAGATCCTGAACACTTGTGTACTCAGTGGGGAAACCATTTCAGTTTGACAGCACGAATCACCCTGGCATGAGAGGGATGCCTGTCCCACTACTAGAAGCTGATTCTATCCCAGAAGCACTGGGCTCAGTGAAGGAAAAACTGCCCTCCTTGGCCACCTGAGAGAGAGACTTCTTTCCTGAAGCCTTTATCTTTCTGGTAGCAGATCAAGCTTTATGGGTGCCCGTGAAGTCAGCATCCTAGGTCTACTGTGTCCCATGTCCAGATGGGCAAGTTTCAGATAGGTCTTTTTTAAATTTTTGGCTCTTTTTTAAATTTTTGTTTGCAGAAGGTTAGTTCCTTTCTCTCCAGCCCAAGGTAAGATGTGGTGAGATGAATGGAGGGGGTCTGGCACAGTTGCCACCCCTCAGATGGCACTCCATCCAAGTCAGTCCCCCGTTTTCTCTAGATAGCAGTCCCTGTGATTAGCGTTTGAGGACCATCACGAAGCAGCCTCCTTCCGGAAAGTCCCCTCCATCTTAGACCCACCCTCTAGGTGTGCACACCCGGAGGTTGTCTCAGCTGCCCACCTTGGAGTCTGAAATTCTCTATCCGTGGTCTGTCCTTTGGTGGATGGACTAAGATGGCATCACGGTTCAGCAATAGCCCTTTCTTCTTCCGGGAGGATGACTAAACTTCAGTGTTCCATTGAGATCAGGCTTGGCCAATGACACGGGAAGGGAAACCATGTCACTGTCACTTCTGGGCAGAGCGCGAGGAGTCAGTCTGTGCTTTGCCATGCTCTTTTCTTCAGCCACATTCGCAGTTCGTTTCTAGTCCCTGCTAGTGGGGTCCCCTTGCGCAGTTTACCTCCCTCAGCAGATCGTCCTTTCCGCATGGATTCTCGCTGGACATCCGGTGTGACTGGTAAACGCCTGAGATTCGGGGCCTCTTTGTCAGTAGCATATAACTCAGATATCCTGACCAATGCGGATGATAATGATGGTTACTGGGGCTTTAAGATAGTGTGTTAGAATTCAAGTTGTCTTGGGAAGAATAGACATTTCAGTCTTTACCACCTGATATCCTAGAGTGAGAAGGGATTAAAAGATCAAGGAAACAACAATTGGCATGAATGGGACACAGATAGAAATGTAAAGGATGGAAGTGCTGACAGGAGCTCGGAGAAGCTGTGAAAAACAGAGTGTGCACGCTTCTGCCAACACTGCCGGGGACCAGAAGGGCAGAGGCTGTGCTGAGTATCGAAAGTAGAGCTACCGAATACGGACCAGGAAGCATAGATTTCAAAAAGGCTCTGGGGGTGCTAAGTAAATTGATTCTGTGTAACTTTAGTTTAAAAAAAAACCAAGTCTTGGTCCAGTTGTTCTCAAGTGTGAGCATCGCGTCACTGGGAAGGGCTGTTAAGACACGGTCACTGGGTACCAATCCTAGAGTTTCCGGTTCTGGAGTCCTGGGGTGGGCCCGGTATTGTGCGCTTCTAGCAAGTTCTCAAGTGGTATTGATGCTGCTGGTCCAGGGGCCAGCCTTTGAGAACCATTGCCTTAGACCCCCCAGAGGGAAATCAGGGGTCTCCACCTAGAAGTGAGACAGGGAGACAGCTGAGAGGGAGTGGCCACTTTGCTCAGTATAAGCCTGTCCTCCAGGTGACTCTCGGGGGAGTTAGTCCAGCTGGGCCCCCTGTGCTTCCTAACCAGGTTGCTCCAAAGGGCATTCCTGAGGGTCTCTTCACATTGTTTGGAGGCTTTCCTGGTGGCTCAGACTGTAAAGAATCTTCCTGCAATGCAGGAGACCTGAGTTCGATCCCTGGGTCGGGAAGATCCCCTGGAGAAGAGGATGGCAACCCACTCCAGTGTTCTGGCCTGGAGAATCCCACGAACAGAGGAGCCTGGCGGGCTACAGCCCCGGGGTCGCAAAGAGTCGGCCATGACGGAGGGGCTGACGCGTTCACACTTCTCACATTGTTTGAAGATGTGTCTCAGTGTCACCTTCAGAAGTGTAATGAGAGGGAGGAATAGGTGACTGGCTCAAGCTTAGGACATTTTAAGCATAATAATTCAAACAGAGAACTGAGGAAGAGGGATTTTTTTTTCAATTCATGGGCAATAAGACCCATGGAGTCCCTCAAAAAGGAGAGCTTGAAAAGCTATATTTTTATGGAGCCTGGTGGGTATTAGGAATACTGAATACAAAGGAATATGTATAAACAGAGAAGAAATTAAACAAATTCTACATTCCAGAAGGGTAAAAATGCCACGAAAGTTTCTCTCCCAGTTCAGCTAAAAAAAAAAAAAAAAAAAATCAGAGACCTGTGAAAATATTTAGGTAGCTTACGTGGCCTTTGCAAGATTGCAGTTTTTCCCATTTGTGGTTTGGGGGCCAGAGAGGAAAAGTAATCCAAGCTCTCAACAGTCATTAAGAGGCACACAGAAACAGGAAATGAACTACCTATTAAAGAATAAAGACTTATGTCAAAACAATTTTAAAATTGCAAAGCCAATTCAGAGTTTCACAAGACAAATGAAGTTTGGAATATACTATACGCAGTGATCTAAAAACTTGCACAGCTTCTTGAAAAAAGAAGGGTAAGTAAAAAAATTTTATATGGTTACAAGGTACATTTGTTCTTGTGGGAAGGGCAAGATTATGCCAGATAAAGAAAGTCCTTTTAAACTGAATCTAACTCCTTATTGCCAAATTCAGACTTAAATTGAAGAAAGTAGGGAAAACCACTAGACCATTCAGGTACGATCTAAATCAAATCCCTTATGATTATACAGTGGAAGTGAGAAATAGATTTAAGGGTCTAGATCTGATAGACAGAGTGCCTGATGAGCTATGGACTGAGGTTCGTGACATTGTACAGGAGACAGGGATCAAGACCATCCCCATGGAAAAGAAATGCAAAAAAGCAAAATGGCTGTCTGGGGAGGCCTTACAAATAGCCGTGAAAAGAAGAGAGGCGAAAAGCAAAGGAGAAAAGGAAAGGTATAAGCATCTGAATGCAGAGTGTCAAAGAATAGCAAGGAGAGATAAGAAAGCCTTCTTCAGCGATCAATGCAAAGAAATAGAGGAAAAGAACAGAAGGGGAAAGACTAGAGATCACTTCAAGAAAACTAGAGATACAAAGGGAACATTTCATACAAAAATGGGCTCAATAAAGGACAGAAATAGTCTGGACCTAACAGAAGCAGAAGATATTAAGAAGAGGTGGCAAGAATACACAGAAGAACTGTACAAAAAAGATCTTCACGACCAAGATAATCATGATGGTGTGATCACTCACCTAGAGCCAGACATCCTAGAATGTGAAGTCAAGTGGGCCTTAGAAAGCATCACTATGAACAAAGCTAGTGGAGGTGATGGAATTCCAGTTGAGCTGTTTCAAATTCTGAAAGATGCTGCTGTGAAAGTGCTGCACTCAATATGCAGCAAATTTGGAAAACTCAGCAGTGGCCACAGGAGTGGAAAAGGTCAGTGTTCAATCCAATTCCAAAGAAAGGCAATGCCAAAGAATGCTCAAACAACTGCACAATTGCACTCATCTCACACGCTAGTAAAGTAATGCTCAAAATTCTCCAAGCCAGGCTTTAGCAATACGGGAATCGTGAACTTCCAGGTGTTCAAACTGGTTTTAGAAAAGGCAGAGGAACCAGAGATCAAATTGCCAACATCTGCTGGATCATCTAAAAAGCAAGAGGGTTCCAGAAAAACATCTATTTCTGCTTTATTGACTATGCCAAAGCCTTTGACTGTGTGGATCACAAGAAACTGTGGAAAATTCTGAAAGAGATGGGAATACCAGACCACCTAACCTGCCTCTTGAGAAATCTGTATGCAGGTCAGGAAGCAACAGTTAGAACTGGACATGGAACAAAAGACTGGTTCCAAATAGGAAAAGGAGTATGTCAAGGCTGTATATTGCCACCCTGCTTATTTAACTTATATGCAGAGTACATCATGAGAAACGCTGGACTGGAAGAAACACAAGCTGGAATCAAGATTGCCAGGAGAAATATCAGTCACCTCAGATATGCAGATGACACCACCCTTATGGCAGAAAGTGAAGAGGAACTAAAGAGCCTCTTGATGAAAGTGAAAGAGGAGAGTAAAAAAGTTGGCTTAAAGCTCATGATCTTAGAAAATGAAGATCATGGCATCTGGTCCCATCACTTCCTGAGAAATAGATGAGGAAACGGTGGAAACAGTGTCAGACTTTATTTTTGGGGGCTCTAAAATCACTGCAGATGGTGATTACAGCCATGAAATTAAAAGACCTTTACTCATTGGAAGGAAAGTTATGATCAACCTAGATAGTATATTCAAAAGCAGAGACATTACTTCCTAACAAAGGTCCATCTAGTCAAGGCTATGGTTTTTCCAGTGGTCATGTATGGATGTGAGAGTTGGACTGTGATGAAAGCTGAGCTTTGAAGAATTGATGCTTTTGAATGTGGTGTTGGAGAAGACTCTTGAGAGTCCCTTGGACTGCAAGGAGATCCAACCAGTCCTTTCTAAAGGAGATTGGTCCTGGATGTTCTTTGGAAGGAATGATGCTAAAGCTGAAACTCCAGTACTTTGGCCACCTCATGAGAAGAGTTGACTCATTGGAAAAGACTCTGATGCTGGGAGGGATTGGCAGCGGGAGGAGAAGGGGATGACAGAGGATGAGATGGTTGGATGGCATCACCAACTCGATGGACATGAGTTTGAGTGAACTCCGGGAGTTGGTGATGGACAGGGAAGCCTGGCGTGCTGCAATTCATGGGGTCGCAGAGAGTCAGACACGACTGAGCGACTGAACTGAACTGAACTGAATTATCTGGAAAGGTGAAGGATAGTTTTGCCTCATCCCTTCAAACAGTAACTTCCATTTTTGTGTGCCCACTGAGTCTCATGATATCTGGCTAGCATTAGATTTTTATAAACCTAAGAGAATTGACAGTGTGACTGGGTCCCCTGTGTAAATGAAATTGAAAGAGGACTTGTACATAAATAAAGTGAGGAAACACTCTGCCTGGAAAATAACATAGACTCTCGCAGGAAAGGGTCTTCCACCACTCTTGGCAAAGGACTAAAGGAACTCTCCACATAGCTACCTTGTATTAACAGTGCACAGTTATGAGGAAGTGATGAGGACCTCACAGTAACAGACCAACTGTGGGACAATGTTAATGATAAATTGTGTGCCTGCTAGACAGAGGAAAACATCAAAGTGTCTAGGGTAGAGCAAGCTAATGAATGCAGGAAGCAATCCTTCAGTGTTTGAGGTATCCCCTTTCCAGAGAGGGGAAATGAAACTTAGCAGTTAGCTCCCTGTTTTTTTAGAGACAAAATAGAAATTTCATGAATCTCCATGGCTTAACGAAGTGAAAAAAATAGGACCAATCATCAATTCTCAAAGCTTGAGTTCTAGGTTGATTACTTAGGCTTTTGTGACCCCAGGTAATTTTACCTTGAAGGACTATGTTATCATAAAAAATGATTCAGAATGATATTTTATAACTATGTTGGTATAAAACAAAAATACTAGTGAATTCACTATTGTATATTCATTATTAACATATTTAATTTTTTCTTCTAATTTTAGAGTAAAATTAAAATGACTCTGTGGACCTCTGAAAGCGCTGTGGGCTCGAGGCATAGTACATGCTCTGCCTAATCAGTGAGGTCCACTCCCAGATTGTGTTTGCGAATTAAAAACTACAATGTAAACTTCATGAGAATGAAAGGTACATGAAGTAGAATCCCAGTCAACTCACAGACACCCATGAGCCAAAGCACATCTGGCTGATAACAGCAAAATCCCATTGACACAAGAGAGATTGTTATTTTATGCCACTGAGTTTGGGTTAATTCGCTATGAAGCAAAAGCTAACTTCTCTGGTGGCTCAGATGGTAAAGCGTCCGCCTACAATGTGGGAGACCCAGGTTCGATTCCTGGCTCGGGAAGAGCCTCTGGAGAAGGAAATGGCAACCCACTCCAGTACTCTTGCCTGGAAAATCCCATGGATGGAGGAGCATGGTAGGCTACAGTCCATGGAGTCGCAAAGAGTCGGACTTGACTGAACAACTTCACTTTCACTTTTTCAATAGCTAACTGACATATAATGCCTTAGCAGCTAATACATTGAGTTGGGATTTTCCCCCAGAATACAACGTAAGGCCATTGGAAGGTTTCAAAAAGAGGAGTGCCTGCTCTAATTTCCTTTTGATAAAGTTCACTCTGGCTATGGAGAACAGATTGCAGGGAACCCAGAGTGGAGGACAGGAAAGCAGTAGGTGGTATTGCTATAAACCAAATGTGGGAAGGTGATGTGATGGTTGGTAGGTCTGGTGGGGAGGAGTGGAAGTGGAGATGCAGAGAAAGAGATGGGAATGCACCATAGATGTATTCAAATTCTATTCTAGGTCCTGTGAAGGATGTGAAAAAACACAGGAATTACAAAACCGTGCTATGTCTTCATTGAAAGGCCAAGACATAGATTGTGTCTGAGGCAGGAATGGTGAGTTAATTAGTGGCTTTTCTGATCCCATCCTGAAAATCCTGCTAAATGTTCCTAAACTCACTGAGGGCCAGATTCAACTTTTGAAATCTGTTTGTGGGAATCAAAGATAATGGCAGAAGCAGATGGCTGTGAAGGATGCGATGGTGTAACATTCTGTGGGTTATATTTTAACAAGATAGTAACTGAGCTTTTTGAGCTTGTCTGGTCTCTTGCCCTCTTCAAAATTCTCCATCCATCTCTCTGTTGTCTCTCCATTTCTACAGTTTACAACAATTTGATTTTCCCTCAAAGAAATCTACTTTCAGAAAAGTGAGAGATTGTGAAGGAGCTGCTTGTTTATCTTTAGTTCAATCAAAGGAAATGCTCCAACATAATGACACCCTGATTTCACTATGGGGCATCTCACAATTATCACATGCCATTTTTTTTTAATGAAATTCAAAGAAACATCTTACAAATGGATGCCTGATTCATTTCCTAGAGCATGCAGGGCTTGCTCTAGATATCAATAGTTTTCTTGTTTTGAGTGAACTGAGGTATGACGTGGTAAATTGGCTTCCTAAACACATTTGAGGCAAAATTGAAAAAAAGTTTTCAAACCTCTTCAACCTCCCCCTGACCCCCAGATCATGGAAGTATAGCAGAAATATAATATATACATTTGAAATCTACAAGCTTTCAATAAATGGGAAAATATTGGTATTTAACCATTGATCTTTTGTGAATTATTGTTCTTTTCTTATCCATTAACATTGATGTGAAACATTAAAAATAAAGCCCCCAAAACAATGATATTCATTTGTACCAGAATCATTTGAACAAAATGATTTCCTTGCAAAAGTTTTATTTTCTTGGACATTATTCATTCATTGGTTAAGATTAAAGTGTCCAGCATAGTCTATAAAAGGAAGTCTAAGTATGGTTGAGGCAGAAGAATAAAGTTTCTGAAGAAAACCAGTGACATTCTATTAACAATAAATGTAATGTAATGCTATTTCTAGTTTTATTAATTTTGGTATGTCTTGAACTTGGTCTTTATATTCAGAATTATTTATATTTCATTCTAATGTTAATGTTAGTTTGAGATTTTCTGAGTGATATGTACATTCGTCTGTTGATACAAATGGGAATAGATGTATTTATTTTGAGTGTAGGGCCTGAAAAATTGGCCAACTCATTTCTGCTGTTTTTTTTCCCCTCACAAACAGTTTTAGCCTTGAAACTTTCATGTATTTTGGCATCGTTCAACTCTCCACTGTGCCTTTTTCCTTATTAAGAAACTCATCCCTAATTAGCTTGCTGTCCCTTCATTTGAAACTCGGTCCATTTGATAACGCTTTGTTGCTTCTAGAACGGTTGGTGCAGGCTTGTGTGGGCCTCCGTAACACAAAAGCCAGATGGATTTTTTAAAACAGACAAATTTAGTCTTGAATAGAGAACTGTGAAAATTAAAAAAAAGAGAGAGAGATTAAAAAAAACCCCACAAAACAAAACAAAACAAAAATCTTGGTATTGATAAAAAACCAGTGAGAAACCACAGATTCTCAAATTAAGGAAAAAGCAAACTTTTTCCATCTCTTTCCCCTCCTACTCATCCTTCTACTTTTTAATTTGTTTGGGGCTCAAGCATTGAAAAGTTCTGTTCCCAATTAGAAGTGGATCACATTTGGGTTTGAGAGGCAGTCAGCTGCCTTGTGATATGAGTAGAGGACAGAAGGCTGCAGATAGATTCAGAGTCCCTTTGATAACCAACACTCTCTCTCTGCGTGCTAATTTGCAGGAAGGGGGAAATATTGGCATGAAGCCTTCAGAATCCCTTAGAAGAAAAGCATTAGAAATGAGAAAACATTAAAATTCCATCCAAAGTGTTTATCTTATGGAACAAATTTATGGGGGTATCTCAACATGTTCTGGGTATACAAATGAAACCGTTTTATATGTATCCAATAACAGCTCCTTCAACTAGGCTGTGTTGACCCACTTTTCCTGCTGGGAAGTAACTCCCTTCACAACGACTTGGCCAGTTCCTCTACTTTCCTGTCCCTTTTGGTTATAAGAACAGTCCATTTTGTTATTTAGGACTCAAGTCTCAGTTATCTTGATACTTCAGTCTCGAATCTCATATCCTCCTACTCCCTCTCAAGTCCCACTGTTGCATCTTACACGTGAAGGGCTGGAGGTTGGCAGTCTATTCTTAATGGATTTGCCGCCTCCTCCTCTCTTTGAACTCCTTCCTTTAGTGATGAGAAGCGTCCTGGAGCCTCTGCTGGCCTCCTGTGGCACAGTCAGCCTGGAGGGGGCAGGTGGGCTGCAGCGCAAGGTACAGAGAGGACACTGGTCTAGCTCCACTTCAGTCTGGCCCTTTCTGATGCTGGTGTTCTCAGTTCACCTGGCAGCTTCCATGTGTTCGTGTGAATGTGTGTGTGGTGTGTGTATGCATTCAGGTTCACCCTGGCCCCTTCTGTCTCTGAGGGTTCCCCTGTCTACCAAGAAGGCAGCTGTACCTTGGACTTGAGCAGCGATAACGTCTCCAACCCTAGCCCTCGCTGGGCTTCTCATCACTTGGTCCAGTGGCGATCTTGATGGTTCTGTGTTCCTCTAACTTCCATGTTGCTTCACATGGAGCGGTGAGGGTTCTGTACTGCTGGAGTCCTCCTGTGGGTCTCCCAGGTCCACAGAGGCTTGGGATGGGTTAGGGCTGCCACATCTGCTTCCCAGGCACACATCAGTCCCACTGAATGTAGCTCCTGACTTAGATGAACTGCCTTCAGAATCCTCTAAGGGCACACTCTTCTCTATATTCAAATATGCCCCCCACTCAAGACTCCAGGTGACGTGTGTCAAGTAAACACTCTTTTCTCCTCTTTCCTTTTCAGGCAGAAGGACATACAAAGGACAACAGGCCATACTTCTTTTTTCCTAGCCCATTCTCTCAGTAGCTCTCAAGGCTCCATTCCTGTGGCTGTAACAGAGAACTTAAGGCCTGCAGCCCAGCTGTACCCCACCAGTCTCCCCTCCTCACAGTCACCTGCAGTATTTACTCACAGTTCTCTGGAGACCATCTTACTTGAATTGGGGAAGGGAAGCACTATCTATGACTACAGCGACATGAGAGAAGAGACTTTCATCAAGAACACGGACTTCACCAAAGACGGGTTTCTCCCTACCCAACCTCAACTCAGCTCATTTCTTTATCTACTGGGGACAGTGCAGAGAAAGAGCCCTCTGGGGAAGTACTTATCATCAACAGGTTTCAAACTTGGCTTTGGACCTCAGCCATAGTTCTGGGACAACAGGAAACACCCCCCTCTACATCCTATTATATCAGTGTCGTATTCTGTAATTTATTGTCTTCACTTGAACTCACCAAACTTTTCCTGCTGTTCTTCTCTTCATCCCACGCTGGTTCAGACTGAGGTTGTGAGTGGAGCTAGCAATTTCCCAGACGTACAGTCTGGGCCTCTAACCCTGGCCAGTAACCCAAAAAATATGTCCCTGGTCCTTAATCAGAACATCATGGTGTGAGGGAAAGGACAGTTATAACATAGGTCTGAACCTTGGCTGTGGATCCAGGATCTGTGGCCACGATCTTCCTCTGTCCTCTAGAAATCTTCATTCTTCATTGCACTCATTGCAAGAAAAAAGTTTGGAATAGGCTAATGATTATCGAACTTATTTTGAGTAACAGAGTCCATTTTTCAAACTGGCTATTGAGAACCAGATCCTCCTTAATTCCCAGCTGTAATCGTCCTTAAGGCATCTACATGAAGTATGGGGACTCCATGGGACAAAATTTGAGACCTACTTACATAGCATGCTGTATTGCTGTTTTTTTCAACCTTTAAATTATTTTGCGTGTGACTCTCTGTTCAAAGACAGAGCAAACCATTAACGCACGATTTCATGTTTATGTTTATTTGGTTTTCATTTACATATTGGGCTAATGATCAATAATGAGGCCACTTCTCTGCATGTTTTCTGATTGTTACCGATGCTTTTAGAAATCAAAGGTTGTTGATGTTTATGTCTAATCCATTTTATTTGCAAAGTTAATACTTTGACAACTGCTGCTTTTTAGCTCTAAAGTAGCATTTCTCAATGAGTTGGACACTAGGCTCTTGCTCTAGGCGATCTGAAACACAGAACTTCCTGGTCAAAAAAGTTTAAAAAAATGCAGTATTCCATGTCCTCGTCTTAGAGATTTACCAAGGCCTCAGAGAAGTTCTGTAGCAAAGCACTGTGCTTAACTTTGTTTAATTCAGTATTTCCTAAACACTTGACCACAGAACCCATTGCTTTTCCATACAACATTAATTAACATCCCATAGAAATAGAGTTCCTTCTAATATATTCTGCAAATCATTGCCTTTGAGGAGAGATCAGCACACTTCTTCTGCAAAGGGCCAGATGATAAATATTTTAGACTTTGTGGATTTCACTGACTGTCGCCACTCCTCAGCTCTGCTATTGCAGTGCAGAAGCAGCCATGGCCAATATCTAAACAAATGTGTGCAGCTGTGTTCCAATAAGACCTTATTTACAAAAACGAGCAGTGGTAGAGATTTGGCCTGTGGGTTGTGGTTTGCTGCCCCAGTTCCTTCCTAAACAAGTGAAATTTATTCTGACTAGGGAAGGTATTATCACAAATAGTGAAATGACAGCTTAGTTCTTTTCTAAGTTATTTGAATTTGTTGAACTTCAGAGACTGAGGATACCAGACTTCCCCAATCATCCTGCAGTTAGGAGCCAGCTAAGTGACTCACTTCATGCTGCTTCTTTTATTAGCTATTTATCTGGCTGTAAAATCTCTACCCAGCTCATGGTCTATGTTGTTAACCATCAGCTGGTTTCACTAGGATGAAAGGCAGGCAGCACATAGGAGATGGAGCAACCACCTCAGTGTCAACTCAATTATTGTATCTGAAATGAACCATCTATATTTTTCAAGCTCTCAGAAGGAAAATGCTATAAATATAATCAGAGGCGTTCAGACAATCTTGGCCATTTCCCCAATGGTTTACCAAAGTTAAATACCATATTAGTTGTTTATTGCAGCTTAACAAATAACTCTAAAAACTTGGGGGCTTAACACAGCAACGTTTATAATTTCACAGTGGGTATGACTTAATTTCACCTTCCTGGGTGGCTCAGTGGCAAAGAATCCTCCTGTGATACTGAAGACACAGGGGAAGCCACTGGTTTGATCCCTGGGTCAGGAAGATCCCCTGGAGGAGGGCGTGGAAACCCACTCCAGTATTCTTGTCTTGGAGAATCCCATGGACAGAGAAGCCTGGTGGGCTACAGTCCATGGGGTCACACAGAGTTGGACACAACTGAAGCTACTGATCACACACGGATGTGTGACTTAATCTCAGCAGCTGAGTTCAGGGCTCAGGCTCTGGGTCTTTCCCAAGGCTGCCATTAAGCTGTTGGCAGGGTTGTGGTGTCATCTCAGGGTTTAGCTGGGGGAGGATCTGCGTCCAAAACCATTCACATGTCAGGTCTTGGGTCCTTGAGACATCCCTTGTCATGCGGGCTTCTCTGTTGGGCTGTTCACAGCCTATCGGCTGGATTCCTTCAGAGGGAAGGCAAAGAGAGAGAGCCAGAGAGCAAGCAGGACAGAAATCAGAGGGTTTTGGGGCCACCCAATCTTGAACATGTCAAACCATACTTTTTGTAAATTCTTCTTATTAGACACATGTCACTAGGTCCAGTTTACATTCAAGGGAGGGGACTCCACATGTGTATGAATACTGGGAGGCAGAGATCAGTGAAGGCTGTCTTGGAGGCTGTGACACACACTAACTTCATCGAAGGTGACACTGTAATTTTTAAATATTTATCTACAGTGAGGATTCAACGTACCTGGCCCTGAGAAACAGAAAAAGATGTCTCAGTCGTAGCAGAAGCATTAGACTGTGTTTCCATGATGGCTTGAGATGAGTGGTAAAGAGAAGGAATATGAGTATGTGTGTGTTGCCAGGTGGCCAGAAAGAAGAGAAAGACAAGGCAAGAAGTTATGGAGGTATTCTTCTAGAGCAGTGTGTCCTCACTGGGAAGAGAAGGAGCAGAGGGGAAGCTGCTTGGAAGAGATACAGCCAGTATGCTCCTTTGCAAATCCTTCTTATCCTGCTATACTTCAAGCATGGCTCCCCTTTTCCCAATCATTCCTCAGTGCTTTAGGTTAAAATGCACCTCAAGGAACACAGGACCACATTCTCCCATCACCCACGTATGTTTGTCACCTACTAACTATGATCTGTTACTGCCAAAATAATTTGATAGTTTTATCATTTTGATTGTCCCATTGTCCAATGCATAAATCACAAAGAAAAAGAAAATTGTGCAAATCAGCCCCAAACAAGGGACTAAAGGGGATACAATTATATGCTATATCTCCTACTTTTTATGATTTTATATTCCAATTATGGCAACAAGGCAAACATATGGAAACAGTTACGTTAAAATTAAAGATTGAAATAACAGTTCAAGGTAACAATGGAAGGAATATAATAAGTCAGGATATGATTAATTATCAGCTGAATTATATGGAATTTATCACGATCGGAATTCAGTTCAGGGGAGGGAGAAAGATCGTTGTGAGGGAGGCGATCAGGGAACGTGTTGCGAAGAAGATCTGGAGAGGAGAGGAAAAGTAAGGGCATTCCAGGTGGATGGAACGGCATGAGGAAAAATAAGGCGAGGCAGGTGTTTGGGGGAGACAGTGAGTTAACCAGTTTGGAGAGTGGGTTTTTGGAGGCGAGGAGTCGGAGACGAGGTAAATGGTAAGTCAGCCAGCCACAGGAACAGGTTGAGTTTAATTATCTAACCTGTGCCTGGTCCCTGAGGCAGATGGCTTGCCAACAAGCTTGCATGAATTACCCTCTATTAGAATTTTTAAAAAGGGGTAAGTTCCAGGTTGATTCACTGAACATCTTGGGCTCACAAGCCGTGCCTGTCTTTTAATAGCAAGTGTGGCAACTGGAAACAGTACCTGGGCTTTGTCTCCATAGCAGCGACTCAGAAAAGCCTTGATGACATCCAGCTGAGAGAGACCGAGCTGTGGTCCCTCCCCTTCTCCCTCCCCGCCTCCCCACGACCACCACCAGAGGATGAGGAGGCAAGAAGGAGGCCTGGCTGTGTTTCATGAGACTGCAGGGCTCAGGGAGATGATGGTTCTGCAAACCAGGAGATCCTGGCTGGCGGGGATTTGGGACGAGGACTCATCACTGGACATCATCACTGTCGAGTCAGAGTCAAGTTAGGGCAGCAGCAGGCAGGGACACTGGGCTCCTTACTTCACACTCTGCCAGCTCAAAGCCCAAGAGAACTTGGTACTGGCGACACAAGTTCTTTAAAAAAATGCCCACTTGAATTGAGAACTAAAACAGCCCGTCCCCCAACTCCCTACTGTCCCTTGTTGTCACTGAGTCACTCAGTCATGTCTGACTCTGAGCCCCCATGGGTTGCAACATGCCAGGCTTCCTTGTCCTTCACTGTCTCCCGGAATTTGCTCAAACTCATGTCCATTGAGTCAGTAATGCCTGTCCCTTAACCTCTAAATTCTGTCTGCTCATCCATCTTTAAAAGAGAGATAGTATAACCTACGTCCTCCCTAGGGTTGTCTTGAGAATCCAATGAGCGCCAGGCACGCAGAAGGTTCACAAAGCGGCATATGAGGTCCTCAGTAACTGTTAGGTACCACTCGGGTAACGTGTTATTCTATCCGAAACCTCTCCAGATCTTTGTTACAAGCGTACAGAGCAAAGAGGTATGTGTTTTCTCTTAGATTTAGATCACTTTGAAAAGCTTGGAGTGACCCAAAGAGGGCTTAACACTTGAACGTCTCTGGGTTTTGGAATGTCAGAAAACATCCCCTCCTCCCATTCCTTCTTTCAGAAAACTACATTCTAAGTATGATCTCTACGCCAAACACTTGGCTAAACATTCCTTTAGCCTTTCTCAGCTCCGGGCGTGCAGGCCAGGGCGGTACTCAAGTCCAGATTTCTGAGGAGTCAATGACCCTGTTTAGGTGTGAGTTCAGAGAAAGTGAATTAACAAGGTCTCTCAACAGACAGGAGAAAAGGCTTTCACGTTATGAAAGAAGAAAACAAAAATATGTAGTCAGTGTGTGCAGTTAGGAAGTCAATTCCAGTTGCGTGT
>SJXQ01008262.1:0-164070 GCA_006408695.1 Aepyceros melampus | reverse complement strand
TTCTCCAAAGAAGACATACGAATGGCTAACAAACACATGAAAAGATGCTCAACATCACTCATTATCAGAGAAATGCAAATCAAAACCACAATGAGGTACCATTTCACACCAGTCAGAATGGCTGCGATGCAAAAGTCAACAAGCAATAAATGCTGGAGAGGGTGTGGAGAAAAGGGAACCCTCTTACACTGTTGGTGGGAATGCAAATTAGTACAGCCACTATGGAGAACAGTGTGGAGATTCCTTAAAAAATTGCAAATAGAACTGCCTTATGATCCAGCGATCCCACTGCTGGGCATACACACCAAGGAAACCAGAATCGAAAGAGACACGTGTACCCCAATGTTCATTGCGGCACTGTTTATAATAGCCAGGACATGGAAGCAACCTAGATGTCCATCAGCAGATGAATGGATAAGAAAGCTGTGGTACATATACACCTTATTTTTAAATGGAACTCTCTACATGGGTATAGATTACAGAACATGGAGCGAAGGAGGAAAGGGAGGAGACCGAGGACACAATGACAGAAGTGGAGAGAATGCTTGCTCTAAACTGTCTGTCCATAGCTCTTCATCTTCTTCAGGGCATATCCCACAAGCCAAGTATTCCTGCTCTTTGTGTAAGTCATTAGTCAAGAGGCTAACGCATCAGACAAGCACAGATAGCAGAGTCTCAAAGAAAGGATGCAAAGTGTTTCTCACTGTACTCTTCACAGTCAGAATTCCTTTAGATGTAAGATAATACTTTCCAGGAGCCGGTTTTGTTGACTCATCTTGTTTGAATAAACTGATAAGCCCTAGAATGTGAGAATTTAGAGATCATCTAGATAGGTAGTCTTCAACCCTGGCTACTTGTCAGTACAAACCTGGGGAGCTTAAAGAAATCTGGATGCCCAGCCTGCATGCAAAAGGAGTTATATCAGAAATATGAGGGTGGGGCCAGGCACCATTTTTTTTTAAATGCTTCATGGATAATACCAAAGCCTAAGCAAGTGTAAGAATTATTGATCTAGATCTTAGATCTTGCTGGAAAAGGCATGATTTTATGGGTAACGACTGAGGTCAGTGATTTACCCCTAATTTACCCAAGACTCCAGGGCCGAAGAATGGAAGAACTGGGTCAAGAGTCCTGGCTTCCTGACTTCCCTTCCAGGATTCTATACTTGACAAAACTCTGCCATGCAGTGTGCAGAACTCTAATACCCCTCTACAGACCTTGAGAGGTAGCAGGGAACTGTTGTGATACTTCTTGAAGAAAAATCACAGCACTGGGTAACCACTGGCCAAGACTGCAAGGGAAAGAAAGCAAGAGGTGACATTAGATGGGGAAGCTTCCTCAGGCTGTGGTTAGCATCAACTGAAAGGAGTGATTCCACATGCATGAGTGATTAAGTGGTAAGATTATTTTATTCGTACGATGAATTTTAGTACTCTGAGACCTGAAGAATCTAAAAGCTGATGATTGGCGATCTTCATGGCTGTTAACAGAGAAATTAACAACTTGACAAGGAATGTACTATCAGTCTTTTTTGTCTAGAATGGGAGACAATAGCAGGATTGTTTTAATAAGAAATCTGTTTCTTTTTAAAAAAACTTAATTTTCATCCTAGTTTAGAGAAAAATTGCAAATATAATACAGAGTTCCCTGTATACCTCTCACCAAACTTCCGCTCATGTTAACATAACTATGGCATAATTATTAAAGTCAGCACAATACTTTTGGTCCAGTTCTATTAACTAAACTATAGATTTTGTTGGGATTTCCTCAAATGACCTTTATCTGTTTGAGGATCCAATCTGGAATCCCGCAGAGTGTGTGTTTGTTATTCCTCCTTCATCTCCAGTCGGGGACAGTTCCTCAGCCTTTGTCTTCGGGGAAGTATTATTTTGTATTGTATTATTGGGTTGGCCAAAGAGTTTGAGTTTTTCCGTAAGATCTTATGGAAATACCTGAAAAGACTTTTTGACCAACCCAACAGAGTGCTCCTCAATTTGCCTTTATCTGGTGTTTTCTCATGATGAGAATGAGGGTATGCATTTTGGGTAAGAATATTACAGAAATGATGTTGTATCCTCAGTGCTCATCTCAAGGGGTTTATAAAATCAATGTCTTATTATTGAGGATGTTAACATTGATCACTTGGTTCAAGTCTCTTTATTTCTGAGGAGCCAACTGAACGAATGAGCTAGAAAACTTGGCATGAGAGAATCCCCTAAGTAGAACTGTATGCTTTGGTGGAGAAAAAAAAAAAAAAAAAGACTATGTGGTGTGATTTCAAGGGTCTGAGGTTGCTCTTGCCGCTCTCTTCTCCTCCAACAACCAAATCCTTCTCCCTGCATGGGCTGCTGCCTGAAATTCTACCATTAGAACCTCATCTGTTTAGCCAAGACTTTGATCCCTATTAAGACACAGATGCTAATTCCACTTGCTGCATCCAGCTGTCCTTGGGGGCACCTTTGGAGGCGAGGTAAAGCAGTACACATTTTCTGCTTCTGTCTGGGTAGGGAAGCAGTGAGGTTCCTAAAAGTTCCTGAAAGATATGCTCCATCAGCGCCAGTGTGGTCTCTTCGAAGCACGTGCCTGAACTCTCTGGCCTTTGGCTCAAATCTTTCCCAGGCTTTTCATTTCCTCTGGCTAGGCCTCTCTCTGCTATGTGACTACAGCCTCCCCTCATCTTTCCACCCTAGCTCTCCGGCCAGTGTCCAGAAGATCTTCCCGCTCCTGTCTCTCAGCTGTGACACGTGCCATTTTCTCAGCTCGAAATGTCTTCCTCAGTTCTCTTCTCTAGTTTCCTCTCTTACCAACCCGACAGGTCTTCACTCAGTTATTACTTGCCCAGAGTTCCATTAACTCTCCAGGGAGGCAAGTTGCCCTTCTCTGAGCCCCTAGAGCCCTCTGTACTTGCTCTTCCTTGCAGTTATCACTCTGCTTTGTCATTTTCTCTAAACTTAAAGTTCTCTGTCTAGACTAAGAGTTAGAATTTGGGCCCCCTCCGGTGTTTTTAAATAAAGTTCAATGGGATCACAGCTATGCTGTCTTCTTTACATATTGTGAAAGGCTGCTTCCATGCTATAAGACAGAATCTAGAAGATAGACACTGTACAGCCTGCAGTCTGAAATACCTACTAGTTGGCCATTTGCAGAAAAAGTTTGTCAACCTCTGATCTAGACTGAGGACTTCCCAGGTGGTGCTAGTGGTAAAGAATCTGCCTGCCAAGGCAGGAGGTGCAAGAGACACAGGTTTGATCCCTGGGTTGGGAAGATCCCCTGGTATAGGAAATGGTAACCTGCTCCAGTTATTCTTGCCTAGAAAATTCCATGGACAGAAGAGACCTGGAAGACTACAGTTCATGGGGCCACAAAGAATTGGATACAACTGTGTACATGAGCACAGCGCTACGTTATGCTTTAGCCTAGAGCCCTTGTTCTAATGCACCTTGAGAAATAACTGCATTAATCTTGTCTGCCCTTTGAACTCATGTCTTCCATCACCCTGGGATCAAGCCCAAAGTAGATCCTCAGTAACTATTTGTTGAACAAAGGCAGACCTCACAATTTGGTCCAGCCCATCTTAACCACATGTTAGAGCCAAGTACAGAGACTAACATAACAAAATTAAATGAAAAAAAGTGAAAGTTGCTCAGTCCTGTCCAACTCTTTGCAACCCCATGGACTATACAGTCCATGGAGTTCTCCAGGCCAGAATATTGGAGTGGGTAGTCTTTCCTTTCTCCAGGGTATCTTCCCAGCCCAGGAATTGAACCCAGGTCTTCTAAATTGCAGGTGGATTCTTTACCAGCTGAGCCACAAGAGAGTGAAAAAAAGTCTGTCGTATTTTTCTTTGTTTCTGAGGAAGAATTTATCAATGGAAGTAAGTCTATGGCTTATTCTTAGCCTGTGTGTCACATTTCTCATCCTGAAATTAAAAAAGGAATGGTTTTCAGTTCAATTAAGCCCACATACCTCATTTACAAGATAGTATTATAGTCACACAGTGTGGCCACATGGTAGACTGATACTGATCAGTTTTACTGATATTGCTGGGATTTCTTTCAGGACCCAGGAAGCACAGACTGGCTCAGGTTGAATTAAAAAAGAAAATAACTTGTGATTGGCAGAGACTTTCCTGGTGAAAATGCCACATTTAACCAGGTTAGATACCACTTAATAAGGTCCCAGAGGAATTAAAAAGATTTCCCGTAAGTGAGTAGCTAAAATTAAATTAGCAAAATTAAGAAGTGGACAGGAGAAACGTTTATTCTGTTTGCCCTGATGACTTGGAAACCTACTTGGTCTTCAGCCTAGGAGGCCTGACTTACACCTGTGTCTTGCGGGGGTTTGTGGATTTCATTACCCCTCCAAATATGAAAAAATACAGACTGTGTTTTCAGACTCTTGACTTCCTCTGGGAGAGGGTTTAAGATCAAAGCAACTATTCTGACAAACATTTAAAACATCTTTTCTCTTCCTGCTTTCCTTCCCCTACTGCTTCGCTTTTGGAAACAAGAAACACACCCCGTTTTCCAGACTCTGATGGCCCTACAGTACTCCTTTTCCTTAGCAAGGACCACATTACTCCATGATTTATGGCTGGTGAATAATTAGGAGCCTGTTGCTATGGTCTGGGGTTGAGATCAAAAGAACCATGTGTCAAAGTGGAGGGAGGGGTGGCTGGAGCAGAGGCAAAGAGTGGTGGTGTTTGTTTGTAATCCTAACCAGAGAGAAGCCGGGCCATCGTTTAATTGGGAAAAGGCTCAGCGTCTGAAGAAAACTGTGAAAGAAGAGCCTGTTCCATGAAAAGGATCTGTGTGTTTTGCAAATCAACACTATTTAGTGATAGGTGAACCCCTAGGGGATCTGGAGGCTGGACGGTTTCAATTAGTACTCAAAGGTCTGGAGAAAAATGTGAAATATATGAATACTGAGCATAAAAAAATTGCCCAAAGGGGCCGACTTATGAGATTTCTGGTATTTCCTTCTGTTCAAAAGGAAATGCCAGAGAGGAAATGCAGTGTTTCAGTACACTTCTGTAGCTGTCATCCAAGTTCCCAGCGAACATCGATTCTCGGCTTTCTCTCTGTTCCCCCCAGCCTCTTGCTGATGAAGGGGACAGAGGGATGGGGACCCAGGCTGGGCTAGCCTGGGCGTCCAGAGGTGTCAGGGGCAGGGTGCACAGCCGTGGGGAGGGTCCCTGAGGTTCCATCTGCAGCATATTTATGACTCTCTGTAAGTCACACAGGGAGTGATGGCAAACGCCCCAGACACGGTGTCAGGAAACCAGTTCTCCAGCTGTGGCGAGGCTTCTAACACACCGTGTGGCCTTGGGCAGATCCAGATTTCTGGATTTCAGTTTCCTTATCTGTCAAACGAGATTGACTGGAGGCTCTGATGGACCCTCAGCTCTGAAATGCCGTGATCCGACTCCTCTCCCCAAGCCTTAGAGCTTGTAAGGGAAACTCCTGCTCTGAGCAGAGGTCTTATTCAAATCTGACTTTTCTTCTTGAGACAGTGGAAATATTGAACCCAGCTGTGACCGGAAGGCACTTTTACACGAAATAGTCAGCTCTGCAAGGGAAGTGTTCAGATTCGGACACACCCAATGTGCGAGGTTGCAGGAATTGAACGGAAAGGACTTGTAGGTGCTCGCAGAGTGACTGGAAAGCAACTGTAGAAGTCGTCCATGTTGTAAAACCACGGGGATTGGAGGGTAAGATCAAGAGGAAGGGTGCGCTCGAAACAGGGTCGTTTGCACAGATGGAAATGGCCATGGAGTCTGTCATAGAGAGTGAAGTAGGTCAGAAAGAGAGGAAAAAGCTCTCGTATACTAATGCATGTATGTGGGATCTAGAAAAATGGTGCAGATGAGCCTCTTTCCAGGGCACAGATAGAGACGCAGATGCAGAGAAGGGACACGCAGACGTGGGGGGTGGAGAAGCGTGGAACGAATTAGACTAGGAGTGACATCTATACACTACCATGTGTAAAGTTAAAATAAAAAAAAAAGGGGGGGGGGAATCTGCCATACAGCATAGCGAGCTCAGCTCAGGGCTCTGTGATGACCTAGATGGGATGGAGGGAGACTTAGGAGAGAGGGGATATGTGTATATGTATAGCTAATTCGCGTGGTCCTACAGCAGAAACTAACATACCGTGGTAAATCAGTTATACTCCAGCAACAAGAGGAGGAACAGGCCTGTACAGAGTCCTTGAACCATGTTTGAAGAGAGCCACAGGGCAGTAGAAAGCACTGCAATCCTGGGGTGAAGTTTCCAACACTGAGACCCACGTTGCCAGGTCAAGTGCGGTCACGGATGACCTTTGAGAGGCTGGGACCCTTCAGGAGTCGTGCGTGTGTGTCAGTGTGTCCGTGATTGAGCCCTGGGGCTCTGTCTGCCGGGGCCTTGGCCATCCCTGCATGACGAGGGTACCACGCTGCCACCTAGTGTGGGCTCAGGAACTCGGTGCGCTCTTGAGATGCCGAGAAGCCAGAGGTTCCCAAAGGCTCCCCGACAGAGGCGTCACTCCTGTGAAGAGGTGGGACCCCCGGAGCCTCCTTCCTCCTTGAGAAACCCCACTCCTAGGTACGGACATGTGCGTTCTCTCACCAGCCTTCTCACTTCTGGGACAGAATCCTGAATTCCACACGGAGAAAGCTCCAGCTCCGGGACACCGACCATTGGCATCCACACGGAAGAACAGAACTTTGATATCAAAAGTGACAAAAAGGGAAGCACCTGCCCTGGAAAGCCAGAGGAATAAGAAACAGATCGTCACTCGCCATCAACCTTCTCTTGCTCATCAACAGGGAAGGTGTGAACTTTGAAAAGTTTCCTTTGACAATTAAGCAAAAGCGTTCGATCCCAAAGGTTGCCGTTCAGGTTAGTGAAAGGTGGGTATCTCAGAACTGACATGATACCATGAAAATACACCCCCGGATGTCTCTTCCAAACACGTGCCCACCATGGAAACGTATTCTTGATAAGGCATAGAATGGGTGGAATTATGCTAATCGACACAAACCTTACAGGGTGAGTAATTTAGTAACCTCTTTCTAAGTGTAAGAGCCTGTTTTAAAGTTCTAAATGGCACCATAAATGTAGTCAGGCATATATTTCCATACTGATACTGGATAATAAACACAGTCGGAGTCTAAAGTACCTTGAGGGACACCCTGCTGGGATTATTATCCTGTACTTCCCTCCTAATCACTAGAGCCTGAATTTAATACTCAGGGCTCTCTTCACCTAACACTTTGTCACGTCCAATACATTTCGGTTCTCTTACCTTTCCTGGAAAGGCAGCCACAAGCGTGGAACAGTTGTCGTTTTTCTCCTCAGCACGGACTTGAGATCTTTTGTTGTAGTCTAAGCCCGTATTTTTTGAAAATAGAGATGATGGGGAGCATTGGATTGGGAGTTTGGGATTAGCAGTTGCAATCTATTATATGTAGAATGTATGAATAAAGTCCTACTGTATAACACAGGGAACCATAATTAATACCCCATGATAAACCCTCGTGGAAAAGAATAGGAAAAAGAATATGTATATATACAATTACTCATACTGTAAGTACATATATAAAATGTGTATATATGGAAAACTTAATCACTTTCCAGTCCAGCAGAAATCAACACAACGTGGAAATCAACTATACTTAAATGAAATAAAAATTTTTTAAAGTTAAAAAAATGGAGGTTTCACTTCCAAACCTTAAAAAATACTGTGTTAGAAACTCATGGATGCTGAGGCCAAACTAAGTCTTAAATCGCCATACAGAAATTTCACTAAAAACTGAAAATATTCGCATTTCTAGAAATCCTCTTATGGCTTAATAAGGAGCCAGGGTTATAGTCATAAAGCTTTGAAATAATAAATTTGCATGGTGAAAATACTGCTTTCTGCCTGTAAAGGCTGTTGGTGCTTTTCCAGAGATTCATCTCTTCATAAACATTCAGTGCCAAGTTTCAAGGCCACTCCACCATCCATGTTCCTTCATCTCTACAGTATTGGGTTTTTTTTTTTCCCCCAGAACGGCTGAAGGATTCTCTTAGCTGATCTCATTCTGTAAATCTTATTGTTAGTGACATCTCTTATTTTGTGTGTGTGCTTTTAAACATTTTTAATAGACATTTAGACTTTCCTGGTGGCTCAGACGGTAAAGCGTCTGCCTACAATGCAGGAGACCAGGGTTCGATCCCTGGGTTGGGAAGATCCCCTGGAGAAGGCAATGGCAACCCACTCCAGTACTCTTGCCTGGAGAATCCCATGGACGGAGGAGCCTGGTGGGCTACAGTCCATGGAGTCGCAAAGGGTCGGACACGACTGAGCAACTTCACTTGAATAGACATTTACCAAACTGCCTTCAAGAAGAGTCTTGACCTGTTTACATGCTTTATAAACATTGTAAGAGAGTTAAGATGCGCGTCTAGGTGATTTGATATATACTGGCATGCTCAGTCGCTCAGCTGTGTCCGACTCCTTGTGACCCCCATGGACTGTAGCCTGCCATGCTCCTCTGTCCTTGGGATTTTTCAGGCAGAGTACTGAAGTGGGCTGCCATGTTCTCGTCCGGGAGATCTTCCAGACCAGGAATCAAACCTGTCTTTCCTGTGTCTCTTGCGTTGAAGGCGGATTCTTCACCTGCTGAGCCATTGGGGAAGCCCGAATGATCACTACAATGAACTAATCAACGTATCCATTGCTTCACACAGTTACTTTGTTTGTTTGTTTGGTGGGACAAGCGCACTTAGGATCCACCTTCTTAGCAAATTTCAAGTCCAGAGCACAAGTATTATTACGTATCATCACATTAGATCTCTGGAACTGAGGAATCTGGTAGAATTGAAGTTTGTATCCCTCGACGAACGTCCTCTCTTCCCCCTCCCCCCAGCCCTGGGGAACCAGCATTCTACTCTCTGCCTCTACGAGTCTGACTAATTTATATTCCACATGTGAAGTGTGATCTCCCTTACTTTAACCCTCTGAGAAAATGAGCATGTTGGGAGAGAAGAGTAACAGGAAAACTCTGTGAGCGGAGACCAACTGTTCAATCTGATTCTTGTGTAGTGAAAGTCACTCAGTTGTGTCTCTTTGCAACCCATACATACAGTCCATGGAATTCTCCAGGCCAGAATACTGGAGTGGGTAGCCTTTCCCTGCTCCAGGGGATCTTCCCAACCCAGGGATCAAACCCAGGTCTCCTGTATTGCAGGCGGATTCTTTACCAGCTGAGCCACCAGGGAAGCCTGATGCTTGTGTAGGGGAATGGGCTAAATCCAAATTTCAACTTTGCTAGATGAGAGCCAAAAGCTCTGGTGACATCAGGCGCATGAGTAGAGGAGAGGGTGGAGAGGAAAGCTCAAGGACCATAGTATGGAGCCCACAGTCCATCCCAGTCTCCATGATCTTATCATTTCCCACCTGAGAGAGAGATGTACACCAGCTCATGACTTTCAGTGGCTTATGGATCCCAAAACTCACGCACAGTGGGTCTTTGATGCTTTACATGTAGAGAAGGATCTTTTCCTCCTGCAGCATGGCAGCAACTTTTGGTGGCAGACTGTGTTAAATGAGGACAAAGGTAAGAAAAATCATGACTGTGAACCCACGGAAGGAGGACAGTTGAATAGCATGCTCAAGAGCACACGGTGCGATCCCATGCCAAATAAAGGTGTGGGTGTGTTGTTCAAAATTATTAAGCATCTCAAGACAGCAGTAGCAGGACATTAAGTGGGGTGTTGTTTCTGTTCAGTTGCTAAGTCGTGTTCGACTCTTTGCGACCCCATGGACTGCAGCGTGCTAGGCTCCCCTGCCCTTCATTTTCTCCCGGCGTTTGCTCAAACTCATGTCCATCGAGTGTCAAGTCCAACTGACCTTGATTCATGGACCTAGCTTTCCAGGTTCCCATGCAATAAAAGCAGTGTGGAGCCTTCTAACTGGATGGCTCCTTACCATGGCACAAGTATCATACCTATGAGGTTGGCCCTGCAAAGGTCATGTGATAGTGGCCTCTGGATCCACAGATTTGGCCCTCTGGCTCTCAGATTCCATGTGATCTTTTCCCTTTCACTCAATTCTTATTGCTTTACCGTTTCATGGCAGTGATCTTGGTGTCTGCATTTATGATTCACAACACAAGCTTCCCGGAAATCATCTAAGAGCATTTGAACCTCTGTCTCTATTTCCTCATCCTGGTTCAGATTCTTTCTCTGCACATATTCCTTGAGAATTTCATTCTCTATGAAGACTTCAGTTCAGTTCAGTTCAGTCACTTATTCGTGTCTGAATCTTTGCAACCCCATGAACCGCAGCACACCAGACCTCCCTGTCTATCACCAACTCCCGGAGTCCACTCAAACCCATGTCCATTGAGTCGGTGATGCCATCCAGCCATCTTATCGTCTGTCATCCCCTTCTCCTCCTGCCTTCAATCTTTCCCAGCATCAGAGTCTTTTCCAGTGAGTCAGCTATTCACATCAGGTGGCTAAAGTATTGGAGTTTCAGCTTCAACATTAGTCCTTCCAATGAACACCCAGGAGTGATCTCTTTTAGCATGGACTGGTTGGCTCTCCTTGCAGTCCAGGGGACTCTCAAGAGTCTTCTCCAACACCACAGTTCAAAAGCATCAATTTTTCTGCACTCAGCTTTCTTCACAGTCCAACTCCCACAGCCATACATGACCACAGGAAAAACCATAGCCTTGACTAGACGACCTTTGTTTGCAAAGTAATGTCTCTGCTTTTTAATATGCTGTGTAGGTTGGTCATAACTTTTCTTCCAAGGAGCAAGGGTCTTTTAGTTTCATGGCTGCAATCACCATCTGCAGTGATGAAGACTTCAACCATCACCAAATAATTCCAAGTGAAAAAGTCTCTCAATCGTTTCTGACTCTGCCAGCCCATGGCCTATACAGTCCATGGAATTCTCTAGGCCAGAATACTGGAGTGGGTAGCCTTTCCCTTCTCCAGCGGATCTTCCCAACCCAGGGGTCAAACCCAGGTCTCCTGCATTGCAGGCGGATTCTTTACCAGCTGAGCCACAAGAAAAGCCCAAACAATGCCAACTCTGAAATAAATACTTTCACCCTCTTCTCTTCTGGTTTAGACGAGTGCATGTCTAGGCAGCTCTGTCTGGGCATTCTTAAGGAACCACATCCTCAATACATCTCAGGCCAACTCATGTTTTCCTCATTCCTTTCTTCTATTACCCTCTTTTATTGTGGTATGATTTAGGAATCTCAGCTAGAATCCTTGATGATCTTGAACTTCACTCTTTGCCTTACCCAATGCTTCCCCAACATCCATTCATCTTAACCTCCAGATATCTCTTGAATCCATCCCTTCCTTTCAATTTTCACTACATTTCATGCCCATCATCAAACTAGTCTCTCTATATCTGTACTATTCTGTCTTTGCATCGGATTATGTCTCCAGGTTGTCCACCTTCTAGTTATATTCAATATGTACCCGAAAAATGTTTTTCCAAATTGTAAATTTGTTCAAGGTACACCCCTGCTCAGGCAGGCCTATTGTCTGATGGTTAAAGTTAAAACTTATTTGGAAATGGACAAAGATTTTGTTTTTTTAACAAGTGCTGTGTATTAATGCATATGTGTGGAATCTAGAGGAATGGTGTAGATAATCTTACTTGCAAAGCAGAAATAGAGACACAGATGTAGGCAGCAAATGTATGGATGCTAAGGGGAGGGCAGAGAGAGCGGGATGAACTGGGAGCTGGGATTGACATATACACACACTATTGATACTATATATAAAATCAATATAGTTGGTATCTCATTATATGAAAACCTACTATACAGCACAGAGAACTCTACTCAAAGTTCTGTGGTGACATAAATGGGAAGGAAATCCAAAATAGGGGGAATATATGTAAAAGTATAGCTGATTCACTTTCCAGCAGGAACTGCCACATCATTGTAAAGCAACTATAATCCAGTAAAAATTAATAAAAAATAAATACTTTTGTTTTTCTGTTTGATCCCAATTTATCTGAGATTACTTTTCCTTCTCCAGTCTTCCTAATCACACACTTTAGATCAAGCAACTCCAAACTATTGACCGTTCCTTGACTGTGTTGCCCTCTTTTATTTACTTAATTTTTTTTATTGGAGTATAATTGCCTTACAACGTCATATTACTTTCTGCTATCAACACAGTGAATCAGCTATAAGTACACATACGTCCTCTCACTCTTGATCCTCCCTTCCACTGTTGTAGCCACGCATTCTGGGAAACAAACTCACTCAGAAGGACAACGCAGACAATGGAGTGCAGTTTATTATGCTGACGGGCCCAAGGCAGTCTCCTCTTAGCTAAGGACCCCGACCAATTTTTTGTGAAAACCTTATATATCCTAAGTGTATGTGCCCAAACCCACCTCCCCAAATTCCCTGAAACTAGTCTGAACAAAGGAAAAGAAAGATGCAAAGTTAAGCCGTGATTCATATGGCTTCAGTTCAGTTCAGTCACTCAGTCGTGTCTGACTCTTTGCGACCCCATGATTCGCAGCACGCCAGGCCTCCCTGTCCATCACCAACTCCTGGAGTTCACTCAGACTCACATCCATTGAGTCAGTGATGCCATCCACCCATCTCATCCTCTTGTCATCCCCTTCTCCTCCTGCCCCCAATCCCTCCCAGCATCACAGTCTTTTCCAATGAGTCAACTCTTTGCATGAGATGGCCAAAGTACTGGAGTCTCAGCTTTAGCATCATTCCTTCCAAAGTAATCCCAGGGCTGATCTCCTTCAGAATGGACTGGTTGGATCTCCTTGCAGTCCAAGGGACTCTCAAGAGTCTTCTCCAACACCACAGTTCAAAAGCATCAATTCTTCGGCACTCAGCTTTCTTCACACTCCAACTCTCACATCCATACATGACCACAGGAAAAACCATAGCCTTGACTAGATGGACCATTGTTGGAAAAGTAATGTCTCTGCTTTTGAATATGCTATCTAGGTTGGTCATAACTTTCCTTCCAAGGAGTAAGCGTCTTTTAATTTCATGGCTGCAGTCACCATCTGCAGTGATTTTGGAGCCCAAAAACATAAAGTCTGACACTGTTTCCACTGTTTCCCATCTATTTCCCATGAAGTGATGGGACCAGATGCCATGATCTTCATTTTCTGAATGTTGAGCTTTAAGCCAACTTTTTCACTCTCCACTTCCACTTTCATCAAGAGGCTTTTTAGTTCCTCTTCACTTTCTGCCATAAGGGTGGTGTCATCTGCATATCTAAGGTCATTAATGGTGGACAATTTTCAGTAGACTTGTGGTCATACCCCAATAAGCATAATAGAATGCATGCTTCTATTCAGCTACACAGATAATTAGGGTTTTCTTTTAGGTGATGGGAGAGTTTAGGTACGAGCCCTGGGGCTCTTCCTTCCAGGGGCTTGGTTTCCCAGTTGGTATGTCATTTCCATAGATCCTGGGCATAGAGCTCAAAGTCCACAGTCTAGCCCAAGATGGAGTCCTGCTTTCAAGATGGAGGCTGTTCTGTCTGTTTCCCCTTCACCTCCACCTTCCCCCCATTCCAGCCATCTAGGTCGTGCAGAGCCGGTGAGCTGTGCTTCACACTAGGTCCCCACCAGCTATTTCACACCTGGCAGTGTGTGTATGTCAATCCTACTCTCCCAGTTCACCCCACCCCCTCCTTCCCCCTACTGTCTGTTCTCTTTTAGATCTCCACGTTCTTTCCCTTGATGTTTATTAGGTTCAAAAATACCTTCCCCTAAATCTTTACTCCCAAATTCCTGTCTTTCAAGGTGCAGCTTATCTGATTCTTCTTCCAAGAAATCTTCTCTACTCCCTGTGGCCCCCACAGTACGTCTCACATAATTACATTGATTGCAATTAGTTATTTGCCTTCTCTACAATTAGTTGTGAACTCTTGGAAGTCTAGTATTTTCCTATATCCTGCTTCATATCCTCAACAGCTACCAAAATCCCTAGCTAAAGGAATGAAATGACACAATGCTTCATGATTATCCTAAGTACAAAGTTAAGGGTTTACCAGAACTCTTGACTCATGCATACTGAGAGGGTGCATTTTGTTTTTCTGTTTAGTTGCAAATGGTAGAACTAAGACCAAGGAGAAAGCAAAAAAACTTATAACAAACTTCCCATGCTGTCTGTGAAGTGTTCAAGCAGAGTTTAGTTACCTCCCATAAAGTGAGAATCTGCATTGGGATTGAATGCTCTCTTAAATTTCTTTATACTTAAGCCTGTATAATGATCCCTTGGTGGATAAGATACAGTAAAATTATGTCACAAATAATAGAATCTGTGACATGACCTCAGCACCAGCAGTCTGTGTCCTTTTTATCACCACATACTCCTTTCCATATTTTAAAAATACACCTATAGGACTTCCCTGGTGGTCCAGTGGTTAAGAATCCACCTGCCAATGCAGGGAACATGGGTTCAATCTCTGGTGTGGGAAGATTCCATCTGCTGTGGGTCAACTAAGCCTGTGCACCACAGCCACTGAGCCCGCTTGCTGCAATTACTGAAGTGTGATCACCTAGAGACCTTGCTCAGCAACAAGAGAAGCCACTGCAATGAGAAGTCCACACACTGCATACAGAGTAGCCCCTTGCATGCCATATCTAGAGAAAGCCAGCATGCAGCAATGAAGGCCTAACACAACCAAAAATAAATAAATAAACAAACATTCCAAAAATAAAAAAATAAATTTGTGTTTACTATTTAACTATTACTTGTCCTTTTAAGAACCTCTGCGAGAGAAAACTAAAAATACCAGACATTTCTTATTTTTGATCATTAAACTTATGTGTCAGGCTGGTCATGCCATTTGTTTAAGCTCTTTCTGGCACAGTGGTCAAAGTTACAGTCAGTCCTCATATCGATCAGTTATTTTCCCAAAGAGAATTATCACCTCTTGCATTCTGAGATGTCTTTCTCATACTAGATGAGAAAGTAGGTACCTTTGAAAAAGGAAATGAGACTCCAACTAGATGGTGCTGCTGCTGCTGCTAAGTCGCTTCAGTCGTGTGTGACTCTGTGTAACCCCATGGACAGCAGCCCACCAGGCTCCCCCGTCCCTGGCATTCTCCAGGCAAGAACACTGGAGTGGGTTGCCATTTCCTTCTCCAATGCATGAAAGTGAAAAGTGAAAGGGAAGTCACTCAGTCATGTTTGACTCTTCGCGAACCCATGGACTGCAGCCTACCAGGCTCCTCTGTCCATGGGATTTTCCAGGCAAGAGTACTGGAGTGAGGTGCCATCGCCTTCGCCAAACTAGATGGTGAGTCAGTGGTATTTGTGTGTGTATATATATATTTACTAATATTTGTGAAATTTCAAGTGTCTCCAGCATCAGAGCTAATTTTATAAGGACAAATTCAGTATTGTCGGGTAAAGCAAATAGTTTCTCATTTGCTTATCTTTGACATCAAGACAGTCAGACCAGGCTAACAATGGTAAACAAAGTAATGGCAAATTACATTGCATACTATATTTGTACTCTTCTGCACTGTTTTAAACACATTTTGGTTGTTTTCCTTTTACCATATTTAAAGCTACTATGAGTCATGCTTTATTATGCAATTACAAATGGTAATAGATGTTATCAAGTTTTCTATTAGGACCACAAGCTAGCTCCCAAGCTTAAATTTCCTTGTTTGTCAAATGGAAACAAGGCTGTATGATGGTCTTATGTACAACCATTGAGAGAAATATACCTACCAAGTTTTTGAAGCAACAAATTCAAATATATATTAAGACTGTGTTTAGAAATAGAAATGTTTTTGGATAAGCCAGTTTTGGGGATCAGTAAGAGAAGAATAGAAAATAGAAGTAATTTGCATACCATTGTAAACATTGGTGACTCTAGGCAGTTCTGTATATGTAATTAACAAACAATGTACCTAGTCTCTGACCTGAGCAATTTTTAGGTTGTACTTTATTGCTACAAATGCCTGAAGAACTCAGAACAAAAGACTAAGGGGACATTACTATCAGGCACTGTCACTGAAATGCTCCTCTGGGACCAATTTTCCAAAAGGGTTTTAAAGAGAAGACTGTTGGCTAATATTAAGCTTGCAAAAAAATCTAAAGGGAAATAAAGGATTGCATGAACAAAGCATGACCCTAGAATGAACAGGAAAACCAGGAGAACTGGGATAAAAATACTAAGAAGAGTGGAGACATTAATGAGGCTGAAGATGTTGGTTAGATGTGAAATCAAAAGTCCAAGGAAAAATAAGAAAAGCCAGTATATATTGCAATGAAAAGACAGTGAATATAGATTTAAATGTGTCGAGCAGAGCTGGCAAACTTTTTCTGCAAAGGACCAGATGGTAAGTATTTTTGGCTTTCAGGCCATATAGTCCCAATCACAACCCTTCAACTCTCTTATAGTTGCAGGAAAGCAGCCATAGACAATTCATAAGGAGAGAGTGTGGCTGTGTTCCAATAAAACTTTATTGAGGAAAACAGAAATCAGACTGATTTGGCAGGTATAAAAGAGCAAGAGAGGAAATAATCAAGCCAAATTGATTCACCAAAGTTCTAGCACTTTTGGCCATGGCATGATATAATGGCCCCCAAACTCTGTGGTTTTCATTGAAATCATATCCTCATACAGGATTCCTGGTGTTAAGTAATGATGGCAATGATCTTGTTTAGGGATGACCTAAGATTATGCAACAGGAAAACTGTCTACTTCCTCCTTACTTGTGCTCTTTTTTAGTGGGTACTTCCCACTAACTCCCATTCTAAGTACCACTTACATGCATCTTCCAAGAGACCAATAATTGACTCCCCACCCTTGTTGGGCTAGGGCATGCTAGGTTCTGTATTTTTGACTACCATGGAAATTGATTCGAACAAAATTGGAATGACTTTCCAAACATGATGGGCTTCTCAGGTGGTGCACTGGTAAAGAAACCACTCGCCAATGCAGAAGACACAAGAAGCAAAAGTTTGATCTCTGGATCAGGAAGATCCTCTGGAGAAGGAAATAGCAAACCATTCCAGGATTCTTGTCTGGAAAATCTCATGGAGAGAGGTGTCTGGTGGGCTACAGTCCATGGGGTTGCAAAAAGTTGGACACAACTGAGCACACACACACATATACACACTTTAAACATGATAATAATAGAAATCTAGCAATTTAAAATGGTCACCATAAGTTAATTCAATCAACTCTAAAATTGCCATTATAAAGACTTGAGGAATCTATTTCATAAGACTGGAGACCTAGTTTTAATCACAGACATTATTTATAATTTGGGACAGAGCATTACTGGAACTCAGGTCAAGAGCTTCCTAAATAGAGTTCTTTTGTCCCATTTGATGCTGCTCAATTTATGTTGCTACTTTTCAAAGTCTTGAAAATATCTTTAATTAAATGCAAGAAAGATCAATGATCCCATAAGATCTTGCAATCCCTACTCCTTCTGTATTGTGGATAAGAAGTAGGAGAGATTCAGCCTTGCTTAATGTCTGGGACATTGACCAAATAACCTTTCCTTCCATTCAAATTAGTTTCATGAAAAGTAGATTACACATTGGCCCAGGAGGTCTCCACTTGTGAAGACACACACATTAATGCACCAACCGTTCTTCACTCTCTTGTCCGGCTGGGGATACCAGAGCTCACAAAGACAGCCCTCCCGGGTGGTTTTCCTTCCATTCAAATTAGTTTCATGAAAAGTAGATTACACATTGGCCCAGGAGGTCTCCACTTGTGAAGACACACACATTAATGCACCAACCGTTCTTCACTCTCTTGTCCGGCTGGGGATACCAGAGCTCACAAAGAGAGCCCTCCCGGTGGTTTCAACCTGTTACCAACTGCACCAGCCAGCCACAAACATGAAAAGCTAGAACAACACGTGTGTTTCTAAGAGGAGAATCATTATGCTCATAAGCAGTCAACACCACAAGGACTGCTTTTGCTAGACGTCATTTGGCCAAACCCTAACATTGCTAGTTTAGCTGATGAAACTTAAAGCATTCGAGTCAAATAAACTGGATTACTACCCTTGGATTGAGATAAATCATTTCCCCCAATTTTGGGTCTGTTTGCTTTGGCTGAGCTTAAATCCTGCAAACTCTGCTTTTGATAAGCACACTAAAGCGGCAGGGAGTGAGCTAGCAGCAGGAGATGTGAGAAAGATTGAAATAGAAAATACATCATCAACAAATGACATTTTAGATTCCCCCCCACCCCCCTCCTGGATGTTTCAGAACCTGGAACACTTCTGTAATTGGATTCTTTACCCTTGACCCAGAAACTCCACCCTTCCCTGCAAATAGAATTGGAGATTAATGATGGATTTGTAAGGAAGGGAAGATATTACTGGTAATTCCTCTGCTTGTCCCTCATGAATTCAGTAAGGTTTTCCATGAGGTAGGGAGTATCGTCATGTATATGTGCTTCTAACCTGGCCAAGGGCTGGTGTACCCTCTCCCTGTTCAGCTTCCTTGCTTAGGAGACAAACTCCAGGTTAGTGCTGCCCAGGCAGCTGGAAGGTTACTTAGGGCTTTGACTCTGGGGCCTCTGACCTGTTTTTGGAACCCGTATTTTGGAGTCACTGAAGTGTTGCAGATGAGCCAGAAAACAAAGACTAAGTTCTTTGGTTGCTTTCAAACTGCTCAGTCATCATCATCGGATCACAGGCTTATGCAAGTTTCCTGGGAGTTAAATGGATGATATCAATGGTCTTATTCAGGAGCGACCTAAAACTGCACAATAGGCAAATTGCCTACTTTTTCCTTGGCCATGCCACGTGGCATGGAGGATCCAATTCCCTGACCAGGGATCGAACCCGTGTCCCCAGCAGTGGAAGCAGAATCCTAACCAGTGGACCACCAGGGAAATCCCTCTTACTTTCTCCTGACTTGTGCTTCTGCTGTGGTAGGTATCTAACTCTATCCCTCACCCAAACACCACTTAAATGCACACTCCAAGAGACCAGCAGTCTGCTCCCCGCCATTGCTGGGACAGTGGCTTGTGGGTAACTTAATATTTCCGATGCCTAAATTTCTCCAACAATTAGTTCACATTATTAACAACTGAAAAAGGTTGCAGTTGTTAGGTATACGAAAAAGGTACACGAAATTGTTTTCTGCAAAGAAATAAAACTCCAGGCATACGAGACTGATGTATAAAGGAAATCCCTTGAGAGCGTGGAGGCAGTTTGCATTGTCCCTTGAATCTTGTCACTTTATTCTTCTCCACTCAGTACTTAACTGCCTCCTGGAGCTCTTGACTGATTTCAAGGCCACACAGGTCAGGAAACCATTTGGAGAGCCTATTGCCATGTTGGTTTTTATGAGATCCTTGTCTAAAATTGGGTGAAATATCATATTCTTTAACTCTGGCAATATAGGCCAACCTATTCTTGGAAAGTTAAACGGAGGGGAGGTCCCAGAAGGAAATGGAAGCTAATAAGTTGCCCAATGCAGTTACAGAACAGCCTGATCTGGGTGCTTCAACTCCCCTTCATGTCTTAAACTAAAAAATCTTGGGCACAGAGCCACGAATAGCCAGGACAGGAGTGAGGAGGTTTTGTGTTTTTTTCCCCCCCTCTAGGAAAAATAAGACTCTTGAAAATTTTTTTCACTCAGAAAAAAATAGAGGCTGAAGAATTTAATAAGATGAGGCCTTATTTAGAAACAACATGCCTTCCTGTGAACACAGATCTCCCTCGGAAAGAGGCTAAGAATGGACCTGTACAATTATTTTCTGGCAAAGAACCAATCACATTTGGAGACCTCAGCAGCTGAGCAGAGTGACAGCTGAAAACTAAAACATGTTACAAAGATCAGAGACATTGCTGAATGCTCCATTTTGAAGTTTGATCCAAAGACCAATTTATGTCATGTTGATTTTATTGCAGAGAGGAGGTTTATTCCAAAGGCTCTTTTAAGCCCTAACCCTTTCTTTTGCTTGTTTGCCTCTTCAGTCTCACGGGATTTCCATCATCCCTGGAAGGTATTTGCCCTTCAGAAATGAGTCCAGCAGTGCTTAGGAAGGCATTAGGTGCTTCTCCAAGCCTGCTTCCTCCCCCGCAAGAACCATGGTTACAAGCCGGCAGTTTCCCACCTTACATTAAGGGAATGTATTTCTCATTTTGCCTGAGGGCTCCCTGTCAGTTCTGGGTTCTTTTGAAATATCTATGGCTTGCCCAACATGAAAGAGAATCAGGACCAAGTAGATAAAGTGTTTATTCCTATCTAGATTTTCAAAAAGACTTATTAAATGCTTGGAATAATAAAAGAGACCATTAAATAAGGGGTAGTTTGGGGTTTAGGACCTTGGGCTCTGCAGACCGACAGCTGGGGTCTGGGGAGTACCTGTTTTGTGACCCTGGACAATTCATTTCTTGAAGCCTCTGTTTTTCATCTATTAAAAAAAAGTATAATAATCTCTACCTTATAGGGCTATGATAATTAAATAAGTTTTAAATGCCCTGTATGTGAAAGCTTTCAATACATATGATGTAATAATATGAAAAGTTGGCGTGGTTCAAAGTGTACATATTAGAACAGGAGATCAGAGGTGTTCAAAGAACACAGAATGGGGTTATGCAGTTGAGGGTGGATTAAGCGGAGAGTAGAGTCTGTGTTTTTTCCATAGCCTTGTCCAAAACCAATGTGTGAATTTGCTGCCATCTCTAAGGAACCAACAGTTTTCTTTTTCCACTCTACGTTCTAAGGCTAATTATTTTGCATGTGTGCTCTCGGAGCCTTTTGCAACCCGCGTGAGAGTTTTGGCATCAGCAGAGCTTCGCTCCCTTTCCTGGGTCCCCGTCCCCACAGTTGGTAGATGGTGTTCCCCACTGTGTGCATGGACTGCCGGCCAACTTTCTGCTTCTGTGGCTGGCCTCCATTGACCTAGTCCATTCCAATTCTTCAAACTACGCTTTAGGAAAACCCTTTAGTTTTGGGTGTTTTATTAAATTCAGATGCATTGTGTTCATCAAATTCCCTATTCTAATTCTGGTATTTGGTTTAAAAGATCCAACTGGTATACCATGTCACACTTACACATTTTGAAAATGACCCAGAAAATTTAATCCATGGAATTCTCCAGGCCAAAATACTGGAGTGGGTAGCTGTTCCCTTCTCCAGCGGAATCTTCCCCACCCAGGGATTAATCCTGGGTCTCCTGCATTGCAGGTGGGTTCTTTACCAGCTCAGCTACCAGGAAAGTCCCGGAAAATTTAGCAGGACTCCTTAATTAACATGACTGCACCGCAGTTACAGTCTCTAACAACTGACACCTTTCCTCCTTGATTCTTATATTTTCTCTGCAGTTTCAAGCCCCACAATTTGTAGTCTACATATCCCTGGAATCTACATCTATTTCAAAGGCATGTTGGATGAATATCTTTCCTTTGCTATGACCCTAAACTGCTGCTGCTGCTGCTAAGTAACTTCATTCGTGTCCAACTCTGTGCGACCCCATAGACGACAGCCCACAAGGCTCCACTATCCCTGGGATTCTCCAGGCGAGAACACTGGAGTGGGTTGCCATTTCCTTCTCCAATGTATCAAAGTGAAAAGTGAAAGTGAAGTCGCTCAGTCGTGTCCAACTTTTCGCGACCCCATGGACTGCAGCCCACCTGGCTCTTCTGTCCATGGGATTTTCCAGGCAAGAGTACTAAAGTGGGTTCCTATTGCCTTCTCCATGTTTCTTTTGAAACCAGAGTAGTCCCTGAACTGGAAGAGCATAGTTACTTTCTGTCTCCCATAGAGGGTACAGCTCCTACTCAGGAATTCCACTGAACAACCGAAGACTCCATCCTAAGTGACCTCCTGGATGAAGATTGTATCTGAGAACTTGACCATGGAGACTCTAAAATATTCATTATCAGTTGCTTTATTGTCATTGAAACAGATTAATTGACTTCCTTCTGGAGCTTCTCAGTTTGTGCAACTCAAGTTTTTAGCTTCAGTTTCCATTTGTTTTCCCAATCAGTGCAGTGGTTATAATGAATCATTGGGTTATGGAGAAATCACTAACTTTGGGGGACTCCTGTGCCACAGCTCAAATCTACAGTCCTTTAATTTTGTGGCAAGTTTTCAAGTTGTCGTATCTCTGTTTTCAACAGATTTCACGTGGGAAAAGCTGTGAGCTATGACGCCTAGTTCAGGGATATAGAAGTAAACCGCATTCACAAAGGAGCCCTGGTCACACATGTATTTTTTTCCACACTTGTTTTTGTTAATATTAAGCAATTATTTGCAAAACAATCTGATACAATTTCTTGGTAGGCTTGTTTTACAGACTTCTATCAGCTGTTGCAAGAAAAGAACTAAGCTGCAAAAGGGATTTAAGTCATATCTTATTACTCTTTGTTACGGTATTGAATTTGGTTAAAAATCAGTCAGTCCGTTTAGAAATGATGTTGTTGACAGACAAATGCAAAATGCCAGATGGTGGAGACTGGTAGAGACCTAATATGAGTCGATGAAAAGTCCACTTTGACCTGGTATTCTTGTCCCTTTAAATGTTATTTACTTTTATTTTTTTCTCCCACTTAACTGAATTTTGCTGTCTTATGAAACATAAAAATTCATAATGCACTTTAACCCTAATCTTATTTAAGAGGTTGTTTAATGCAGATCTAGATTCTTGTGGCCTCTATAATCACGAAATGGTCTTGGTTGACTAATTTCCCTGGTACCACTAATCCTAGAACATAATAAAGATCTACAATGAACCACTTGTCATTTAAATTAATTCTGCTTTTTATTTATATAAAGTCTTGTATAAGAAATTGATTATACTTTTCAAAGGTTCCTAGCTTATGTCTCTTCCTTCCAAGATCACCGAGAAGCTTCCGTGATTGTATTAAACTAAATAATACTTCATTATTTCGCCATTAGAGAAATCATAAGGCAGAGATAGTAGCACATCGATTATCCGGCTTGTCAGTAAGTGAGCTCTTCCTTGTAACTGGTTTTGTCAAGAAATGAAGTGTATCCTATTATGAGTTAAAAATATTAGTATTAATCATTTGGCATAGAAATCTACTAAAAAAAAAAACAAATCACTGTCTACTTCCAGGCTAGTCTAACAGGAGACTGCCACTTAAAATCCCATTCTCAGACTGATGAGAGGAAACCAGGAGGTTAAGGAAAGAAGAAAAGAATTGCTCTGAGATTGGCTGGCTCCTGGCGGTGCCCCCCTTATCCCCATGTGCTCTGGTTGGGGAGCCCTCTTTCCTTGCAGCCTAGTCTGTGCTGTACCCCTGTGTCTAGGTGATCCATCTTGATTCGTTGGGTTGCCTGAGAGTCTTTTGTCGCTGAACCAGAGCTTTCTTTGACTCAAGGCTTCCTGTATCCCTGACTGGTAGTATCTTCCTAATCCTAAAGTCTGACACTCCCATATGTGTTCTCTCTCCCCATAGCTTTGTCTTTTTGAGACTGGTGTATAAATGGTGTCATACAATCAGTTACCTTTTAGGGTCTTCTCCTTTCCCAAGCTTGATACCTTTGGGAGTTGTCGCATGCACCAGGAAGCCATTCTTTTGTATTGCTGAATTGTATTCCACGATAGGACGGACATCCGCTTGTTTACTCATTCCTCCTTTGAAGGACATTTGAGTTTTTTCCCTGTTTGGAGTGATTATGAAGAGGGCTGCTGCTGCTGCTGCTGCTGCTGCTGCTGCTGCGGCTAAGTCGCTTTAGTCGTGTCCGACTCTGCATAACCCCAGGGACAGCCGCCCACCAGGCTCCTCTGTCCCTGGGATTCTCCAGGCAAGAACACTGGAGTGGGTTGCCATTTCCTTCTCCAATGAATACAGCTACTAGAAACATCTGTGGAAATTTTTTATTGGAGCAATGAAGCGAACCAGTTACATGTATGCATATGTCCCCTCCCTCTCACCGATGGAGATCGTTACAGAGCACCTGGATAAGCTTCTTGGGCTTTATAGCAGGTTCCCATTGCTATGTATTTCACACATGGTGGTGTATAGATGCTGATCCCATTCTTCCAACTTGTTCCACTCTCCCTTTCCTCCCGCGTCCCCATGTCCGTTTTCTAGGTCTGCATCGCGATTCCTGCCCTGGAAATAGGTTTGTCTGCATGTGTAGTAAATTCGCAGCTCTCCTGCGATTGCTTGGTCATATGGAAAATGTCTTTAAAAGGAACGGCTTGTTTCCAGAGGGTCAATCCCATTTTACGTTTCCAACCATAGTGCAGGAGAGATCTAGTTCCTCTGCCCCCTCACCGTCACTTGATATTGTTGATACTTTTTAGTTTTAGCCTTTTTGATGAGTGTGGCATGGCACCCCAATGTGGTTTCACTTTGCATTTCCCATGTGACTAATGACGATGAATATCTTTTCAAGTGTTTATTTGCCACCCATATGCCATCTTTGGTGAAGTGTCCCTCTAAATCATTCTTTCGTTTCAAAAATAGTGTTGCATCTTTAATTACTGCTGAGTTTTAAGTTTCCTTATATATTCTGGATACAAGTCCTTTGTGGGTATGTGATATGCAAATATTTTCTCTCAGTCTGCGCCTTGTTTTTTCATTCTGTTTATAATGTCCTTCACAGAGCAAAAGTTTTTAATTTTGTGCTATTCCAATTTATAGCTTTCTTCTTTTTAGATTATGCTTTTGGTGTTCTATCTGAGAAATGTTTGACTAACTCAATGTCATTAAAAAATCTTTTTTGTTTTCTACTAAAATGTTTATTAAAAAAAAAAGCAGATAATTTATTTCTAGCTATTTATTTTTGGCTGCCCTAGGTGTTCTAGTTTTGGTGAGCAGGGGCTCCTCTCTAGTTGCAGTGTGCAGGCTTCTCCCCGAGGCCGCTTCTCCTGTTGGGGGGCACAGCCTCCACGTGTGTGGGCTTCGGGGTGTGATTGCAGCGCTCAGGCCTCAGTGTGGTGGCTCACGGGCTTAGCTGATCTGCAGCATCTTCCCAAACCAGAGATCAAACCTGTGTCCCCTGCATTGGCGAAGGATTCTTATCCACTGTGCTGCCAGGGGGTCCACAGATGTTTACCGTTTTGTGTTTTACCTCTGTTGAAGTGTAACTCCCTTAGTCATGTCCGACACCCTGCGACCGCATGGACTGTAGCCCACCAGGCTCCTCTCTCCGAGGGATTCTCCAGGCAAGACTAGAATACTGGAATGGATTGCCATTCCCTTCTGCGAGATCTTCCCAATCCAGGGATCAAATCCAGGTCTACAGTGACAGGCAGATTCTTTACCATCTGAGCCACCTGGGAAGCCCATTTTACCTTTAGGACGATGATTTATTTTGAGTTTTGTGTAAGCTATGAGGTTGTAGTTTAAGATTTTTTTCTGCATATGGATGTCCATTTGTCCTAATACCACCATGGCTCTCTTAATTTTCTATATTTCTTTATTCTGTTGAGATACAGAAAAACAGAGAGCCAAACTTATCAGAATAGCTCATAGGGGCAGAGCTGTTGCAGTACTTGTTGTGGTAACTCAGCGGTCTTTTTTCTTACATTTTGTTCTGAGCTGTGCTCTAGGCAGTTAAGAGGACCCTGTTAGTGGTATTCAGATAACTGGACTGTCACAAGTTAAAAAACAACCAACAGACAAACAAAACAGATCACTTAAGCTGAAATACTGTTTCAACACAACTCAGAATATATGATCACTGAAATTATGTGGACATTTTTAAGAGACTAATACAAAATTACTGAATCGTTTTCCTCCCTTTCTCTTTTATAAGGTAGTCGGTATGACTTACATGTATTGGTCCAATCATCAATTCACTTAACAGATTGTTAAACACCTACTGTGTGCGTGGTACCACTACAGATGCTGAGGACTCTTTCGTGAGTAAAAGCAGACAAAAATCACCCCTCGTGAGGCTTAGACCACATTCATGAGAGCAATAAATACGTATTGATGTGTCAGGAATGGGTAAGCATATTTTAATTCGCATTGAGTTAGTTAAAGATATGTAACATAATATAAAATGAGCTATATATATGTAATAATAAGTAATAAAATAAAAGGTCTAAATCATATATTTGTAAATAAAACAGTTTTTCTATTTTCAAGAACTCAAAAAGATGTGAAGAGCCAGCTCACTGAAAAAGATCCTGATGCTGGGAAAGACTGAAGAAAGGAGGAGAAGGGGATGACAGAGGATGATGGTTGGATGGCATCAACGTCTCAAAGGATGTGAGTTTGAGCAAGCTCCGGGAGATGGTGCAGGACAGGGAAGCCTGGTGTGCTGCAGTCCATGCGGTCGCAAAGAGGTGGACATGACTGAGCGACTGAAAAATAATAAAAAGATAAGACAAGAATTCCAAGTAATTTCATTGATTTCTTGCTTATTTATTTAATCAGTATTTATTCTCAGGTAATATATCCAAATCACCATGCTAAATAAATATTTTTATATATTTATTGTACAATAAATATAAAATTTTTCTATCTTTTCTTTAGATTTGACTGTGTGTATGTGTGTGTGCACATGTGTTGGAGGTGGATATTGTTGGTCAATATAATACACATATAAATATGAATGGTCCAAACCAGAGCAATGCGAATTCAGAAGAGACAGTCCTGGCTGCAGACACGCAAGACACTGCTCATTTGACCCCAGACATACAGTGGTTCATAGCAAGGATTTCATTCTTTGTTTCAGAAAGAGTTTTATCATGGGCTTTTTAGCACGGACATTTCAAGCATATGCACCATTAGAGAGAGAACTATAAGCGCATCCCACATTGCCTTCATTCAGCTTTAAACATTTACAATAAAAAATTGTGTTTATTTGGCTGCATCATGCCTTAGATGAAGCCAGAGGGATCTCCCATCTTCCTTGAAGTTTGAGGGATCTTCAGCATTTGTTGCACCATATGATGGAATATATATATATATATATATTTTTTTTAGTTGTGGCATGTAGGATTTAGTTCTCTGAACAGGGATCGAACCTGGGCCTCCTGTATTAGGACTGTGCAGTCTTAGCCACTGGATCACCAGGGAAGTCTCAACATGTTTAACATTAACGCAAGGATATTGGAATCAGGTGCATATGTGACCGTGACCTAATTATACTTCATCTGCTGATGACATAACTAAGACCAGATACTGACCCTCTCTTAGCTTCAGTTTTTTAATCTGCAAAATGGGGTTAAAAACACAGTCTGTATGTGAGGATCAGGCAAGATAACAGACATAGTATGTCTGTCACTAATGGGCTCATTGCATTCCCAGGTGGCACAGTGGTAAAGAACCCGCCTGCCAATGCAGGAGACATAAGAGATTCAGGTTCAATCCCTGGGTCAGGAAGATCCCCTGGAGAAGGAAATGGCCACCCACTCCAGTATTCTTGCCATCAGAACTATGGACTGAGGAGCCTGGCGGGCTATAATCCCTGGGGTTACACAGAGTCAGACACGACTGAGTATACTTGCACTCAATGGACCCAGTATGTGTAGTCTACCTCCATGGTCCTAGTAGCTTGTTTTTAGCATCACAATTTAGGACAATTGTACAAATCCCTGAAGACCAGGGCACCTTGAAAGAAGAGTGTGTGCCTTACATCTACTTCTAACCTGCCTGGCAGATAGTATGTATTATAGTATGTAGTATAAACAAATATTTATAAATGGACAGGTGAGCAATAGGATAAGATTTCATAGGAGAGATATTGAAAGATGTTGATGTATGGGGAAGTATTTCAAGAAGCATCTATCAGAGGTAGAAAATGTGCTCACAAAAATGAAAGCTCTCTCAGGGTGAGGTCAAGAAGATGGCAGTGGAAATATGGAGTTGGGTCTGTAGCACGTACTTCAACATTATGTAAGTAGCAGGATCCACTGAGATTTTCCACAACAAGTTGCTTTTAATCAGTGTTTAAGTTCGATTGTCAGTGTTTAAGTTCAGTTCGGTTCAGTTCAGTTGCTCAGTCATGTACAACTCTTTGCGACAACATGAATCGCAGCACGCCAGGCCTCCCTGTCCATCACCAACACCCAGAGTTCACTCAAACTCACATCCATCGAGTCAGTGATGCCATCCAGCCATCTCATCCTCTGTCGTCCCCTTCTCCTCCTGCCCCCAATCCCTCCCAGCATCACAGTCTTTTCCAATGAGTCAACCCTTTGCATGAGGTGGCCAAAGTACTNTAACAGGGTAAGAGGGTTCCCTTTTCTCCACACCCTCTCTAGCATTTATTGCTTGTAGACTTTTGGATAGCAGCCATTCTGACTGGTGTGAAATGGTACTTCATTATGGTTTTGATTTGCATTTCTCTGATAATGAGTGATGTTGAGCATCTTTTCATATGTTTGTTAGCCATCTGTATTGGAGAAGGAAATGGAAATCCACTCCAGTATTCTTGCCTGGAAAATCCCAGAGGTGGGGGAGCCTGGTGGGCTGCCGTCTATGGGGTCGCACAGGATTGGACACGACTGAAGCGCCTTAGCAGCAGCAGCAGTCATCTGTACATCTTCTTTGGAGAAATGTCTGTTTAGTTCTTTGGCCCACCTTTTGAATGGGTCATTTATTTTTCTGGAATTGAGCTGCAGGAGTTGCTTGTATATTTTTGAGATTAACTCTTTGTTTATTGCTTCATTTGCTATTATTTTCTCCCATTCTGAAGGCTGTCTTTTCACCTTGCTTATAGTTTCCTTTGTTGTGCAGAAGATTTAATTTTAATTAGGTCCCATTTGTTTACTTTTGTTTTTATTTCCAATATTCTGGGAGGTGGGTCATAGAGGATCCTGCTGTGATTTATGTCAGAGAGTGTTTTGCCTGTTTTCCTCTAGGAGTTTTATAGTTTCTGGTCTTACTTTAGATCTTTAATTCATTTTGAGTTTATTTTTGTGTATGGTGTTAGAAAGTGATCTAGTTTCATTCTTTTACAAGTGGTTGACCAGTTTTCCCAGCACCACTTGTTAAAGAGATTGTCTTTTCTCCATTGTATACTTAAAAAAAAAAAAAGTTATATACAGCTCTTCTTCCTAAGAACTCACAACATACACAGTTCATGTATTACGGGTAAATTTAGTGAGCAGTATCATATTCTTTTATGTTATTAAAATATAAGTAACAAAGTTATTTATGTATTTGCCATAGCAAATCAACAAATATCTGTTGCATACTCTCTATGTATCCACTAGTCTTAGGCACTAAGGGACAAAGTAAGGATAAATATATTTTTCCTAAACAAGACATCAGAAAGACATTTTATTCATCATTTGTGGTAATTAAGATAAACCTTCTTTATTTATAGTCTACTAAGTTCCTTGATTGAAGATCTTACAATCTTATTGAGGAAATGAGGCTTATAAAGTAAAAACAATTAGTAATTAGTACATAATAATTTCCTGTCAAGTGACATCTTGTATAATATAAATTATTAATGCTTCACTTGTTAGAATAGAGGAATTTTCATGAAATTAAAAGGAGAACGGCAGTGCAACATGTATGATATCATAAGTGATATGAATCGCCAGTCTATGTTCGATGCAGGATGTAGGATGCTTGGGACTGAGGCAAGGGGATAATCCAGANATACACAGTTCATGTATTACGGGTAAATTTAGTGAGCAGTATCATATTCTTTTATGTTATTAAAATATAAGTAACAAAGTTATTTATGTATTTGCCATAGCAAATCAACAAATATCTGTTGCATACTCTCTATGTATCCACTAGTCTTAGGCACTAAGGGACAAAGTAAGGATAAATATATTTTTCCTAAACAAGACATCAGAAAGACATTTTATTCATCATTTGTGGTAATTAAGATAAACCTTCTTTATTTATAGTCTACTAAGTTCCATTGATTGAAGATCTTACAATCTTATTGAGGAAATGAGGCTTATAAAGTAAAAACAATTAGTAATTAGTACATAATAATTTCCTGTCAAGTGACATCTTGTATAATATAAATTATTAATGCTTCACTTGTTAGAATAGAGGAATTTTCATGAAATTAAAAGGAGAACGGCAGTGCAACATGTATGATATCATAAGTGATATGAATCGCCAGTCTATGTTCGATGCAGGATGTAGGATGCTTGGGACTGAGGCAAGGGGATAATCCAGAGAGATGGTGTGGGGCGGGAGGGGGGAGGTGGGGGTCGGGATTGGGAGTTCATGTACACTCGTGGCTGATTCATGTCAATGTATAGCAAAACGAATACGGTATTGTAAAGCAAAACAAACTAAAAAATAAAAATTAATTTAAAAAAATAAATAAAAAGAAGGAAGCCTTCAGTGGAAACAGTTGAAATGAGCCTTCAACATGAACAAAACTGTGTTTGGTAAAAAGGAGAAGATGAAGGGTTTTGGTAAGGAAGAGCATATAAGAACAATGGTGAGAAGATGGAGATTACCAAACGTGCAAGACAAGAAGATAGTTATTTAGAGTAGTTGAGGAAATACTTTAATTAAATCAGAGTTTAATCATGTTAAATGTTAATATAAGTGTACTTACATTTGCGACTTAAACTGCTTTAACACTGTATAGCCCATAAATCATGAAGGACTTGATAATGTGACCTGAAATGAATGGACATATGCTAATTTACTTGAGACTGGTGAAGAGCAGGGAAGTCTGATAAGGAAAATGGAACAAGATAAGATAAAGGATTGTGATTACAGTGGACACATGTATTCTTTGATCCTTGATTTGAGCAGTAAGAGGCAAATCTAAAACACGAGAATGCTTTGGGGAAGGAGAAACAGTGTGGCAAAACCATGTATTGCTGCTGTTGCTGCTGCTGCTGCTGAGTCGTTTCAGTCGTGTCCCACTCTGTGCGACCCCGTAGTCGGCAGCCCACCAGGCTCCCCCATCCCTGGGATTCTCCAGGCAAGAACACTGGAGTGGGTTGCCATTTCCTTCTTCAATGCATGAAAGTGAAAGTGAAGTCACTCGGTCGCGTCTGACTTTTAGCGACCCCATGGACTGCAGCCCACCAGGCTCCTCCGCCAATGGGGATTTTCCAGCCAAGAGCACTGGAGTGGGGTGCCATTGCCTTCTCTGATTATTGCTGGCAGCAGGCAAAATATACCAAAGTGTCATCGTCCCATGCGTTTTGCCATTTGTCCATCGATAAGTAGGCTAGTCTTCCTACAGCAGCTTTCCCTCGCTTCTCTACCATATTCAACCTTTTGAACTTTACATTACAGACTGAAATAAGAAGGGAAAAGTAGAAAAAAGAGCTAAGTAAGATCAGACGAGAGAAGAAATTTAGGGAATGGTAAATACAAGCATGAGGCTTAAGAGATTTATATGAAAAAATAAATAAATAAGGAAGAAAGCTAAGTAATGCCATGCACTGTGTACAGGATTCACCACATGAGAAAAATACAAAAAGACAAGAGTTATTTTGTAACTGCATGTAGTGGTTATCTGTGTGTTGTTTGTTCTGAGACTAGACCACATGACTCATGATGTCAGTTTCGTTACAGTGAATATCAAGTTTATACAGTTATATTTACTGTGAGAAAGAAAAATGCACCTTTTAAGTACATGAGTTAAAAGGCTAAGCCATGTCACTCATCAGCTTGTTCCTATTTCTAATCTGTGAAGAGAATCCACATTCTCCATGGCTTGCAAAGAGCCACCCACTGCTTTCTCAATCACTGTACCCAGGAAATGTCTCTGGATTGAGAAGGGGGAGGGAATGAGGAAGGCAGAAATATTCCTGAACCAGTGGAGAACAGTCTCTAAGATAAAGCCCCATAATATGACTCATCTCATTTTGACTCCGAAATAAATTACTATAACTTCAGTCACCTCTTACATGACTATTATTTTGTAGGAAGCACAGATTCATTTCCTTGAGAGAAGAAAAATACTTTTTCTTTATGGAATTCCCCCACAAGTTTTTTTCTGAGTTGATGATTAGAACAATAACAGCCAGTATTTGTTGAGTGCCTACTATGTGCCAGGATTCTACTTGGTACTCTGTAGGTTTTACATGTGAAACAAGCCCTCTGAGAAGGTTCTGTTATTGTCATCACAGGCACGGAGGGAGCAGTTGAGGATGGAGGGTAGAAAGGCACAGGAGAGTCATGCAGAAATCTGTGAGTGTGGACTTTATCAGGGGGGAATGGAGGGCTCTAGAGGATTTTAACACAGTAAGTAATACTATCATATTGCACAGAATCAGAGCACAGAACCCAAATTATTCAAGGCTTCAACCAAAGCACATTTGCTTAAACACCCAGATCAGAATTTGGGTAAAAAGGAGAGTTGGTGGTGAATGTTCCTGTTTATAATCCAACACTTGGGATTCACAGTAGGTGAATAACAAAATGGCTCTGTGCCAGGCAAATCCTGACTCAAATGACACCCTCACCTGCAACATATTAAATGTTTCACAAATTGCAGAAGGTGTGTTTTTTGACTAGAGAGATCATTTCAGTTGTGCACTCTTTCAGAATTTTCCATTTTAAGTAAATAGATTTAATTTTCTTCTTTCTATTCATATGCAGATCTGCTAAATTATGTTTCACAGAAAGTAAAGTGGTCAGATTTAATCAGATCATTCATTCTTACCAGCCAGGGCTCTCAGTAATTACTTTTTATCTCAGATAATTTTAATTTGCCTTACATTTACATAATGAAATTATTTTGTATCAGCTTGCAAGGTCTCAGGAGGAATATTTTAAAATATCAACATTCAGTAGTCATTAATTGTTTATTTCACTTAACAATATTTATATATATTCTACTAGTGTAAGATGTGCCATAGGCACATCGATTAGAAAGATAATCATGATTGTCTACAAAACACAAAGGTAAACTATAATTTGAATGTCTATGAAAAATAATCCAGATATTACAGGGCCCAATGTGAATTTTAGAGGGACCCTGCAATCAGGTATGACCACCTTCACAAAAAATATTAATATATAATTTTATTCTAATTTTTAATTTGTAGACCAAAAGTTATGAAAAAATTTTTTGTGTTTTAGAAAGTGGTTTAAATTTAGTCCATGGATTCCTATGGCTGTAATTGCTTTGTAATCAGAGACTAAATCTTACTTACTTTTATAATCTCTGTATCTAGCACAGAGTTGGACACAAAGCAGACGCAAATGTTTTTTGTTGAATGAAAAATGAGTAATAAAAATTGCCTTCTTTTCCCTGTTAACCATTTGGCTGTTAAATCTATGGGGCCATTTTTAAATTGGCTATGAAATCTCCTATTGAAAATTGATTCTGTATTAATGATGTCATCACTTATTTGGTACTTATGAAATCAAGCTTACTGTCATTTTTCCCCTTGTGTATATATTCTGTTCAGTCATTTTTATCATATAAATACTGATGGTTCCTCAAAGATTAGCTTTGTGAGAGCATGAATGATTTGTTTATACATGAATAATATATATTGACATTTTCATCACCTATGAATTTTACTGAAATGTGGACACTTTAAGGTTTATCATGATTAATATTAAAATAATTTGAAATGAAGTAGTTTGTTTTGCATTAATGAAGCTTTTAGGCAAACTATTCCTCCACTGTCAAATTAATACAGAAATGTAAACATCATTCTCCGAGGAATCATGAACTTGAACACATGGTAATATTAGGATTTTAACAGCTGATTAAAAAAAAAAACTTTGCTGAAACTATATACTTAACAAATTTTAAACACTGAAGTAAGATTTAGAGTTTAGATTAAGCAGATGCAAGAAATAAATCAGTCAAATTGAGAGAACAAATAAAGTAAAACTCTCTAAAATTCGAAATTCAACAAAATGCTTATGTATTTTCTTCATTTATTTCTCCAAATAATTGAATAAGAAATAATTTATTTGAAGCTGTATTTAAAGTTATATCATGGGGGTATGAAAAAGACAACAGTTATAATACCTACTTAAAATTTATTGGATTTATTATGCCGTAATATATCTGAAATAATAGTCCATAATGTAGTATTTTATGAATTGTTCAGAATGGATGTTGTTGCATAAGGAGGTTTACAAAAATAATGAATTGCCAAGTCTGATTTGTCTCAGCACCCAAAGTTCATGCACAAAATAATATAAAGATACACAGCGGTAGTGACATCTATACTTCAAAGTGAGCACAATAGTTTCTTTCTTTTTAAAACTGACTTCCATCTCAACTTAGAAATACTATTTCTGTATGAATTTATCTTTCTTATCCAAAGGATTTGGCAATTTTTCCTTTTATTCATGCTCCATATTTCCTCTTCTTCCTTCATTATATTACAACAAATTTTCTTCACATTTAAATTCCTTCTTCCTATGTTTTTCTGTTATCATTTTCACCCATTCTCCAGTTCCAGGTGCCACCTTAAATTTACCTTATTTCATAGCCTGGATTATATCCTTATTTCCATCACTGTTAGCCCTTTCATTTAACTCCTTTCATAAGAACTATGTAGATGAAAGACCCTTTTGTCCACATATGTGTGTGTGCTCAGTCGTGTCTGACTCTTTGTGACCCCATGGCCTGTAGCTCACCAGGCTCCTCTGTCCATGGAATTTCCCAGGCAAGAATCCTGGAGTGGGTTGCCATTTCCTCCTCCAGGGGATCTTCCAGACCCAGGGGTCAAACCCACCTCTCCTGCATCTCCTGCATTGGCAGGGGGATTCTTTACCACTGAGCCACCTGGGAAGCCTGTCCACTAATATCTTCACCTAGTAAACCTTAAACTTTCAAAGTATAGCGAACATCCAAATGGTCTCCCCATAACATCTCAGGAAAATTACCATGAGGCCAGGTTCCCAGTGCCTTTCCTAGAGGTGGCAGCAATGAATAATTTTCTTGGCTCAGTGGTAAAGAATTTGCCTGCCAATGCAGGAGATACAGAGATGTGGGTTTGACCCCTGGGTCTGGAAGATCCCCTGGAGGAGGAAATGGCAATCCACTCCAGGATTCTTGCCTGGGAAATTCCATGGACAGAGGAGCCTGGTGAGCTACAGGCCATGGGGTCACAAAGAGTCAGACACGACTGAGCACACACACATATGTGGACAAAAGGGTCTTTCATCTACATAGTTCTTATGAAAGGAGTTAAATGAAAGGGCTAACAGTGATGGAAATAAGGATATAATCCAGGCTATGAAATAAGGTAAATTTAAGGTGGCACCTGGAACTGGAGAATGGGTGAAAATGATAACAGAAAAACATAGGAAGAAGGAATTTAAATGTGAAGAAAATTTGTTGTAATATAATGAAGGAAGAAGAGAAATATGGAGCATGAAGTAAAAGGAAAAATTGCCAAATCCTTTGGATAAGAAAGATAAATTCATACAGAAATAGTATTTCTAAGTTGAGATGGAAGTCAGTTTTAAAAAGAAAGAAACTATTGTGCTCACTTTGAAGTATAGATGTCACTACCGCTGTGTATCTTTATATTATTTTGTGCATGAACTTTGGGTGCTGAGACAAATCAGACTTGGCAATTCATTATTTTTGTAAACCTCCTTATGCAACAACATCCATTCTGAACAATTCATAAAATACTACATTATGGACTATTATTTCAGATATATTACGGCATAATAAATCCAATAAATTTTAAGTAGGTATTATAACTGTTGTCTTTTTCATACCCCCATGATATAACTTTAAATACAGCTTCAAATAAATTATTTCTTATTCAATTATTTGGAGAAATAAATGAAGAAAATACATAAGCATTTTGTTGAATTTCAAATTTTAGAGAGTTTTACTTTATTTGTTCTCTTTCAATTTGACTGATTTATTTCTTGCATCTGCTTAATCTAAACTCTAAATCTTACTTCAGTGTTTAAAATTTGTTAAGTATATAGTTTCAGCAAAGTTTTTTTTTTTAATCAGCTGTTAAAATCCTAATATTACCATGTGTTCAAGTTCATGATTCCTCGGAGAATGATGTTTACATTTCTGTATTAATTTGACAGTGGAGGAATAGTTTGCCTAAAAGCTTCATTAATGCAAAACAAACTACTTCATTTCAAATTATTTTAATATTAAAGCTACAGGCCATGGGGTCACAAAGAGTCAGACATGACTGAGTATCTCCCTGTCTATCTCTTAAAGCAAATGGTATACAGAACTGGGCAGATAACTATTGCTTCTAGATGTTTATCCCTACAGGGGCTATAAAGGCAATTGCTCTTCTCAGATGGAGCTGAATATCCATTTTATTCATAGGAAAAGCATTGGAAAAATAACTGTAATTCTCTAAGATACTGCACGACTACATTGCTTTAAGTGATCTCCAAGGGGCCTGAAAATTTAATTGGATTCTATGCAATTATGAAATTGTATCAGGAAGCAACTTAATAAGCAAGGTATTTTGTTCTTTGGAAGAGCAAAGACATTGAATAATTTTCTTCTGTTCTGCATGGCTATATCCATTCAAGGAATGCAGATACAGAAAAACATTTATAATTTCCCTCATAATCAAAATGTTTACTCATGAAATTTTAGGCAGAGGGATGGGTTAATGTTTCATCAACATTGAGCCCTTCCTGAATCCTAAAATGAATAATAATGCATGATTTCTTATGTGTAAAGCAGAGACTGTTTAAATTGATGTGTTCTTCAAGAGCAACTTTGTAAATGGTATGGAAAACCATTGCCTTGCTTTTTTTTATCTTCTACCTCAACCTACAGAAGTTAGTTTCAGGCAGAGGAAATTTCCAGCTTTATTTTATAGTCTTATGTCTTCTCACAGGATAGCTCAGTCTTAAACTTACCATTAAGACCGAGCTATTCTGTTTAAGCCTGAGCTATCCTGTGAGAAGGCATAAGGCTATAAAATAAAGCTGGAAATTTCACCCACTCCAGTATTAGGCTTCCCTTGTGGCTCAGCTGGTAAAGAATCTGCCTGCAATGTGGGAGACCTGAGTTCAATCCCTGGCTTGAGAAGATCCCCTGGAGAAGGGAAAGGCTACCCACTCCAGTATTCTGGCCTGGAGCATTCCATGGGCTGTATAGTCCATGGGGTCACAAAGAGTTGGACGCGACTGTGAGACTTGCACTTTCACTTTAAACTTACCATTAAGAATGGTGAGTGCAAGCATTCTCCAGGTCCTATTTCTCTGCTTGGGGGTTTAAGGCATGAAGGCACTGCTCAGACATGTCATAATGACGTTGTTCTGTCTCCCTGTGGCCCCAACCAGCTTCTAGTTCCATGAGTTTGTGTTTACAGTCTCTAGGGAGAAAGCCTTCTTCCCCTAGCCGGGATCCTCTCTCAGAGGACAGGTCAGCTGTGTCACAGCTTTTCCACCAGCATTGAACCACTTCAGGCTTCTCTTAGAAGTTCTTGTGAGCTTAGTCTCTCAGCTGTGTCTGACTCTGTGACCCTGTAGCCTTCCAGGCTCCTCTGTCCATGGGATTTTTCAGGTGAAAATAGTGGAACCAGTTTCCATTTCCTCCTCCAGGGGATCATCTTGGATTGACCCAAGGATTGAACTCACTTCTCCTGTGTCTCCTGTGTTACAAGTGGATTCTTTCCCACTGAGCCATTGGGGAAGTCTTTCTCCTGGCTTTATCAAAGAGCCGTGTACTTGGCGGGTTTAGGGAATTTCTGTGGCCCATTAATTAACTGAGGAGCTGGCTTCGGGCTTGGCCACAGAGGTCTTTGCTAGTAAGTGACTGGACCACGTGAGTCCAACATAGTCATATGGCAGATGAGATCTGTGTACTTCAGATATAGACAGAGATGGGTTGAGTCCCAATTCAGAGATGACGTAACTGTGAGAAATTGTAAAGTTTATTTAAGTCCACTGAGTCCTGGGCTTTTAATTTTAAGTTAGGGTAGCTTAACTGTACCAGTTGTTTGAAAGTTATAGGTAATAGAGTGTGAAATGCTTAGAATAACACTTTATGAGCAATACATGGGCTTCCCAGGTGGCACTAGTGGTAAAGAACCCACCTGCCTAATCAGGAGACATAAGAGACTTGGGTTCAGTCCCTGGGTTGGGAAGATCCCCTGGAGGAGGCTATGGCAATCCTCTCCAGTATTCTTGCCTGGAGAATCACATGGATAGAGGAGCCAGGCAGGCTATAGCCATAGGGTTGCAAAGAGTAGGACAAGACTGAAGCAACTTAGCATGCATGTACAAGCAATAGATAGACTGAGGGTTTATTAAGAGCAACTGATTAGGTGTAAATAAAAATTCGTCTTCTTGTTTGGCTTGTTTGTGATCATTTACCGTATTCATTAGAACTTGAATAGCCAAGGAAGAAGCTTTATGAACAGAAATTTACCTGGAAAAACGAAATAAACTTTCCAAATCATGAAATAATCCTGGTTCCAAATGAAGTTTCCAACTATTAAAGATGAAGATAGCATAAAGGTTTAAAAAATTATAGCTTTTATGTATCAAATATAAAAAGATAAAAATTATTATTCTCAAAAGACACTTACAATGTTCCAAAGTAACTCATAGGAAAAAAAATTTAGCTTTCCATTTGGAAAAATTATTGTAGCAAATAGACATCACATTTTTTTCCCCTAGTGTTAAGCCAGTACAAAACTTCTACATAGCTCTTGGAAAATACATAGGGAAAACTAATTAACATTTCAGAATTCTATGCTAACAGGTTATAATTTCCTCTCTTAAATAATAGAGTGTGTGAGTTAAATATACCAATGATGAACAATGTAGAATTTGGGAATATTTGTGAAAAGTGATTTTCATAAAAAGAGAAATTTTCCCCAGCAGGTATTTACCTAGGCAACAAAAACCTTAAGCAGAACAATTTACTTTTTCTTCACAAGAAACACTTTTAGCTGGCATGAAGACTCTGGTTAGGCATGTCATGATGACATTGTCTGTCTCCCTGTGGCCCCAACTGGCTTCTGGTTCCATGAGTCTGTAAGCATCCCTCACTGGTTTAGACTCACCTGGCATTCCAGGTGTGCTCAGTATCCCAGTAGATAGAGCCTTGAGACAGAAATGCTTTGTGGGACTATGTGGACAGTGTATAGGACTGAGCCTATAGACTAGTGAAAACAACTGGTTACCAGTGGAGAGAGGGGAGGGAGGAGGGGCAAGGGGCAAGGGTAAGGAGTTAAAAAGTTCCAAGATTGTGTGTAAAATAAATAAGATAGAAGGATATAGTGTAAATCAAAGGAATATTGTCAATATAACAATAAAAGGAGTAAAACCTTTAAAAATTGTGAATCACCATGTCGTTTTCTGTAACATTGTATGTTGACTATGCTTCAAGTAAAAAAAACATAATTGACATGTTTGAGTATACTAGTTATATCCCCACCCTGTCTGTCTTTCCATGCACTCACACACATCCAAATACACAGTTTTGTTTTTAATATTTCATATTTCATAGATTCAGTTCTGTTTTGACTCTTTGCTTCAATAAAGCATTTCAGTGAATTCCATTTGTAATAGGTGACTCATTTTCATCCTACTATTCTGTCTTTATCACAACCAATTATGATATCAGAAATGTTTTCTATTACCTCCCCAATAAAAACTAAAAGAATTACAAATTTACCAGGAAATATTCCTTGATCCTCCTTTTGTTTTCTTTCTAAGAAAGCAAGAAGTGTATTATGGTAATAGAAAGGTAAAAAATGTAGTAAACCACTGAAAATCACTAGAAGAAAATAACAAACATAAATAATACTACATTTATGTTACTTCTGAAGATGTTGTTCAGAGACTAGAATGAAGGCTCAAACTCTCTCCCAAACTGAAGTTTTAATAGTGCTCTATCACATTATTCCTTTGAAACAATAAAAAATGCACTAATGAATGCAAACAACTTTCTTTTGTGTGTAAAGAGAAAGAAAAGAAATATAAGATTACACAATATTCTTTTTTAAAATAATTTTATTTATGTTTGTCTGTGCTGGGTCTTCTTTGCTGCATGGGCTTTCTCTAGTTGTGGTGAACGGGGGCTGCTCGTCATGGTGCATGGTCTTCTCATGGCAGCGACTTGTCTTGTGGAGCACAGGCTCTAGGGCACGTGACCTCGGTAGTTGCAGCTCCTGGGCTCTAGAACAAGCTCTAGGCTCAGTACTGAGGTGCATGGGCTTAACTGCTCTGAGGCATGTGGGATCCTCTCAAATCAGGGATCGAATCTTATTTCCTACATTGGCAGGTAGATTCCTTACCCCTGAGACACCAGGGAAGCCCTACAATATTCTTTACTAAAGAAATTCTTCAGCTTCTAAGTTTGCGCCACAAAATAAAAATACCTGTATGACTTAGAGTCATTTTTTCCTTTTGTCTATGGATAGGGAAATCAGCTCTGCATTTCCCTGAGTAAATGACCATTTTTAAACTCACTTCACTTATTTTTCAGTGCAACCTGTTGTATGCAGTCGGCCCTCTGCAGGTTCCGAATCCCACAGATTTGAACACTTCTGATCCACAGTTGGTTGAATCCAAAGATGCAGACTATCTAGATAGGAGGGTCCACTGTATTGTGTCATTCTGTTTAGGGGACTTGAGGACCTGGAGTTTCTGTATGGAGGGTTCCTGGAGTCAGTCTCTTGCAGATATCCACAGGTGACTGTATCAAGATACACTACCTACTCTCTCTCAAGGCTAAGCATCACATGGCAAATTTTGGTTAGAAACAAAAGAATGTTTAGAGTTTTAGTAAAGTTAGAGTACTTCTTCAGGGAATCAACAGTTGGAGACATTGTTGTCAAACTTATTCCTTCATATATTTTCTTCCTGGTTTTATCCATAGGCCTTATGACACTGGGCATAACCACTTTGATTACGTTATCTTTGTTGGATGGATCAACACAGCACAGCTTCTTTTTGCCATCCCCTAAGCAATAGTGGCTGCTTCGCTGGTGGCTCAGAGGTTAAAGCGTCTGCTTGCAATGCAGGAGACCTGGGTTCTATCCCTGGGTCAGGAAGATCCCCTGGAGAAGTAAATGGCAACCCACTCCAGTATTCTTGCCTGGAGAATCCCATGAACTGAGGAGCCTGGTGGGCTACAGACCATGGGGTCTCAAAGAGTCGGACACAACTGAGCGACTTCACTTTCACTTTCAAGCAATAGTGTCAGTAAAATTGTGTATGAGATACTAGTTATAAATGTATAAAGCATAAAATAGGTAAATTTTGAAAGTTTCTGTCTAATATGACTAAAATTAGCTGATATACCCACAGTGGTCTGTAGGCCACATTCAAAGAGACACTGACCACAGCTACAGCTGAGCTCTTCCTTTATTCAATTGTAATATTTTAGTGGTTTATTTGGTGCTACCTTTTCCCCTACAGTTACTAAACTTTCTTCACACATTAAACCAACATGTTGAGAAAGACTGCTGTACAAAATCTTGGCCTATTCAGAAAAGAAGTTTGTGTGTGCTTAGTCATGTCTGACTCCATGATCCCATGGACCGTAGCCCACCAGTCCCCTCTGTCCGTGGGAATGTGCAGGCAAGAACACTGGAGTGGATTTCCCTTTCCTTCTCCAGGGGGTCATTGAGTCTGAGGGATGGAACTTTCATCTCCTGCATGGGCAGGTGGATTCTTTACCACTGTGATACCAGGGAAGCCCCAAAGAAAAAAACCAGGTGGCTAGTCCTGCTTCACACTATCTGGAAAGCTCTGATTTCCTCACTGACTGCTTGAATAGATCCTGCTTTGCATAAATACATTTAATAACTTTGTATATATAATGCCAACAGTTTGTCCTATGAAACATTGGGTTATAGTCTTTACTCTGTTACAGTATTTAACAATTTCAGAACCAAACAGACAAATGACAAGTAAGGAGACTGAATTTGTGATTAAAAACCTCCCAACAAAGAAAAGCTCACAACAAGAGGACTTCACTAGTGAATTCAAACGCTTAAAGAATTAACACCAATCTTTCTCAAACTCTTCTGAAAGATGGAAAATGAAGGAGCACTCCCAAATTCATTTTATGGTGTTAGTATTACCCTGATACCAAAGCCAAATAAGAACACTGCAAGCAAAAAGAACTGCAGGCCAACAACTTGACGAATAGAGAGGGAAATCTCTCAACAAAATATTAACAAATAAAATTCAACAGCCTGTTAAAAGGATCATACACCACAATCAAGTGGGATTTACCCATGGGATCCAAGGACAGTCCATTTATTATTTTTTATAATTTTTATAAGTTATATATTATATTTTTATATTATATAACATGCATATATTTATATAATATACATGCTATATATATTTAACTTATATGCAGAGTACATCATGAGAAACGCTAGACTGGAAGAAACACACGCTGGAATCAAGATTGCTGGGAGAAATATCAATAACCTCAGATATGCAGATGACACCACCCTTATGGCAGAAAGTGAAGAGGAGCTAAAAGCCTCTTGTTGAAAGTGAAAGAGGAGAGTGAAAAAATTGGCTTAAAGCTCAACATTCAGAAAACGAAGATCATGGCCTCTGGCCCCATCACTTCCTGGGAAATAGATGAATGGCATCACGGACTCAATGGATGTGGGTCTGGGTGAACTCCGGGAGTTGGTGATGGACAGGGAGGCCTGGCGTGCTGCAATTCATGGGGTTGCAAAGAGTTGGACACAACTGAGCGACTGAACTAAACTAAACTATATAATTTTATAATATAATTGTGTATATTATACACAAATCAATCACATTAATAAGATGAAAGGTAAAAATCATAATCATCTTTATAGATGCAAAAAAGCATTTGACAAAATTAAGCATACTTTCATGATAAAAACTCTCCATGAATGCTGTATAAAAGGAATGTTCAGTTCAGTTCAGTCACTCAGTCGTGTCTGACTCTTTGCGACCCCATGAATCACAGCACGCCAGTCCTCCCTGTTCGTCACCATCTCCCGAAGTTCACTCAGACTCACGTCCATCAAGTCCGTGATGCCATTCAGCCATCTCATCCTCGGTCGTCCCCTTCTTCTCTGCATATCTGAGGTTATTGATATTTCTCCCAGCAATCTTGATTCCAGCTTGTGTTTCTTCCAGTCCAGCGTTTCTCATGATGTACTCTGCACAGAAGTTAAATAAGCAGGGTGACAATATACAGCCTTGACGTACTCCTTTTCCTATTTGGAACCAGTCTGTTGTTCCATGGCCAGTTCTAACTGTTGCTTCCTGACCTGCATACAGATTTCTCAAGAGGCAGGTCAGGTGGTCTTGTATTCCCATCTCTTTCAGAATTTTCCACAGTTTCTTGTGATCCACACAGTCAAAGGCTTTGGCATAGTCAATAAAGCAGAAATAGATGTTTTTCTGGAACTCTCTTGCTTTTTTCATGATCCAGTGGATGTTGGCAATTTGATCTCTGTTTCCTCTGCCTTTTCTAAAACCAGCTTGAACATCAGGGAGTTCATGGTTCAAGTATTGCTGAAGTCTGGCTTGGAGAATTTTGAGCATTACTTTACTAGCATGTGAGATGAGTGCAGTTGTGTGGTAGTTTGAGCATTCCTTGGCATTCCCCTTCTTTGGAATTGGAATAAAACTGACCTTTTCCAGTCCTGTGGCCACCGCTGAGTTTTCCAAATTTGCTGACATATTGAGTGCAGCACTTTCACAGCATCATCTTTCAGGATTTGAAACAGCTCAACTGGAATTCCATCACCTCCACTAAAAGGAATGTAACTCAATATAATAAAGGCTAATTATGACAAGCCCATAGCTATCTTCATGCTAAACCGTGAAAGGTTGAAAGTTTTTCCTTAAAGATTGGGATTGAGACAAGGGTACCCACTCTTACCACTTCTAATATTCCATTTACTGTTTGCTCAGTAAACTCTGCCTATGTGTGGAGAAAATGTTGACAGTAGGCTTAAATAATTCCAGGTTCATAACAATAAGAGAAGATAAGCGTATACAAATGCAATCAAGTGGCAACTTTAAAATGATTAACAAATACTTTCATTTGGATGTTATTAAGAAACTCCTTTATTGGCAAATGTTTTAGAATCAAATTTTTTTTGTAAGTAAAGGAAATGTATTTTTTAAAGTTAAATGCTCAAGGTTTTCAGGGAGTAGAGAATGATGTCTAGTGACCATTTTCCAAAGCAAACAGATTGTGTTTTGCATATATTAATCTAAAACATCAATTTGTGTCCACCATGTGGGAAGTTAGGTCATCCTGATACTATAATTTTCCTGATTATTCTTGTCTTTCTGATCGCCATTCTATGAAGGTGAATCATATGAGTATGGTGATATTTAGTAATAGAAATATACTAGTAAATACAAATTGTTATTGTTTTAGTTGGCAAGTCACGTACGACTCTTTCGTGATCCCATGAACTGTAGCCCTGCCAGGCTCCTCTGTCCAGCAAATACAAATAAAATGATGTAAATACTGTCTCATTTTCAGTGTTGAGTAAAGATGACTTATACAAAAGTATACTCCTGGAAAATAATGCAGGTCCTTAATTTTTATAATCCAGCAATATTTTATATGTCATAAAAGTTATATGAAAACATAGTATAAACCTTAATAAAACCTGGTATACTTTTCTGATTTAGTAATTCTTTATGAATTAATCATTGGCAATTTAGGTCTAATATTCTTTTTTTGTGAAAAAGCACGTATATTTAAATTTCATTAAAAATAACCTTCTAAGAGTAAAAAAAAATTCCTCATGTGTAAAAGAATAATTAAAAAGGCCTTAGAACGCTTTAACCAGACTTGCTATTTCCCATCATGTTGTAACATTTTCTTGTAAAAAAATCATTTGTTTACTTTAGAATCCAGGTTGGTGCTTATTTTTCAAGCAAGCAGCAGTGATTGTTTACAGAGCAGATGTGGATTATAAATAAGCAGAGCATAACATTTTGGAATAATTCCCTCTCAAGGTACATGAAAATGATATTTAAGCAACTCCTGATATTTCCCAAGAGATCCAGCTTAAAAGTTTAAAATTAATCAAATACTGTTGCAGCTCTAAAGCTGTTAAAACATAGACATTTTTACTGTGCACAGTCTGTCTGCAGTTACTGCCCTCTGCTTCTTCCAACTTTAACACATCTTACTATGCTGCATGTCGTAGTTACCAGTATCAACAATGGACAACTGGATCCCAGGAAGAGGTTCCAAACTGTGTTTCATATGGATTATTATTTTGAATCATTTCTTAGTTATGTTCGCAGCCATGTTTGAACATTTTTTCAAGCCTCTGGTCTACTCACATCACTTTAAATTAAGCAAATTACAGAGAAAAAGATGAAGGGAATCTACATTTTTTGACATCACCTGACGATCTCTTTGCCAAGTAGTACATTCAGGATGGAAATTAACAGCTATCATCCCATCATCAGCTGACAAAGAAGGACCTCTACACAATACTGAGTCCTCTTGTCCTTCACCGAGAATCAGGAGACTGAATACATGGAGTGTAGCTGCTTCCAGTTCTCAAAGGATAATCAGTAAGTTCCAGGTTGAAAAGAAAGTCATTTCATCATCAATTGTTAGCCATGCTGAAGTTGAGTAAAAGCAGTGAAAATGAAACAAGGCTCCAATATGTTTCTGTAAAGCAACACAGGGGGAAAAATGTTCAAAAAGTGAGAAATATCCAAGTAGGTCATGTTAAATAACATTGATCTAAGGACTTTGCTACACAGGGTGCCTTAGTACAGACAACTGGAAATCTCCAGTCACCCATCTGTTGATTGCTGCCCTGGATGAGGAGCTCCTGGGTAGTGGCAGTACTGTCTCAAGTTGTTTGTGAAATTCTCAGTGCATGTGAGGGTAGTCATGTGTTTAAGAGAACAGAGTCTAACATTTTTAAAAAATGCTTTGAAAACTCTCCACTTTTGCATTCTGCTTCTTCCAGTCTCTTTGCTGTTAGCTCATCAAGCTAGGATAAGAAGTGGCCCCCATTCACTTTCTCTGTGGAAGCTGAGTGAAGAGAACTTCTTCTGTCACTGGACTTGGCACCATTAGCTTGTCTCAATTGTCTGAACTCAAGAAGGGAAAAGTGCCTGGGCTGCTGGGCCCCCTGACAGCACATTACTGCTGTTTCCCTTGCATTTAACTTCACTTGGCAGTGTGGAGCCTGTTCATATTTCTCCAAGTAGCAAGAGTAAGCACCTTACTCAAAAGTGATTGCTCTTCACTTTGTCCTAGGGACTCCAGAGTTCTAGACTTGAACCACACCAGCTAGACTGGTCTGTTTTATTTATTAGGGATCTAGATAATACTCTCCGAGAGTATTCCACTCTGTGAGTGGAATCCTCTGTGTGAGTAGAATCCTCTTGTGAGTAGAATCCTTTCTGTGAGTGGAATCCTCTTTGTGAGTGGAATCCTCTGTGGGAGTAAAATCCTCTTTGAGAGTAGAAACTTCTTAGTAGAATCCTCTGTGAGTAGAATCCTCTGTGGGAGTAGAAAACTGTGTGAGTAGAATCCTCTGTGTGAGTGGAATGCTCTCTGTGAGTGGAATCCTCTGTGGGAGTAGAATCCTCTGAGAGTAGAAACTTCTTAGTAGAATCCTCTGTGTGAGTAGAACCCTCTGTGTGAGTGGAATCCTCTGTGTCAGTGGAATCCTCTTGTGAGTAGAATCCTCTGTGTCAGTGGAATCCTCTGTTTGAGTGGAATCCTCTGTGAGTAGAATCCTCTCTGTGAGTGGAATCCTCTGTGTGAGTAGAATCCTCTGTGTGAGTGGAGTCCTCTGTGTGAGTGGAATCCTCTCTGTGAGTGGAATCCTCTCGGTGAGTGGAATCCTCTCGGAGAGTAGAATCCTCTGTGTGAGTAGAACCCTCTGTGTGAGTAGAATCCTCTGTGAGTAGAATCCTCTGTGGGAGTGAAATCCTTGGTGTGAGTGGAATTTTCTGTGTGAGTGGAGTCCTCTGTGTGAGTGGAATCCTCTCTGTGAGTAGAATACTCTGTGTGAGCAGAATCCTCCGTGTGAGTAGAATCCTCTGTGTGATTGGAATCCTCTGTGTGTGAAATCGTCTGTGTGAGTGGAATCCTCTGTGAGTAGAATCCTCTGTGTGAGTAGAATCCTGTGTGTGAGTAGAATCCTGTCTGTGAGTAGAATCTTCTCTGTGAGTGGAATCCTCTGTGTGAGTGGAATCCTCTGTGTGTGGAATCCTCTGTGTGAGTGGAATCCTCTGTGAGTAGAATCCTCTCTGTGAGTAGAATCCTCTCTGTGAGTAGAATCCTCTGTGTGAGTGGAATCCTGTGTGTGAGTAGAATCCTCTTGTGAGTAGAATCCTCTGTGTGAATGGAATCCTCTGTGTGATTGGAATCCTCTGTGAGTAGAATCCTCGCTGTGAGTGGAATCCTCTGTGTGAGTAGAATCCTCTGTGTGTGGAATCCTCTGTGTGAGTGGAATCCTCTGTGAGTAGAATCCTCTGCGTGAGTGGAATCCTCTCTGTGAGAAGAATCCTGTGTGTGAGTGGAATCCTCTGTGTGAGTAGAATCCTCTTGTGAGTAGAATCCTCTGTGTGAGTAGAATCCTCTTGTGAGTAGAATCCTCTGTGTGAGTGGAATCCTCTGTGTGAGTGGAATCCTCTGTGTGAGTGGAATCCTCTGTGTGAGTGGAATCCTCTGTGTGAGTGGAATCCTCTGTGTGAGTGGAATCCTCTGTGTGAGTGGAATCCTCTGTGTGAGTGGAATCCTCTGTGTGAGTGGAATCCTCTGTGTGAGTGGAATCCTCTGTGTGAGTGGAATCCTCTGTGTGAGTGGAATCCTCTGTGTGAGTGGAATCCTCTGTGTGAGTGGAATCCTCTGTGTGAGTGGAATCCTCTGTGTGAGTGGAATCCTCTGTGTGAGTGGAATCCTCTGTGTGAGTGGAATCCTCTGTGTGAGTGGAATCCTCTGTGTGAGTGGAATCCTCTGTGTGAGTGGAATCCTCTGTGTGAGTGGAATCCTCTGTGTGAGTGGAATCCTCTGTGTGAGTGGAATCCTCTGTGTGAGTGGAATCCTCTGTGTGAGTGGAATCCTCTGTGTGAGTGGAATCCTCTGTGTGAGTGGAATCCTCTGTGTGAGTGGAATCCTCTGTGTGAGTGGAATCCTCTGTGTGAGTGGAATCCTCTGTGTGAGTGGATCCTCTGTGTGAGTGGAATCCTCTGTGTGAGTGGAATCCTCTGTGTGAGTGGAATCCTCTGTGTGAGTGGAATCCTCTGTGTGAGTGGAATCCTCTGTGTGAGTGGAATCCTCTGTGTGAGTGGAATCCTCTGTGTGAGTGGAATCCTCTGTGTGAGTGGAATCCTCTGTGTGAGTGGAATCCTCTGTGTGAGTGGAATCCTCTGTGTGAGTGGAATCCTCTGTGTGAGTGGAATCCTCTGTGTGAGTGGAATCCTCTGTGTGTGTGGAATCCTCTGTGTGAGTGGAATCCTCTGTGTGAGTAGAATCTTCTGTGAGTAGAATCCTCTGTGTGAGTGGAATCCTCTGTGTGAGTGGAATCTTCTGTGTGAGTGGAAACCTCTGTGTGAGTGGAAAAAAAATTAAAAAAAAAAAGAAAAATAAAAACTAGGAGTAAAACTACCATACAACCCAGCAATCTGGGTATCTGCCACTACTGGACATATTCCTGAGGAAACCATACTTTAAAAAGACACATGTACCTCAATGTTCATTGAAGCACTATTTGCAATAGCCAGGACATGGAAGTAAGCACATGTCCATTGGCAGATGAATGGATAAGGAAGTGTGGTACATATACACAATGGAATATTATTTAGTGATAAAAAGGAATGCATTTGAGTCAGTTCTAATGAGATGGATGAACTTAGAGCCTATTACACAGAGTGAAGTAAGTCAGAAAGAGAAAGACAAATATCATATATTAGAAATGGCAACCCACTCCAGTGTTCTTGCCTGGAGAATCCCAGGGGTGGGGGAGTCTGGTGGGCTGCCGGCTATGGGGTCGCACAGAATCGGACATGACTGAAGTGACTTAGCAGTAGCAGTACATATATATAGAATCAAAAGATAGTACCAATGATCCTACATGCAGGGCAGCAAAGGAGACACAGACATAAAGAACAGACTTTTGGACTCAGTGGGAGAAGGAGAGAGTGGGATGGTTTGAGAGAATAGCATTGAAATGTATACAATATCATATGTCAACAGCCAGTGGGAGTTTGATGTATAATGCGGGGAACCCAAAGCTGGTACTCTGTGACAACCTGGAGGGATGAGGTAGGGAGGGATGTGGGAGGGGGATTCAGGATGGAGGGGTTTATATGTATGTCTATGGCTGATTCATGTTGATGTATGGCAGAAGCTATCACAATATTATGAAGTTAACTATCCTCCAATTAAAATAGTTTTTAATTGGTTTGCACATGGCAAACCACGTGCAAGTCCTTGCACAGCAAGGGAAGGAGAACTGTTTTATAGGGTGGAAAAGGAAGTTGGGAGGACAATAATAAATAAAGAGCCCATGGCTTGTCATTGGTTGAATTATTGTCAGGAAAGATAAGGAGATCTCAGGGTGTGAAAGCTCCCCTCTGGTCTCCCAATTTTAATTAATTGAAGTTTATGTTGATTAACTTCTTACATATTTAAGAAATAAATAAAAATGACTTGCTGAAATTCATGTTGTTCTAAATGTCTTCTAATCTAATGAACCTATGGGTACAAATAATGTAACATCAACAATGACAGCCTAGATTCTGCCAACTCATTTCCTGGTGCTTGAATCAGGACCTTTGGCAGGCCCTGCCTCTGTGTCTCACCAGTTAAAATATCTTCTAGTTATTTCTTGAAGCATCTCTAGGCAGTTTCTCAGATGTGCTCAGGAGCACATGTCCTTTGAGACTAATGCCCGAGATTCACTTGTGGGAGGCATTTCCCATGACCACTTTTGCCAATCCTCCAGGTGAGAACAGTGCCCCTTGCCTTGGGTACTATCTCCTGCTGCTCCCAAAACTGCAAAACTTGAGGGATACTAAACCAACTGCTGTACCCTTCAGGTTCATGATCCATAGTTCCTCTTAGCTACATTTCTGCAAGAGGTGCCTGCAGAAACAGGTACTATTCCAAACATTTCTGACTGGAACTTCCAAGGATATAATGATTTCACAGCTCAGGATCTAACTATAGAGGCATCTATATGTCTTGCAGCATGGTTTTACTTTCCCTGAACTATCAGTCACAGAGGAGAATAAAGAACAGAGTGTTTATGTATATGACACAGGAGGAAACCACAGTAGAAATATTCAAGCCCAGATCCAGTTTCCCATTTTTTTGCTTGTCCCTGTTCCATCCCCTCTTCTTTCCCTCATGACTCAAAAGGATGCTCCTTCTTTTTTTGTGCCTCACTCCTTGTCTCTATTATCCAGGACTTCAAACCATTCATTATTTCTTCTAAATTTTGTATCAGTCTCTCTACTGGCTTCTTTTCCTCATGTTAAGTCTGCCTATAAGACTATAAATGTCAGTGATGTCAGCAACATCATGGCATAGATATCCTCTTTTCTTTTCTGCCTTTTAAACAACCAAATAGGCATCCATCCCCAAACAAAAGCACTTTTGTGGAAGTTGTGGATCCAATATCATGTTCCAAGAGCCCGAGGAAGAGCCTCTCCCACCTGGGCATTTGGTAATAAGCAGATAAACATCAGTAGAGTCTGCAGAATTAGCAGGAGCCTGCAAACCTACACCAACCCCTCTTGGCCATGAACAGGGAAAACCGAGAATGCTGATTGGCAGACACTCATGGACAACAGAGTCTGTGGAACTCCAGCATTCCCAAGGGAAAATTATAGCATGCCATTGGAGCAAAAGAATGCACTGGCTAGGGTAAAAGAAACATTGCTAAATGCCATCCCTTCCCCAAGGCTACACAGCACAAGACTAAACTAGCTGCTGGAGACTTCACTGAGGGGAAAAGGAAGAGGGTGAGGGAGTGTCTGGCTATCCCAGCTGTGGGACACTGCAGAAGAAACCCATTTCTCTCAAGCAGCGCCCAAAGTACTGAGGTGGGACATCTATGAATACAGCAAGGGGTAGACTGGGAAAGAGAGAGAGAAGAATATAAGAGGGCATTAAAGGATATGGTTCCTTCTGACTGTGCTCAGAACTTCAGCAGGAAATCTACCTATGAGCCTCTGGGAGCACTTCACTCTAGGATTTCACCCCCAGGCCTGTTCAGTTCAGTTCAGTTCTCAGTCGGGTCTGACTCTTTGCTGGACACCCCAAATGTCCCAAGTGCCAAATCCAAACTTCCCCTATTCTGTGGCCAGCTCTTCTGCATGCTACTGAGTGTGGGGACAAAAGTGAACTCCAAAAAACAGAGTGCTCTCAGAAAATCAGATCAGGATCTGTGATAAGGGAGAAATCACAAACATGAATTGTAGCACTACTTCCTGGAGAATAAAAGGCTTTTCAGCTGCCAGCCTTTTGAGATGTAAGAACAAGATATTCAAACACTTAAGAATTCTGCCTTGAGAGGGAGAAAGAAGTCTGAATATGTGTATTCATACAGGTCAGAGAAATTACCATCTATACCAGGACCAACTGTACATCCCACCCAAAAGCAATCAGTAAAGCTTTGAGGAGGTGGCTGCTATTTCAAATGTGAAGTCAATAATGAAAAACTCCAAGGAAAATGAAGAATTAAGAAAACATGTCATCATCAAAAGATAACAATAATTCTCCAATAACTGAATTCAATGATACAGAATTTTGCAAACTAGCTGACAAAGAGTTCAAAATAGCTTTTAATGAGGAAATTTAGCAGTCTACAAGAAAATACCAAAAGACAATCTAACAAAATTAGGAAAACAATATGTGAACAAAATGAGAAATTTAACAGAGATAACAGTCATAAAAATGAACTAAAAGGAAATTCAAAACTGAAGAGTTCAAGTAGAATAAAAAATATACCAGAGAATATCTATAGCAGAGTAGACCAAATGGAAGATAGAAACAATGATCTAGAGGATAACAACTTTGAAATAACCCAGAGGAGAACAAAAGAAAAAAAATTAAAAAGAGTAAAGAAAGTGTATGTGATTTATAGAACTCCATCAAGCACACAAGTATTAGAATAATTTGGACTCCAAAAGGAGGAGAGGGGAGGAAATTTTATTTAAAGAAAATATCTGAGAACTTTCCAAACCTAGAGAGAGACTTGGGCATTCAAGTTCATGAAATTTATAGATCATTTTTTTATCTCAATGCTAAGATCTTCTCAAAAGCAGTATCAAGATACTGTTAAAAATCGAAGACAAAGACAACTCCTAAAAGCAGTCAGAGAAAAAAAATATGGTAACCCACAAAGGAACTCCTTTCAAGCTATCAGCAGTTTTCTTAGCAGAAACCCTTTAGGCCAGAAGAGTGGAATGCATATTCAAAGTGAAGAAAGGAAAAACCTGCCACAATAAGAATATTCTATCCAGCAAAGTTATCATTCCAATACGAAGGAGAAATAAAGACTTTCCCAGAAGAACTGAGGGGGTTCATCACCACTAAACCTGCCTTGCAAGAAATGCCAAAAGGAGTTTTTCAAGCTAAAATTAAAAAGTGATAATTAGTGACATGAAAATGTACAAAAACATACAACATATGGGTAAAGTTAAATACACAGTCAGATTTAGAAAATTCTAATTATTAGAACAGTGTGTTAACCACCTAACTGTAGTCTAAAGGTTAAAGAAAAAGAGTATTTCAAATAATTGCAGCTAATTTAATTGGTTAATAAACATACAATATGGGAAAAGGTAAATTTTTACATCAAAAATATAAAAGGGGGAAGGAAGTACAAGGGTAGAGCTTTTGCATGGCTTCAAAGTTAAAATGGACTGTTTATCTGTTAGATGTTTTATGTCAGCCTCATGGTAATCACAAAGCACAATCTAGATTAGAACTACAAAAGAGTCACAAAGCAATTAATAAGACAGCATTAGCAAGTCCTGTGAACTGTGGTGTTGAAGAAGACTGTTGAGAGTCCCTTGGACTACAGGGAGATCCAACTAGTCCAACCTAAAGGAAATCAGCCCTGAATATTCACTGGAAGAACTGATGCTGAAGCTGAAACTCCAATACTTTGGCCACTTGATGTGAAGAGCTGACTCATTTGAAAAAGACCCTGATGCTGAGAAATGAAGGCAAGAGAAGGGGGCAACAGAGGATGAGATGGTTGGATGGCATCACCGACGTGATGGACATGAGTTTGAGTGAACTCCAGGAGTTGGTGATGGAAAGGGGGCCTGGCATGCTGCAGTCTATAAGGTCACAAAGAGTCGGACACAACTGAGTGACTGAACAGATTAGCAAGTCCTAACATATCAGTAATTACTCGAAGTGTAAGTGAATTGAATACACTAACCAAAAGGCATAGAGTGGCTACATGGATTAAAAAAAAAGACTCAACTATATGCTGTCTACAAGAGATTCACTTCAGATTTAAGGACGCTTATAGACTGAAAGAGAAGAGATGGGAAAAGCTATTCTATTCAAATGGAAATTAAAAGAAACTAGACTAAAAGCTGGTTATTTGAAAAGATAAGCAAAATTCATAAACCTTTAGCCAGACTCATCATAAAAAATGAAAGAGGACTCAAATCAATAAAATTAGAAAAGAAAGAGGAAAAGGTACAACAGACACCACAGAAATAAAAGAATCCTAAGTGACTATACAAGTAACTATATGCCAATAAAATGGACAACCTGGAAAATACAGGCAAATTCTTAGAAAAGTACAATCTCCCAAGAATGAAACAGGAAGAAATAGAAAATATGAACAGACCAGTCCCAATTACCTAAATTGAAAGTGATTAGAAAACCTCCAACAAAAAGTCCAGGACTAGATCACTTCACAAGTGAATGCTATCAAATATTTAGATAAGAGTTAACATCTATCCTTCTGAAACTGCTCCAAAAAAAAAAAAAAAATGCAGAAGAAGGAACACTCCAAACTCATTCTATGAGGCTACCATCACCCTGATACTAAAACCAGACAAAGATACCGCAAAAAAAGAAAATTACAGGCTAATATCACTGATGAACATAGACACAAAAATACCCAACAAAATACAAGCAATCTGAATACAACAATACATTAAAAGGATTATTATTCACCATGATCATGGGCTTCTCAAGTGGCTCAGTGGTAAAGAACCCACCTACCAATGCAGGAGAGGCGGGTTAAGTCCCTGGGTCTGGAAGATCCCCTAGAGGAGGAAAGGGCAACCTACTCCAGTATTCTTGCCTGGAGAATTCCACAGACGATGAGCCTGGTGGGCTACAGTCCATGGGGCTGCAAAGAGCCAGATGCATTTGAACCTGTATGCACCGTGATCAAACGAGATTTGTCCCAGAGATGCAAGGATTTTTCAATATCCACAAATCAGAGTGATACACCACATCAACAAATTGAAGAATAAAAACCATATGATCATCTCAATAAATGGAGAAAAAACTTTTTTAAAAAAGTAATTTTATTTATTTTAAGTGGAGACTAATTACAATATTGTGGTGGTTTTTGCCATACATTGACATGAATCAGCCATGAATGTACATGTGTCCCCCCGTCCCAAATCCCCCACCCACCTCCCTCCCCATCCCATCCCTCTGGGTTTTCCCAGTGCTTTTGATGTAATTCAACACCCATTTATCATAAAAGGGCACATACTTCAACATAATAAAGACCATATACAACAAACCTACTGGTAACACACTTAATGATGAAAAATCAAAAGCATTTCCTCTAAGAACAGAATAAGCTAGGATGTCCACTGTCACCACTTTTATTCAACATAGTTCTAGAAGTCCTAGCTATGGCAATCAGAGAAGAAAAAGAAATAAATGAAATCCAAATTGGAAAAGATGTTAAACAGTCACTGTTTGCAGATGACATGATAATATACATAGAAAATCCTAAAAGTGCTATCAGCCAACTACTAGAGCTCATCAATGAATTTGGTAAGGTTGCAGGTTACAAAATTAATACACATAAATCTATTGCATTTCTATATATTAACAATGAAAGATCAAGAATAGAAATTAAAGAATCCCATTTATCATCATGTCAAAAACAATAAAATACCAGGAATAAACCTACCTAAGGAAATAAAAGACTTCTGCTGTATTCTGAAAACTATAAAATACTGATGGAAGAAACAGAAAATGACAAAGAAGGTAGAAAGAGATACCATGTTCTTGAACTGGAAGAATCAGTGAGGGAAAAATGACTATATTACCCCTGGCAATCTACAGATTCAGTGAAATCCCTACCAAATTACCAATGGCTTTTTTCCACAGAACTAGAACAAAAAAATCTTAAAATTTGTGTGGAGACAAATGACTCCAAATAGCCAAAGTAATCTTGAGAATGGAAAATGGAGCTGGAGGAATCAGGCTCCCTGACTTCAAACTTCCATATGCTACAAAGCTATAGGCATCAAAACAGTGTGTTACTGGCACAAAATGGAAGAATGGATAATGGGATAGGATAGAAAGCCCAGAAATAAACCCATGCACCTATGGTCAATAAAACTACAAAAAAGGAGGCAAGACTACATAATGAAAAAAAAAAGACAGTCTTTTCAATAATGGTGCTGAAAAACCTGGACAGCTACATGTTTAAAAATGAAATTAGAACACACTTTAATACCACACACACAATAAACTCTAAATGGATTAAAGACCTAAATGTAAGAACAGATGGTATAAAACTCTTAAAGGAAAACAGAGACAGAACACTCTTTGACATAAATCACAGCAGTATCTTTTTCTATTATGTCTTCCAGAATAATGGAAATAAAAACAAAAATTAACAAATGGGGCCTAACTCAACTCAAAAGCTTTTGCACAGCAAAGGAAACCAGAAACAAAATGAAAAGATAAACCATAGAATATATTTGCAAACGACGTGACCAACAAGGGATGAAGTGTGTGTGTGCTCAGTCATGTCTGACTCTTTATGACCTCATGGACTGTAGCCTGCCAGGCTGCTTTGTTAATAGGATTTCCTAGGCAAGAATACTGGAGTGGGTTGCATTTCCCTCTCCAGGGGATCATCCCAATCCAAGGGTTGAACCCACATCTCTTGCATCTCATGCACTGGCAGGTGGATTCTTTACCACTAGCACCACCAGGGAAGCCCAACAAGAGATTAGTCTCCAAAATTTACAAATAGTAAAATTCATGTGGCTTAATATCATAAAAACAAACAACCCAAGCAAAAAATGAGCAGAAGACCCAAATAGACATTTCTCCAAAAAAGACATACAGATTGTCAAGAGGCACAGGAATGTTAACATTGCTTCTTATAGAAAAATACAAATCAAAACTACAGTAAGACATCACCTCACATTAGTCAGAGTGGCTATCATGGAAAAATCCACAAAAAATAAATGCTGGAGAGGGTGTGGATAAAAGGGAACCCTCCAACACTGTTGGTGAGAATGTAAATTGGTATAGCCACTGTGGAGAACAGTATGGAGGTTCCTTAAAAAACTAAAAATGGAGCTACCATATGATCCAGAAATCCTACTCCAAGGCATATATCTGGAGAAAAAAATATATACCTGTCTGCAAGGATACGTGCACCTCAGTGTTCATCATGGCACTGTTTACAATAGCCAAGACATGGAAACAACCTAAATGTCCACTGATAGATGAATAGATAAAAAAAGAAATGTTACTCAGCCATTAAAAAGCATGAAATAATGCTACTTGCAACTATGCAGATAGATCTAGAGATTGTCATACTGAGTGAAGTAAGTCAGAGAGAGAAATACTGTGTGATATCACTTATATGTGGAACCTAAAAAAAAAGAGATACAAATAAACTTATTTACAAAACGAAAACAAACTCATTGACTTCGAGAACAAGTTTATGGTTACCAGAGAGGAACAGTGGGAGCAGGGGAGAGATGGTTAAGGAGTTTGGGATTTACATGTACACAATGCTATATTTAAAGTGGATAAACAACAAGGACCTACTGTATAGCACAGGGAACTCTGCTCAATGTTATATAACAACTTAAATGAGAAAATAATTTGAAAATATATATATATACATGTATATGCATAACTGAATCACTTTGCTGCATATCTGAAACTAACACAACATTGTTAATCTATGTTGCTGTTGCTGTTCCCTCGCTAAGTTGTGTCTGACTCTTTGTGACCCATGAACTATGATACACCAGGCTTCCTGGTCCTCCATTATCTCCTGGAGTTTGCACAAGTTCATGTCCACTGAGTGGGTGATGCTATCTAACCATCTTATTCTCTGCTGTCTTCTTCTCATTTTGCCTTCAGTCTTTCACCTAATCAAGTATGTTCCATATAAAATGAAAAGTTTTTTAAAAAATTTTAAGATTAGAAATGGTTCCAACATACTTGGCATACTATTTCCAAAAGAGTAAAAATACTGACATAAGCGGACAGTCATGGAAACTTGATTGAACTGAGAAGTATTTTTATTCCATTTAGTAATACTTTCCCTTGACACCTGGGACCGGTAGTCAAGGGCATAACATACTAATAATCAAAACAGTTTCCACAGGAAATTTTAAATAAGAGAAAAAGTTTTCACTCAATAACAAAGAAACATTTTGAAGAGACTGGATCATGAAGTACAGATAATGAGATATATATGTAAAAACAAAAAAATAAATCTAAAATTGCCTTTATGTATTATACTTGATTTTGTTCATTTTCTTATTTCTTTTCTTTCATTCTAAAATTGAGGGAATTTGGTTTTTAACTTTTTAATAAAAGTCTACTGACTATCTGCCCTAGACTGGTGTATTTCAGGACTAAGAAAGTATGTTTATAGCTTCATAGAGAAATGGCATACTTGATTTGTCACCAAAGACTTGTACCCATCTGTTGCTTTCCAGAATATGCTCTTATACCAGTTCCCTCTAAGTCTCAGATTAGTCACCTATAAGATGGAAATCAGAATTCCTGTCTACATGATTGTTACAATAATTCAATGAGAATATGCACAGACAAACACAACCAGTAGACACTACAGATAATTGGTTTCCATGCATTGTCAGTGTGGTCTTTGTGTAGGAACACAAACACAGACACGTGGACAGTAAAGAGAAAATTACTTAGATCCAATCTACAAGCTTCCTTGAGACCACCTGTCTTGTAAATGGCCTGCTATCCACAAATGAAGAATAACGGACCCACACAATTACATTGAATCGAAATCTGCAACCACCTTTTAAGAATCTACCGTGGTAGAAACTAGAAATATTGAGATAAAAGAGAAGTGGTTCCTGCCCCCAAAGGACCCTCATCATGGATCTCCTTGGAGCTCTATGTATTCGCTTGCTTTATTCCTCCAACAAAGTTTGTTGAACTTGTTGAGCTGACAAAATGTATGCTAAGTACTGTGACAACAATAAAGAATAAGGCACTCTTCATCCTTGACATTCTTGTGGTGTACACCAAAACAAAACACTTTTATCAGCCTCCTCTAGTATAAAGAATAAACACTGATGGTCTGAACTTCACCAGTTTCTTGCTCTTCAGTTGCTCTCAGTTGGACTTTCAGACTAATCACTGACTTTAAAAGACTATTTCTCTACTATAACATTGTAAATCAATTATACTCAAATAAAAATTTTTAAAAGGCTACTTATTTCCAATTCAAAATATTTTGGAGGCAAATATAAAAATTTTCCTTTCCAAATTTTCAAATGTTATTCCAAATGTCTCTGAAATAAAAATGGTGGATGGAATAAAAATTAGATAAGAAAGCTGATGGCCCTAAGAGACAACAATTGCTCATTATTTACATTGATCTTAAAAAGATCCCATGATCCCAATAACAAAGTGGTTGGTAGAGAGTGCTGAGGTGGATTGCTTACCACTAGAGAAATCACTCTAGTGCCCTTCTTCTTATTAAGTTCCAACATAACTAGCTGAATGATTAAGTTTCTCCAATAAAAGGAAGACATTAAAATGAATACACCTTTGCTTTTATTTCCATTACTCTAGGAGGCGAATCATAGAAGATCTTGTTGAAACTTATTGGAGATTTCTTTAAAAAACAAAACAAAACAAAACACTAGGAATAAAACTACCATATGAACCAGCAATCCCACTACTGGGCATAATTCAAAAGACATTCAGTTCAGTTCAGTTCAGTCACTCAGTCGTGTCTGACTCTTTGCAACCCCATGAATCGCAGCACGCCAGGCCTCCTTGTCCATCACCATCTCCCAGACTTCACTCAGACTCATGTCCATCGAGTCAGTGATGCCATCCAGCCATCTCATCCTCTGTCATCCCCTTTTCCTCCTGCCCCCAATTCCTCCCAGCATCAGAGTCTTTTCCAATGAGTCAACTCTTTGTATGAGGTGGCCAAATACTGGAGTTTCAGCTTTAGCATCATTCCTTCCAAAGTACACCCAGGGCTGATCTCCTTTAGAATGGACTGGTTGGATCTCCTTGCAGTCCAAGGGACTCTCAAGAGTCTTCTCCAACACCACAGTTCAAAAGACATATGTACCCCCAAATTTATTGCAACACTATTTACAATAGCTAGAACATGGAACCAACCTTGATGTCTACCAATAGATGAATGGATAAAGAAGTTATGGTATACATATACAATGGAATATTACTCAGCCATAGAAGGAATGAATTTGAGGTCAGTTCTAGTGATGTGGATGAACCTGGAGCCTGTTGAAAATAGAGTAAAGTAAGTCAGAAAATCAAATATCATATAATAACACATATGGAATCTAGAAAAATGGTACTAATGAATCTATTTTCAGGGCAGGAATAGAGAACAGATTTGTGGACACAGCACGGGAAGCAGAGGGTGGTATGAACTGAGAGAGAAGCATTGACACATATATTACTACATGTAAAATAGATAACTAGTGGGAAGTTGCTGTGTAACACAAGGAACTTAACCTGGTGCTCCATAACTACCTAGTGGGGTGGGAAGAAGTTTCAAGAAAGGGGGAACATATGTATGCTGCTGCTAAATCACTTCAGTCATGTCCAACTCTGTGCGACCCCATAGACGGCAGCCCACCAGGCTCCCCCGTCCCTGGGATTCTCCAGGCAAGAACACGGGAGTGGGTTGCCATTTCCTTCTCCAATGCATGAAAGTGAAAAGTGAAAGGGAAGCCGTTCAGTTGTGTCTGACCCTCAGCGACCCCATGGACTGCAGCCTACCAGGCTCCTCCATCCATTGTATTTTCCAGGCAAGAGTACTGGAGTGGGGTGCCGTTGCCTGCTCCAGAACATATGTATACTTGTGGCTGATTCACGTTGTTGTATGGCAGAAACCAACACAACAAAGTAAAGCAATTATCCTCCAATTAAACATTAAATATATATTTAATATAAAACTACTAGAACTGCTAAGCAGATTCAGGATGTAGAGGAAAACAAGATTATCATATAGAAATCCATTGCATTATTAGTGTTAACAATGAAATATTGAAAAGGGAAAGTCAAAAAGAATCCCTTTTAAAACACAATATTTGAGGGCATTTTTTTTCTCCTATATACTATATTCTAGCTAATGAATAAAGAAGAAGTGAAAAAACCAAACTGTCTCTATTTCTCATTCCATAATGGATCTAGGCAAAGATCATCAATGGCTGCTAATACAGACAACCAGACATTCCCTTTGTAGAATAACAAGAGTATAATATAATCTGTCAGCTCTCTTTCTCCCATCAAGTCTGAATCCAATCAAATCTCTACATCCAGCTATCAATTAATGAAACTATATATGTTAGAAAAACATGTTAAATTATGTCAAAAGAATGCAATCAGCAAAATTCAGATTTTGTAAAACTGTACAGGACAAATGACTCAATTTCTTCAACAAATTTGAAAACGTTGTAAAGGAGAAGCCATAGAGACTTAAAAGATTTCTCAACTAACCACATTCTATGGACTTTATTTGGTACCAGTTCAAACAAACAAAATATGGCTCCACACAAACACCTGTATGTAAGTTTTTATGGCAACATTATTCATAATAGCCAAAAAAAAGGATAAATAAATGTAGTATAGTATATCCATATAATGGATTATTTGGCCACAAAAAGGAATGAAGTACTTTCCCATGATACAACATATGTCAGGGGGCTCAGTAGTAAAGAATCCACCTGCTGATGCCAGAGGCATTGTTCATATGAAAAATCCTATGAACAGAAGAATCTGGCAGGCTACAATACAGTCCACAGGGTCTCAAAGAATCAGACACGACTTAGCAACTAAGCACAACAAGCACAACGTATATCAACCTGGAAAACTTTATGCTAAGTGAAGGTGTTATTCACCGGGTTTGTTTTGTCCAGTGTGCCTACAGCAGGCCAAAATGATCAGTCACTGATGTGAGCAGTGAAGTGAGGAGAACAGGTCTCATCTGCTCCAAGAAGGCAAATACTCATTTTTCCATGCAGACATCTAAGTGACGGGCCTCCCAGGTGGCACAGGTGGGCCTCCTGCCAATGCAGGAGATGCCAGTTGATTCATGGGTGGGGAAGATCCCCTGGAGGAGGAAATGGCAACCCACTCCAGCATTCTTACCTGAGAAGTTCCATGGACAGAGGAGCCTAGTCCAGGGGGTCACAAAGAGTTGGACACAACTGAACACAGCACATAACATAGCTACAGGCTTCTGCACATCTAAAGGCCACGGATGTGCTTGCTGCACATGCCCAGTTCAACAGTCAGTGCTCCTTTCTAGTCCTAATGAGCTCAACTTCAACTAGACACAGCTGACTTCACTCTGCTTGAACTAGATGCAGCCGACTCCAAGTTCTTGGAAAACAACTCAGGCAAAATTGTGTTGTTCAGGCTACCAGGTCTTTGGAGGACATGAAAGTCTTAAAACCTCCATTAGCAAAAGCAGGTGAAATGGATTTCACCCACGCGTTCAAAAGAATCCAGACACATTGTAACTATTCAATACATTGTTTATTTATTTATTTCAGTCACTCAGTCATGTCCCACTCTTTGCAACCCCATGAATCGCAGCACACCAGCCCTCCCTGTCCATCACCAACTCCCAGAGTTCACTCAGACTCACGTCCATTGAGTCCCTGATGCCATCCAGTCATCTCATCCTCCATCGTCCCCTTCTTCTCCTGCCCCCAATCCCTCCCAGCATCAAAGTCTTTTCCAATGAGTGAACTCTTCGCATGAGGTGGCCAAAGCACTGGAGTTTCAGCTTTAGCATCATTCCCTCCTAAGAAATCTCAGGGCTGATCTCCTTCAGAATGGACTGGTTGGATCTCCTTGCAGTCCAACGGACTCTCAAGAGTCTTCTCCAACACCACGGTTCAAAATAATCAATTCTTCAGCGCTCAATCTTCTTCACAGTCCAACTCTCGCATCCATACATGACCACAGGAAAAACCATAGCCTTGACTAGACGGACCTTAGTCGGCAAAGTAATGTCTTGCTTTTGAATATACTATCTAGGTTGGTCATAACTTTTCTTCCAAGGAGTAAGCGTCTTTTAATTTCATGGCTGCAGTCACCATCTGCAGTGATTTTGGAGCCCCCAAAAATAAAGTCTGACACTGTTTCTACTGTTTCCCCATCTATTTCCCATGAAGTGATGGGACCAGATGCCATGATCTTCGTTTTCTGAATGTTGAGCTTTAAGCCAACTTTTTCACTCTCCTCTTTCACTTTCATCAAGAGGCTTTTTAGCTCCTCTTCACTTTCTCCCATAAGGGTGGTGTCATCTGCATATCTCCTTTAGCCTTTATACATAGCCTTTACCACATCAGACATTGCTAAACCTATCAGAAAAATCAGTTTTTTAATTCTCTGTAGTCTACTATCAGCCGTCAAGAACCATCTGCCTTCTGCTCTGAAGCTAGACAGGACTCTTAAGGGAGTTAGTAGAAATTAAAACTGCCTCCTCAATTATTTGCCCTGGTTCCCTCCATCTGTGGCACTTTTATACCCTCCCAGTTTTATCTTCAGGACCTTTAGTGCACCTTTTATGTCTCCTATGACTGTCAGAGGACTTGTTGTGCCTACCATCTTTCTTAGGGGTTCACCAGTAAAAAGAGAATATGGATTATAGTTCCACTGCTTAATCATTTCCTTCCCAAACGGAAATCATGAGCTGCTCTCCACTCCCCCGCCTCCTGCCCACATCCACAGGCTGCTACTGTATAAGATAAAAGATAGCCATCAATTATGAAATTAACCAGGTTAGGTTAGGTTTCCTAATACTGGGCTTAAGAAAGGGATTCTTATGCCCAAGTTTTATTGAGGGAGTGCTCTTCAGGATGAATCTCTAAGATTCTTCTGTGAAGCAGAAGAGGGAAGTGGAAAGAGGTGAACAGGATCTCAGGTGGTTGGATCTCTCGGGATGGGGGTGCCCAGGAACATAAATGCACCACAGAGCCGTTCCCTGTTGACAGAAAGGGTGGTTCTATCATACCCAGTATGATAGAAAGTCANCCAGTCTGTTGGTCCATGTCCAGTTCTAACTGTTGCTTCCTGACCTGCATACAGATTTCTCAAGAGGCAGGTTAGGTGGTCTGGTATTCCCATCTCTTTCAGAATTTTCCACAGTTGATTGTGATCCACACAGTCAAAGGGTTTGGCATAGTCAATAAAGCAGAAATAGATGTTTTTCTGGAACTCTCTTGCTTTTTCCATGATACAGCAGATGTTGGCAATTTGATCTCTGGTTCCTCTGCCTCTTCTAAAATCAGCTTGAACATCAAGGAGTTCACAGTTCACGTATTGCTGAAGCCTGGCTTGGAGAATTTTGAGCATTACTTTACTAGGATGTGAGATGAGTGCAATTGTGTGGTGGTTTGAGCATTCTTTGGCATTGCCTTTGTTTGGAATTGGAATGAAAACTGACCTTTTCCAGTCCTGTGGCCACTGCTGAGTTTTCCAGATTTGCTGGCATATTGAGTGTAGCACTTTCACAGCATCATCTTTCAGGATTTGAAGCAGCTCAACTGGAATTCCATCACCTCCACTAGCTTTGTTCGTGGTGATGCTTTCTAAGGCCCACTTGACTTCACATTCCAGGATGTCTGGCTCTAGATTAGTCATCACATCATCATGATTATCTGGGTTGTGAAGATCTTTTTTGCACAGTTCTTCTGTGTATTCTTGCCACCTCTTCTTAACATCTTCTGCTTCTGTTAGGTCCAGACCATTTCTGTCCTTTATTGAGCCCATCTTTGCATGAAATGTTCCCTTGGTGTCTCTAATTTTCTTGAAGAGATCTCTAGTCTTTCCCCTTCTGTTCTTTTCCTCTATTTCTTTGCATTGATCACTGAAGAAGGCTTTCTTATCTTTTCTTGCTATTCTTTGGAACTCTGCATTCAGATGCTTACATCTTTCCTTTTCTCCTTTGCTTTTTGCCTCTCTTCTTTTCACAACTATTTGTAAGTCCTCTCCAGACAGCCATTTTGCTTTTTTGCATTTCTTTTCCATGGGGATGGTCTTGATCCCTGTCTCCTGTACAATGTCATGAACCTCATTCCATAGTTCATCAGGCACTCTATCTATCAGATCTAGACCCTTAAATCTATTTCTCACGTCCACTGTATAATCATAAGGGATTTAATTTAGGTCATACCTGAATGATCTAGTGGTAGAGGAACAATATCAGAGTATAACATACTGGTTTATCAAGTAGGTTCTGAGCCCAAAAGGCGGAACTGACTTGAAGACAGAGTTTGGGGTGGATGCATAGTACATTAGCATAGCTTAAGATAAACATTTCCATAAGAAAAAGACATTGGTTAATTTCAGGTGAAACCAGATGTCATTATGACAACACAGAATTTTAAGAGAAACCTCCTTTTAAATTTGTATAGAGAAGGAAAAAATATCACTAGTTTGTTTTCTCCTGCCGCTTAAGAGAGATAAAATGTCTGACACTTGCAGGCTGTTTCCTCCCTTTGGAGACCCCTGGCCTTCCTCCCTGTTACCCTCTCCGTCTTCATTGACTTTTATGGGTTTTTGAATCAAGGGCACCCTTCAGAGTTCCCTGTCCATATTGGAAGTTTTATAAGGTTCAGAACTTCACCTGTTTCGTCCTGTGGTCGCCTGGTCCCTAGAAACCACTTCAATATTTGTTGAATAACCAATGGAGTGGACGAATACATGAGTGTCACTCCTGCCTCAGTTTTACTACCTAGTAATATCAATGGGTTTGATTTCTCAGAATTCACCTTCTGATCTTTGCTCCACATCTTAATATCTTTGCTCTCACCTTTCTTTTCCTGGTTAATCAAGTTCATCTGGAAGAATTAGCTCAGAAAGTGTTTTTTATGAAGCATTCCCTGAACCCCTAGGTGAGACTAATCCACCTTCCTTTGTGCTTTCAGAACACCCTGTGCAAACTTCTACCCCCGACTCCAAATTATCTTGAAATGCAGTATTTATGGCTCTGTGTGTCCCATTACAGGGCTTCCCTGGTGGTGCAGAGGTTAAAGCGTCTGCCTGCAATGCGGGAGACCTGGGTTCGATCCCTGGGTCAGGAAGATCCCATGGAGAAGGAAATGGCAACCCACTCCAGTATTCTTGCCTGGAGAATCCCATGGACGGAGGAGCTTGGTGGGCTACAGTCCACAGGTTGCAAAGAGTCAGACACGACTAAGCGACTTTACCTCCTGTCCCATTACACAATAAGCTCCTTAGAAACACACCTAGCACCAAGTAGGTGCTCAAAAACTATTCAGTGAATGATCTGAGTGATCTCAGATTTCCTCATTCACCTGGGACAGTGCCAGGTCTCACTTCCTCCATGAAAGCTTTCCAATTGACCATTGAGTATATTGATCCTCTTAAAATTCCTACAATTCATCATCCCCAAGTCATCTTCTTCCAACTTCATCACACATACCTTTTTTTAAAAAAAAGCTTTATTTATTTTTTAATTGAAGGATAATTGCTTTACAGAATTTTGTTGCTTTCTGTCAAATCTCAACATGAATCAGCCGTAGGTATACATACATCCCCTTCCTTTTGAACCTCCATCTCATCTCCCGGCCCCAGCCCACCCTCTAGGTTGATTCAGAGCCCCTGTTCGAGTTTCCTGAGCCATACAGCAAATTCCCCTTGGCTATCTATTTTACATACGGTAAGGTAAGTTTCCATGTTACTCTCCATACAGCTCCCCCTCTCCTAGGCTCTCCCCATGTCCATAAGTCTGTTCTCTATTACTGTTTCTCCATTGCTGCCCTGTGAATAAATTCTTCAGTACCATTTTTCTAGATTCCATATATGTGTGTTGCTGCTGCTACTTCTAAGTCGCTTCAGTCGTGTCCAACTCTGTGCGACCCCATAGACGTCAGCCCACCAGGCTCCCCGTCCCTGGGATTCTCCAGGCAAGAACACTGGAGTGGGTTGCCATTTCCTTCTCCAATGCGTGAAAGTGAAATCGCTCAGTCGTGTCTGACTCTTCGCGACCCCATGGACTGCAGCCTACCAGGCTCCTCTGTCCATGGGATTTTCCACGCAAGAGTACTGGAGTGGGGTGCCATTGCCTTCTCCTATATATGTGTTACAATACGATATTCTCTTTCTCTTTCTGACTTACTTCACTCTGTATAATAGGCTCTGGGTTCATCCAACTCATGAGGACCGAACACATACTCCTTTTTTTTTAAGCTTGTAAGTTTCACTGCGTCTCGTTTGCTTATTTTATGTTTTAATCATTTTATGTATTTCTTTTGGCTATGTTGGGTCTTCACTACTGCTCGTAGCTTCTCTAGTTGCGGTGCGTGGGCTTCTCTTGTTTCGGAGCACAGGCTCCATGGTGAGCAGGCTTCAGTATTTGTGATGCACAGGCTTAGTTACTCTGAGGCATGTAGGATCTTCCTGGACCAGACATCAAACTAGTGTCCCCTGCACTGCAAGGCAGACTGTACCCCTGGACCACCAGGGAAGCCTTCTGTTTGTTTTTGTTTTAACAGCTTCAATAAGGTATGACTGACATACAGCAAGCTGCGCACATCTAAAGAGTATAATTTGATAAGGTTTGACATGACAGTATGAAAAGACAAAAAGAACACTGAAAGATGAACTCCCCAGGACAGTAGGTGCCCAATATGCTACTGGAGATCAGTGGAGAAATAACTCCACAAAGAATGAAGAGATGGAGCCAAAGCAAAAACAACACTCAGCTGTGGATATGACTGGTGATAGAAGCAAGGTCCAATGCTATAAAGAGCAATATTACACAGGAACCTGGAATGTTAGGCCCATGAATCAAGGTAAATTTGAAGTGGTCAAACAGGAGATGGCAAGAATGAATATTGACATTTTAGGAATCAGTGAACTAAGATGGACTGGAATGGGTGAATTTAACTCAGATGACCATTATATCTACTACTGTGGGCAAGAATCCCTTAGAAAAAAATGGAGTAGCCATCATAGTCAACAAGAGAGTCTGAAATACAGTACTTGGATGCAATCTCAAAAATGACAGAATGATCTCTGTTCGTTTCCAAGGCAAACCATTCAATATCACAGTAATCCAAGTCTATGCCCCAAAGAGTAATGCTGAAGAAGCTGAAGTTGAATGGGTCTATGAAGACCTACAAGACCTTCTAGAACTAACACCCCAAAACAATGTCTTTTTCATTATAGGGAACTGGAATGCAAAAGTAGGAAGAAAAGAAATACCTGGAGTAACAGACAAATTTGGCCTTGGAGTACAGAATGAAGCCGGGCAAAGGCTAATGGAGTTTTGCCAAGAGAATGCACTGCTCATAGCAAACACCCTTTCCAATAATACAAGAGAAGACTCTACACATGGACATCACCAGATGGCCAACCCTGAAATCAGACTGGTTATATTCTTTGTAGCCAAAGATGGAGAAGCTCTATAGAGCCAGCAAAAACAAGACCAGGAGCTGAATGTGGCTCAGATCATGAACTCCTTATTGCCAAATTCAGACTTAAATTGAAGAAAGTAGGGAAAACCACTAGACCATTCAGGTATGACCTAAATCAAATTCCTTATGACTATACAGTGGAAGTGACAAATAGATTCAAGGGATTAGATCTGATAAGACAGAGTGCCTGAAGAACTATGGACGGAGGTTAGTGACATATTACAGGAGGCAGGGATCAAGACCATCTCCAAGAAAAAGAAATGCAAAAAGGCAAAATGGCTGTCTGAGGAGGCCTTGCAAATAGCTGTGAAAAGAAGAAATGCGAAAGGCAGAGGAGAAAAGGAAAGATATACCCATTTGAATGCAGAGTTCCAAAGAATAGCAAGGAGAGATCAGAAAGCCTTCCTCAGCAATCAATGTAAAAAAAATAGAGGAAAACAATAGAATGGGAAAGACTAGAGATCTCTTCAAGAAAATTAGAGAGAGGGAACATTTCATGCAAAGATGGGCTCAGTAAAGGACAGAAATGGTATGGACCTAATAGAAAGTGAAAGTGAAATCGCTCAGGCGTGTCGACTCTTTGTGACCCCATAGACTGTAGCCTACCAGGCTCCTCTGTCCATGGGGTTTTCCGGGCAATAGTACTGAAGTGGATTGCCATTTCCTTCTCCAGGGGATCTTCCCAACCCAGGGCTCGAACCCAGGTCTCCCACATTGTAGACAGACACTTTACCGTCTGAGCCACCAGGGAAGTCAATGGACCTAATAGAAGCAGAAGATATTAAGAAGAGGTGGTAAGAATACACAGAACTGTACAAAAAAGATCTTCATGACCCAGATAACCATGATGTTGTGATCACTCACTTAGAGCCAGACAGTCTGGAATGAGAAGTTAAGAAGGCCTTAGGAAGATTACTACGAACAAAACTATTGGAGGTGATCGAATTCCAGCTGAGCTATTTCAAATCCTGAAAGATGATGGCATGAAAGTGCTGCACTCAATATGCCAGCAAATTTGGAAAACTCAGCAGTGACCACAGGACTGGAAAATGTCAGTTTTCATTCCAATCCCAAAGGCAATGCCAAGGAATGCTCAAACTACCACACAGTTGCACTCATCTCACACACTAACAAAGTAATCCTCAAAATTCTCCAAGCCAGGCTTCAACAGTACATGAACCATGAACCTCCAGATGTTCAAGCTGGATTTAAAAAAGACAGAGGAACCAGAGATCAAATTGCCAACATCCATTGGATCATCAAAAAAGCAAGAGAGTTCCAGAAAAACATCTACTTCTGTTTTGTTGCCTATGCCAAAGCCTTTGATGGTGTGGATCACAACAAACTGTGGAAATAAACAGAGAAGAATGCCAGATCACCTGACCTGCCTCCTGAGAAATCTGTATGTGGTTCAGGAAGCAACAGTTAGAACTGGATATGGAACAATAGACTGTTTCCAAATCAGGAAAGGAGTATGTCAAGGCTGTATATTGTCACTCTGCTTATTTAACTTATATGCAGAGTACGTCATGAGAAACGCTGGGCTGGATGAAGCATAAGCTGGAATCAAGATTGTCAGGAGAAATATCAGTAACCTCAGATATGCAGATGACACCACATTTATGGCAGAAAATGAAGAAGAACTAAAGAGCCTCTTGATGAAATCGAAAGAGAAATGAAAAAGTTGGTTTAAAACTCAACATTGAGAAAACTAAGATCATGGCATCTGGTTCCATCTCTTCATGGCAAATAGATGGGGAAACAATGGAAACAGTGACAGACTTTATTTTTTGGGCTCCAAAATCACTGTAGGTGGTGGCTGCCACCATGAAATTAAAAGATACTTGCTCCTTGGAAGAAAAGTTATGGCCAACCTAGACAGCATATTCAAAAGCAGAGACATTACTTTGCCAACAAAGGTCCATCTAGTCAAGCTATGGTTTTTCCAGTAGTCATGAATGGATGTGAGAGTTGAACTATAAAGAAAGCTGAGCACTGAAGAATTGATGCTTTTGAACTGTGGTGTTGAAGAAGACTCTTGAGAGTCCCTTGGACTGCAAGGAGATCCAGCCAGTCCATCCTAAAGGAAATCAGTCCTGAATATTCATCAGAAGGATTGATGCTGAAGCTGAAACTCCAATATTTTGGCCACCTGATGCAGAGAACTGACTCATTGGAAAAGACCCTGATGCTGGGAAAGATTGAAAGCAGGAGGAGAAAGGGATGACAGAGGATGAGACAGTTGGATGGCATCACAGACTTAATGGACATGAGTTTGAGTAAACTCTGGGAGTTGGTGATGGACAGGGAGGCCCTGGGTGCTGCGGTCCATGGAGTCACAAAGAATCAGACACAACTGAGTGACTGAACTGAACTGAACTGAACTGACATAACTATACAATTAATACATCATCCGTAACTTCTAATGTTTTCTTGTGCTCCTTTTGTCTCTCATTGTATTCCCTTCCCCAATCACTGATTGCCTTTTTGTCACTACAGATTCATTTGTGTTTTCTAGAACTTTATACAAGCAGAATCATAAATATGTACTCTTTCCTTCTGTCTTCCATCTTCCACTAAGCATAGTTTGAGTCCATCCATGCTGTTGGGTTATCACTAATTCAATCCTTTTTATTGCCAAGCAATATTCCATTGTACAGATACATCACAATTTGTTTATTCATTCAACAATTGATAGACATTGAGTTAGCTATTACAAAGAAAGCTACTATGAGCAGTTATATAATAATACAAGTCTTTGTATGGACAAGTTTTCATTTCTCTTATATAACTGAATAGTAATTGAATGGCTGAATCATATCATTGTAGGTGTATCTTTAGCTTCTTAAGAAATGTACAAGTTGTTTCTAGAATATGTGTGCTCAGTCCTGTCTGACTCTTTGAGATAGTAGCCTGCCAGGCCACTCTGTCCATGTGATTTCCCAGACAAGAACATGGAGTGGGTTGTCATTCCCTTCTTCAGGGGATCTTCCCGATCCAGGGATTGAACCCATGTCTCTTGCATTGCAGGCAGATTCTTTACTCTCTGAGCACCAGGGAAGCCCCTTTTCCAGAATAGTTGTATAAGCTAATATTTCCATCTTCAGTGTATGGGAGCTTCAGTTGATCCACACCTTTTTTAGCCCTTGGGGTGGTAAGTGTTTAAAAATTTTAGCCATTAAAATAGGTGTGTAATGATATTTCATTGTGATTTTTATCTGCATTTCCTAAGGATGAATGATATCAAGTATCTTTTTAATATGCTTTTTTGTTATCTGTGTATCTTTGGTAAAGTCAGTACAAGTGTTTTTCCCACTTTAAAAAATGTTGTTCTTATATTATTGAGTTTTGAGAATTCTTTATATATCTTGGATGCAAATCTTTCAGCTGATATATGATTTGCAAATATTTTTTCCCATTTGGTAATTGGCCTTTTCATTTCTTTAACAGTGATTTTAATGACAGAAAATTTTAATTTTGACAAAGTGTGATTCATCAATTTATTCCTTTATGGACCATGCTTTTGATATTGAATCTAAGATATTTTTATCTATCCCAAGGTGACAAAGATTTATTTCTCTATTTTCTTTTAATATTATAAAGTAATTAGCCTCAAATTCAAATAAATTTATATAAAAAATAAAATACTAGATCTTACATTTAGATCTGTGATGCATTTTGAATTAATATTTACATTGGTATATATCAAAATAAATTTTATTTTGTATTCAGAAATTCAATTGTTCGGCATCATTTGTTGAAAAGACTATCCTTTTCCCATCTAATGCTTTTGATCTCTGTTGAAAATCATTGGTCTACATATATATATATATATATATATATATATATCTTAGTCTATTTCTTGACTCTATTCTCTTCCATTGATCCATTCATTTATCTTTGTACCAATTGCCACTTATTCTTGATTTTATATATATATAAAAGACTTTATAAAAAGTCTTTAAATCAGATAGTGCTGTTATCCAATTTTGTTCTTTATCAAAGTTATTTTGGTCACTATTTTCCCCAGTGTATTATTTTACCCCCTTGTTTTTATAACAGAACTGTAAGCTAAAAGAGCTGGCAATATTTTATTCTATCTTGAGCACCCAAAAATATTTTACCATGCACATTAAGAACTTAGTTGGGGTTTTTTTTATGTCTAGCAATTTTATCTGACATGCTTTTTCAGTAAACTTGGATATATGGCAGTCTTCCCCAGTCTCTTTGGAACTTGTTCTTCCCATTTGCCAGAATGCTTTGAGAACTTTTAAAGTGTGACAGTTTTCCCCCAACTTTAGTTAATCATACGTAAAGCACTCACATACTGAAAAACCAGCGATTCTATAGGTCGAGAGGCATGCTTTTGCCATAGAAAGAGAAGAAAGAGGAAGAAAAAACCCATGCATATTAGTGACAATGCTGCAGAAGGTATTTTCCTGAACTTCTGACAATGCACGCTAATGGATCATTTATGCTGTATGCTGAAGCCTTTTGAATTCACAACAAGAGAAATCATCTCTGATGATGCTTCGCTCATCCAAGTTCTCCAATCAACCAAATTACAAAAACTAAAACTTCAAGGAATGAGACCATCTTTGGAAGGACAAAAAGTCTGCTTGGCAGCTTGACTACTGAATAGCATGTGCAACAAGCTGGGAAATTGTCTAGAAAGGTACCCATGTACCCCACTATTCTGTGTGTTAACATCATCTAGTCCTTTGTTTATTGTTAAACAAGTAGTCTTAATGCTTCCTTTGTAATCCAGGAATAGTGAGTTTATATGACATATCTATCCCAAGCCATTGGTCCAGATTCTAGATATGGGATATGACATGTGGAGGTTTCCAGAAATTGGGAGATGTTAAAGCATCTTTTCATTGTCCTTGTCAGTCCCTCCTGCCACCAAATTGAAATCACTGCAACCAATTCAAGTGGTTTAGGAGCAGAAATTCTCCTTCTCATTAAAACTCAAATGGAAATATAAAACCTAAAATACAGCTTTTTAGAACCTAAGCAAGAATTGATGAACCAGAGTCTTGCCTTAATCAGACGACCACACAGATGATGGTAAACACTTTTGAAAGAGTCTTTGAATGGTATGTCTTGCAGATGGCTGGTGGATGGCTGATAGCCAGTCCTGTTCTGATTCTTTTGTTCATCTATAAAATGAGTCTTCCTTGCTATTACACACTGTCAGAGATCAAAGCAATTTTATCACAGATGTCATTTTATTGTGGTATGAAAAATTGCTTTTTGGAGTCTCTTCTTGTGCTAAAAACTTTAAATAGTTTAAAAACCAGAATTCTCATCAAAATATAAACTAAATTCTCAAGCTTTTTTTCTTATACCTAATCCTAAAGTAAGGCCACTGAAAAATTAACTTATTTTTCAAAAAATATTTTCTTCAGTGTAAACTGACTCAGGCGTCTATCAATTTTATGAATGTTTCATATCAATGGAAAGCTCTATCTTGAGGGGCTTATTTGATATTGTTTGCATTTTCTGTAACAGATAACTCATCCATTCAACAAATATTAATTAAACCCCTATTGTGAACCACGGTTGGGCCACTAGGAATGCAATAATGGACAAAAGTTCATGGACAAGCATTTGTGTTCTTATTTGAGATGGAGGAAGACAGGAAGTTAGAATTTGTCAGTATTTCCTCTGTGAAGCTATAGCACAGTTTTAAAGTTCTGATGGTCTCAATGGCAGTAAATGGTTTACTGTTGTTTTGTGGTTTTAAATTCTAAGGTCTGCAAGGGGAGGCTCCCGCGGTCTTCCTACAACTGGATGCTTTGCTGTGCTTAGTCACTCAGTCACGGCCGACTCTTTGCAACCCCATGGACTGACTGTAGCCCACCAGGCTCTTCTGCCCGTGGGGATTCTCCAGGCGCATTCTGTCCTGGGTTCAACATGTGTGCTCTTTTGCTCAGTTGTAACACTCAGTTGTGTCTGACTCTTTGCGACCTCATGGACTGTAGCCCACCAGGCTCCTCTGTCCATGGTATTTTTCAGCAAGAATACTGGAGTGGGTTTCCATTTCCTTCTCCAGAGGATCTTCCCAAGCCAGGGATCGAACCTGTGTCATGAGGATTCTTTACCATTGAGTCACCTGGGAAGTCTCATTCTCTACCTTATGAGACTTTAAAAAATCCCACCAAACACAGACACAATCACTCAATTGTATTCTTGCTATACTTGGGAAGAGCTAGAGATTTGGGCTGGGACCCTGGTGGTGAGCCCATGGCCAGAGGTGCAACCACATTTAACATGGTCCTTACTATACTTTAAGGTGCCCTGTAAGCACTGAACAATATGAGTAACGTAAACACATTTCCTGAGGTCATGAAACATAAGGTAAGAAGCTGAGGGTTCTTAGAAGTTCACTGTTTTGGTCTTTGTACCCTATCTGACATGGGCAAATGTCAGATAGTCTTTAGTTTCACCTTATCCCATGCTTTTAATTTTTTAATTTGTTGGTGAAAATCTTTGACATAAAACCAAATATGAGAACTGAGGGTCTATCTTTGCTGCTGCTGGTAAGTCACTTCAGTTGTGTCCGACTCTGTGCGACCCCATAGACAGCAGCCCACCAGGCTCCGCCGTCCCTGGGATTCTCCAGGCAAGAACACTGGAGTGGGTTGCCATTTCCTTCTCCAATGCATGAAAGTGAAAAGTGAATGTGAAGTCGCTCAGTCTATCTTTGAGTCCATAGTAATAATAGGATGGCCTTTTATTCTTGAGTAGCTTTCTTAATAACACATTTTTATTAAAGTGCCTTTTATTATGGACAAATTTGATCAACATTATTGTTGTTGCTCAGGCTAATGGTATCTGTAAAATCCAACTGTGAAAAACTCAGGCCTGATCTTAGATAGTGTGTTGGGAGAGAAAAAACCAAAGCTCTTACTTGAGCATTTTTCATCTGGAGATGAATCATAGGCAATTAACAGGAACAATTCTAATTAACTGACATAATTAAAAAACTAATAATGTTTAACATTATTGTTTTATACAATGACATTAGCCTTAACCGCTAGCAACACATCAAGACCTCATTTCCATAGTCACAGAGTATATTATTTATCCTGGGTTTCTCTGGTAACCAGTTTGACAATAGTAATGGCAATGTGAGTTCCTAAATTGTTTTGCCATACAGCTTTATAATTTATGCCATTGGCAGTAATTGTAATGTCTGTATAATTTCCTTTTAATTATCAACTAATGAAATTTATATTCATTGGGGTAAAACAAATATTCACATTCAACTTCCAATCACCTGTCCATGCTTTCATTTAATTTTCTCCAGTTTGGTGCCTTTTATTTATATTTTTAACATCAACCTGTGCGAGGAAGATTAATACTTATTTCTTGATTAGTGCTTAGGGAAATATTGATTATCTGGTTCTTTTCTCTTCTTTGCCTTTAAATTTCAGTGTGTGAGTTTTTTAATTCAAGAAGATACATACTTCCTAGTTTTTTCACATTAAACTCCAAGGAGTTAAAGTGGAATTAATTTAGTAAACTTTAATTGCAGAATAATCTCTGCCTGTTCCCTTATCTCTTGATTTATTACAGGCATTTATTTCTACTTTGAAAAATTCTCATCAGTTTCCCAGGGAATTAATTTAGATTTCTAAAAAGAAAAAAAAAGCCCAAATTGCATCTAAATTCAAATTAAGATGCTAATTACAATAATTATTTCATCACATTATATAGAAACTTTGTACATATGAGTATAGCAATTTTGAGGCAAAAAGTGTTATTTTTTCACAATCCTAATTCTTGCAACTTTGAACAGATGAGCTTCTTAGTTTAATTGGTTGTATACAAAGACACTGTCCCTCCAAAGAAGTTATGCTGAATGCTAATCAACTGCTAATTTGAAAAACTGATAATAAATCATCTTGATAAGTGAGCTGAGTGCCAATATGAACCCACTAAAGCAAGAGGAGCTTGAGATGAGTAAGCTATGGGGGTTGATCACTAACAGGCATGAATAGTACGCTTTGGACCATAGAGAGCCACACGCATGGACTGCACTTTTCCAAATGCAGAGAATTTATTGACAAAGTAATTATAACTTTATTACTATTATTAAAAAGAAGAAGACTTTAGGAAGAACCTTTGTTTATTTTGCAGCTGGGCCCACATCATCCGGTACACTTCCCCCGGGTACCCAGTCCCTAGAAGGCCACAGGCTCCACACTCAGGATTTAATTCTGTGAAAGCAACTGCTGGGAGAACTGATGAAAGGGCATGCGCACCTCAGTGCTGAGGGAGGGAAAACTTTAGTAGTCCTGGTTTGTTCTATTGATTGGGGAAAACATCAAGGATTTTTGACTCTGGTTATTGTTGTTGTTTTGATTAATTCAAAGGATTTCTTTTTGTGCCTCCTAAGATAAATGTAGACTTGATGCTTACCCACCCCCATAGGTAATATTCATACATTGAGAGTAGAGTTAATGGATCTGTTCTTATGCATTCTTTTATTTTTTTTTCCACTAGACTGCAGACAAGTGTGTTTTAACATATTCATGCAATGTTCCTTTAAAGTTATCCTTCTTCATTTCACCTTTCCTGTTAAGCTTAGTTAAAAAGTCAGATTTTTGGACTTGAAGTTTGTTACTGAACTATGCTTGGATTTTGAAGCATGCTGCCTTAGGAAGAGTGCCAGATTTGGATCTAAAATAAATTGGTCAGCTACTTACTATGTAAAGACAGTAAGAGACTTTACTCCTCTGATCCTTGGCTTCCTATTTTGTAAAATGGGGATAGATAATAATACCTGCTGGGAAGACCCCCGATGTAGGAAATGGCAACCCACTCCAATATCCTTCAGTTCAATTCAGTTCAGTCGCTCAGTCATGTCCAACTCTGCGACCCCATAAATTGCAGCATGCCAGGCCTCCCTGTCCATCACCAATTCCCGGAGTTCACCCAAACCCATGTCCATCGAGTCGGTGATGCCATCCAGCCATCTCATCCTCTGTCGTCCCCTTCTTCTCTTGCCCCCAATCCTTCCCGGCATTAGGGTGTTTTCCAATGAGTCACCTCTTCACATCAGGTGGCCAAAGTATTGAGTTTCAGCTTAATATCCTTACCTGGGAAATTCCATGGGCAGAGGAGCCTTGTTAGCTATAGGCCATGGGGTGGCAAAAAGTTGGACAAGACTGATCTATTGAGCACAGTAATACCTGCTGGGATTCCCTCGTGGTCCAGTGGTTAATACTTCACCTTCCAACACAGAGGGTGGGAGTTAGATCCCTGGTTGGGGAGCTAAGATCCTATATGCCTTGCAGCCAAAAAACCAAAACATGAAATCAAAACAGAAGCAATATTGTAACAAATTCAATAAAGACTTAAAACAGAAGGTAATAATACTGGTTCCTTCCGAATTCAAATGAGAATTAAATGAGACAGTAGAGGTCAAAGTGATTTACAAACTATAAAGTCCAAAACAGCTAAAAGATTCTGTTACAATTATTCTATCCTTGCCTTCAATTAAAAATGGAACTAACTTTCGTGCAACTTCCATTTTGTAGAATGCTTACATCTATGAATAGACACTCAAAGTACATTTTTTCCAGAGTAAATCTATGGCATATCTTTGATTAGTGAAGACTATTTTATAAACATAAATTATGATCTAACTTAACTGCTCTCTAAATTTGGTTTTTCATATTGATAATTTTGTTTCTAAAATAATACACATTTTTAGTAGTAAGTCTTTGATAGATCTTAGCAGTCACATTATTAACTATTCATTTTTTTTCCCCACCAATTTGGTTTTACTAGAGGCTGAGACTACACTGTGGTCTTTATAAAAAGTGACTAATAAGTAGTTGTGTATTAATGCACAAAATGAACCACCATTTATTAAAAGAGAAATATAGGCAATGAACATCTTGATGATTATGTGAATAATTGTTTTAATATTTAGAATGTCTGTGACAAATTACATTGGTCAATGTAGGCTTGTAGGATTTATATTTGGGTTCCAAATTATTTGTGCCATTTTTCTCTTATCCTAAGAAGGGCTGGTTGTTGTCATTGTGGTTTAGTTGTTAAGTCATGTCTAACTCTTTGTGACCCCATGGCTCTCTGTCCATGGGATTTCCCAGGCAGGAGTACTGGCGTGAGTTGCCATTTTCTTCTCCAAAGGATCTTCCTGACCCAGGAATTGAACCCACGACTCCTACAGTGCAGGCGGATTCTTTACTGCTGAGCTGCCAGGGAAGCCCAATAAACCTGGACTGTGGAAAATAAGAACACTGTCAGCATCAGTGCCCTTTTCCGCTGCTGTCATCCATTGTTTGCAAAGCTCTCTGACAAAAAACATCGGAAATAGAAACACTATCTTTTGACTGTTTGGAAAGTATTTGGAGGACAAAGGTATAATATACTATGTGGGGTTCTGTCCCTTAAGATTCTTTTTTATTAAGTTTGGGAAAGCATCCTAACAAGGTAAAAAAAAAAAAAAAAAGAAGTTGCTTATAGCAGTGTAAGATGAATGATAGAAGTTTATGGTGGCTTTTAGTAGATTTGGGGCAGAAATATCAATTTTACTTTCATCACATCCTCAGAGAAGCAGTACTTGTTGAAAACACAGGATGCCAACCTGTGCATCCTACTGGCATCCCAGTAGGGATTTTCATTTTCTTTGTGTCTCAGTTTATTCATCTGTAAATGAAACTAATTATAGTATCTACTTGCTAAATTAGTATTTTATGTAATATTATTATTTTTAACCATAGTTGTTTTCATCTTCCAGATGAGAAAACTGAAGGACAAGAAAAATAAGTAACTCACGTGGTAATATGCCTGGGATTTAAACCAAGTTCTTAAACTCCATGCTATTTTGCTTTCCAGGAACAAACTCTTGTATATATAAATGCACAGACCCCCTCTGAAAAAAAAAGTGCATTTCCAATTTTAACACAGGTGGTAAATGTATCCCTTAGTTATCACTGAGACTTGAAAATCTGGAATTCATGGGTGAAACTCAACAATGGAAGAAGCTCCCAATTTAACTGAGAAAACAGGCTTAATCCATGGAAATACACAACAAGTTGAACTGCAATTCATGCTTTAAATATGAGTTTAAAACTCATATTTAAAATGTAACAAAGCATTAAAAGTTCTTAATAAATTGCATTAAGTATTCTAGCTAATAAATATTATACTAGTCACTATTTAGGGAAATCAAGAGAGAGTTCCCCCCTCCCCAATTAATGAGCATACTACAAAACCCAAGAGGTTGTTGCACCCTCTCCTCAATTCAGATATGAGTAATAGAATAACTCCAAGTAAGAGTGTCTTAAGTAAGTTAGAAGCTATTTCTTTGTTACTTCAGGAAACCCTGAGGTCCAGAGCTGCTCTGGTAGGACATGACATCATTTCCTTCTATCTTGTTCTTTTATCTGTGGCTTTCATTTGCAGTGATCCTCATGGTTCACAGTGGCTGCTGGAGCTCCAGCCATCAAGTCCATATTCCAACCATAAGAATGCATAAGAGAGGGAGAAGGAGGAGGATCTTCCTCTTATCTTCCAGGACAGATGTTAGTTGCCTGACTCAACTGATTGCAAGAGGCTGAGAAATAGTCTCTCTTTTTTTTCTGGATGGCTAAATGATCAGATAAAAACATCTCTGTTATTGAAGGAAGTGGAGAAGACAATTGTCAATTTCTGCCAGACTGCTCCTAAATCACCATTTATGGGCACTAGCCCTATACTTTTTGACAGGCCAGTCCACATCCTGAAAAGATTTAAAGGTAAGAAAAATGGATGGAAACTCTGGTCATTTTCACTCTTCAGTTCGGTTCAGTTCAGTCGCTCAGTCGTGTCCGACTCTTTGCGACCCCATGAATCGCAGCACGCCAGGCCTCCCTGTCCATCACCAACTCCCGGAGTTCACTCAGACTCACATCCATTGAGTCCGTGATGCCATCCAGCCATCTCCTCCTGCCCCCAATCCCTCCCAGCATCAGGGTCTTTTCCAATGAGTCAACACTTCGCATGAGGTGGCCAAAGTACTGGAGCTTCAGTTTTAGCATCATTCCTTCCAAAGAAATCCCAGGGCTGATCTCCCTCAGAATGGACTGGTTGGATCTCCTTGCAGTCCAAGGGACTCTCAGGAGTCTTCTCAACACCACAGTTCAAAAGCATCAATTCTTCGGTGCTCAGCCTTCTTCACAGTCCAACTTTCACATCCATACATGACCACTGGAAAAACTATCAGTTTTTTCTTGCCCTGGCTGGGTGACTAAATGGCTTGATGGAGCTCAGTTACCATTACCCTGTGTTTACTTCTCTTCATGTTTGTAAGTGTCGATCAAGTGCACTCGAGTTCCAGGTGAGAAGGACTAGTGAAATGACCTCAGATAAGCCTTTTTCAAACAGTATACTGTGATCTCCAGGTTTACCAAGAAAACTGTGCAGAGACGAATTCTCCACTTCGTTCTCAAAAATTGAACACGTTCCCACAGTCTTCTTGAGAAAGCTCGATATGTGCAAAATAGAAAAAGAAAAGATGTGCATGGATTTGCAAAGTATTTGCAGAGAAAATAATAATAGCACATATCATAGGCCATGTTCAGGCCTGTGTTTAAATAAGAGACTGATTATGTGAACAGACTCTAGACTGCAATGGAGTGCCAGATTTCAACTTGTGGTTGTTGTTTTTGTTTTACTGGTGTTCTGCTTGATCTTGAAAGATTTATTTAAGCTCTGTGAATGTCATTTTCTGCTTCTGCAAATGAGAGACCGAAATTAGTACCCTATTTCTTTCCTCACAAGGGAAGAAGCTAATTAGTATAAAGCTGGGGCAATTATTTGAGCTCTGTAGAGAAAGATATAAGCAATTTCTTATTAATTCCTACAGGGAAGACCATTATTATTAATCTATATGTTTTTCTCTACCTAGAAAGCTCTTCCAATCCACCTGTGCCATCCATCTTTCAGGATGACTTCACTGATATCCTCTGTTTATGTGTAAACGTGCTTCTTCCTTCTGTAACACTCATGTGGTTCCTGACCCTTGCAGGATATAGTTGTACCTGTCACGTGACTTTTTATGATCCTATCATGGCTTTTCCCTATGATCTATTGGCTGGGATAGGGATTAAGCCCTCAGACTTTGTGAGCAGAAAACAATTGAGTTCAAACTCCAATCTGACACTTGCTAACTCTGTAAACTTTGGTAATTTAACTTCGTAAGCCTCAATTTCCTCAACTGTTAAGTAGATATAATTAATACCTGTTTCATGGGACTGTTTGAAGAATTAATTAAAACGATGCATATAAAGCATCAACCCAGCTTTACAGCAAGAGCCTAATAAATGAATGCTATGCTGAAGCTGAAGCTCCAATACTTTGGCCTCCTGATGAGAAGAGCAGACTCACTGGAAAAGACCCAGATGCTGGAAAAGATTGAAGGCAAAAGGAGAAGGGAGTGGCAGAGGATGAGACGGTTGGATGGTATCACTGACTCAATGGACCTGAGTTTGAGCTAGCTCCAGGAGATGGTGGAGGACAGAGGAGCGTGGTGTGCTGGAGTTCACAGGGTCGAGAAGAGTTGGATACGACTGAGCGACTGCGCAACAATCATCGTTTTAGTGCAGTTATCAAAGATAGGGACTTTTCTTTATTGCTATGTCTCCTGAAACCTAAGTATTAGTTGGGCGGTAGTAATGAAAACATTTATCTTTTGGTTGTGTATGATGGCTGGCAATGATAAGATCATTCAGTTTAGGGATGACAGGGCTGGAATTTGAACCCAGGTGGTCTGATTCCAGACTTCCTACGAGTAGTCGCCACTCTCTTCTGCAGACCACTGAAGCTCTTACACAGTAGCACGCAGGGACCCCCAAGGACTCTCAAGAGTTCTATCTCTGTGGATGCTTGTCGGGCTTCACTGGGATCGGCAGCTCATCCATGGTATCTCCTGATCAGCTGTATGTGCTGACGGATTCCGAACACCAGACTATGCCGCTTCAACTTGACCCACCCTTTGACCCTTGGAAGTGAGAGGTGGTGCAGGCCCCCCACTGCAGGCCTGCGTTTTCTCTGGCACACTGGGACACTCGTGGGCTCTAGAACACGCTGCCCTGCACTGCTGCCAGTCACAGTTGCTGCCCTGACCCTGGCTCTGCCAACGCGCTATCGATAGTGCCCATGTGGTGATGCCTGCTGTCCCCAGGATAGGGGCAGACTGGTCTAGCCATTTTCTCCCCCACGGACTGGGACCTAAAATGTACTACTATTATTATTATTTCTATTATTTCTCAACTATCCATGCTATTAAGGGAAGCACACGTATTCATTGAAAATATTACAACTGACTTGGTGTGCGCGGCAAAAACAGACTAAAAATTATGTGATAGGGTTATGAAATGTGCAAACACACAGACACACACACGCATGCACACAGTGGATGCCTCTGTGCCATCTCACTGCCTTTATTTCTGTCTCACTCTCTAGGGAGCTAGGGCAGAGGAGTCGGGAGTAAGGGTTTCGAGAAATGGAGAAATCTTTTGAGTTCACTGGTTGTGTAATAGACATATATGTCATTAAATGGCATGCCTGATGACTGAACTCAATGACCTTTGCCAAAACCGACCAGAACACCTACAGGCATCCCTGAGTCTGCAGGACTCTAATCCTCCTTGATGGTCTACAAAACTCTCTGAGAATTTTATCTTCATCTGAGTAATTTCTATCTTCACAGAGAGAAACTGGGGGAATATATGCTGCCATCATTTTGCTGTTGGCCAAAACTGCTTAGAAATTCTTCACTCGAATCACAAAGCTGGGACATAAACTTTTAGTGAATCAAAGAGTGCATTTTAAAGTTGATTTCTCAATTTTAGAGAAATTGTTTGAGATCTCTGGGAGGTAACTTTGGGAGACAGAGTCGTAGACCAGGCTGGATAGTAATATTTAAAATTAAAAATAACCAGGGAGGACAAAATCATGTCGTTTTTCTGTGATACTCACCAGATTATTTTGAGGTCAGTCTTCAAAGATGAGTTAGAAAAATATGCCGCTTGTGATGGTGTCACCACGGGAATAAAAGTATGTGAGTCTTTTAGAATATTTCATTTGAAGGGGATCAAACAAACCTGAATATACAAAATCTGAAGTTTGTTAAAAACTGACAGCTCTTCTTTAGAGATGTGCTCTGTTTTCTTAATACTTCTTTGATTTTTCAAACAGTGAATGACTCTCTTTTCTGGAGAGACTTAATGTGGGGACTTTTTAAAAGTGGCAACAGAACAGGGATATTACACCAAGAGATGGAGAACATGTACTCCGCTGTTTTGCTCTCTCTCCAGAGTGTTAAACACCATTCTGGTTCAAGTCTCTGGCTTAAAATCATCTTTTCCCAAAAATCCAAGCCATTTGGTACGGAAGCAGATACAAGTCAAGCTGATTTAAAAGGACATGGCTTTCTGAACTTTTCCCTCTGGTTATAATATTGTACTATGATATAGCCTTTTTTTAACTTTTTATTTTATACTGGAGTGTCTTGCTTAGCTGTGTCTGACTCTTTGCAACCCCATGGACTGGGGCCCCCCAGACTCCTCCGTCCATGGGATTCTCCAGGCAGGAATACTGGAGTGGGTTGCCATTCACTTCTCCAGGGGATCTTTCTGACCCAGGGAATGAACCTGGGTATCCTGCATTGCAAACAGATTCTTTACAGTCTAAGCCTAATTTAGGCCAAGTCCCTGGCTTAAAATAATCTTTTCCCCAAAATCCAAACCACTTGGTGGGGAGGAAGATATGAAGCAAGTTGCTTTAAAGGGACATGGTTTTCTGACCTTTCTTCCCCTGATTATAGTATTGTACTATGACATAGCTTTTTTTCTCCACTTTTTATTTTATATAGGAGTATAGTTGATTAATAGGGTATATTGGAATATAGTTAATTTTATTTTATATTGGAGTATAGTTTCACGTACAAAGTGATTGAGTTATACATATACCTGTATCTATTCTTTTTCAAATTTGTTCCCCATTTAGGGTGTTAACATAATAATAAGCAGAGTTCCCTGTGCTGTCTTGTAGGTCCTTGTTGATTATCCACATTAAATATAGCAGTTATAAACTCCCCAAGACAAAAATGATTGACTTTCATGAAAGTCAGTCATAAACCCATTACCCTATATGACAGGAGGCCCACAGTCCCCTTTATAACTTAGTGGCAATATTAAAGTTATTTAGCACCATTTGGTTAGAAAAGATTTCTTAAAGGAACTTTACAATCATTCAGTTCAGTTCAGTCGCTCAGTCGTGTCCGACTCTTTGTGACCCCATGAATTGCAGCACACCAGGCCTCCCTGTCCATCACCAACTCCTGGAGTTCACTCAGATTCACGTCCATCGAGTCAGTGATGCCATCCAGCCATCTCATCCTCTGTCGTCCCCTTCTTCTCCTGCCCCCAATCCCTCCCAGCATCAAAGTCTTTTCCAATGAGTCAACTCTTCTCATGAGGTGGCCAAAGTACTGGAGTTTCAGCTTTAGCATCATTCCTTACAATCATTACATACCCTGTTTTTCTGCAACATCTGATTCTTATCTTCTAGAAAACTATCAAAATTTTTAGTATCACTTTATAATATACCATGATTTGTTAATTATATTTTGTTTCTATAAGAGAGGGAAAAAATCATTAGCTGTACAAGGAGTGCGAGTGTGCATGAGCTTCAAGTCTGCAAAGGGAAACTTGATGAAACCTCCCCCAGACTTCAGAGCTTCTCAAATTTAATGTGTGTAAGGATCACTTGAGGTTCTTGTTCAATTTGAGATTTGGATTCAGTTTGTTTGGCTGGACCCTTTGTTTACCGTTTCTAACAAGATTTCACAAGATGCCCATACTGTTGGTCTGAGGGCTGCTCTTTGGGTAGCAAAGATCTCAGAAAATGTTCCTTTCTGAGGAGTGCTTATTAAAAACAAATAAGGAGAGGCACAACCTCCCAATTAAAACTTTGACACATGCCTGCAGTGATTCATGACATTCCGGGTTCTGGAAGTCGTTAGGAGACTCGGTAAAGCAATGCGCATATTTCTGTGTGTAGAGTGGTGGGATCAATTAGTGGTGGCCAGGCCCAGGTGTTGTCTGATTGGTGAATGTTTGGGGGAAGGAGACTTTGTAGTTATTTCAGGTGTGAGTGTATTCTGTTTTTAAAACAATAAGATCAGGGCTGGTGGTTTTGAAGATCCAAAACTCAGGGGCATATGGTGCCTTTCGGTAGCACATAAATCTTCTATGTGAGAAAGGAAAGGAACTCTTGGGTTTAATTAAGAAATTTGTTAAACACAGAAACCTTGTCAGATATTTTGCTTTGATGTGAATTCTTCGACAAAAGTGGGGACTTAGGCATGATGAAGATCAAGGTGGTTTCAGAAAACGATGCAAATCACAAAGACAAGGAATTCTCCCTAGAGAGGCCATGAGGATTTTCTCTACATTTGCTGTTTTACTTATTTGCCTATGTACTGGGTTTGAGGTTACTATACCAGGACTAGACCTTCATGTCCAAAAGTGCTTTCTCATAGCAGAGAAATTACCTAATCCTTGATCATTGTCTCAAGAATGGTAGATACAGGCTACCATGGCTAGATACTCTGAAAGCCCAGATACAAGAAAGTGCTATTTACACACTGCTGTAGAATCCAAGCAGAAGGATGGTTTAAGAGCACGTTTAGAGAAGTGAAATGTCCAACATCAGTTTGTAATAAGAGTAGAGATTTTTTTAAAAAATCAATGTAGAGCTATAAGTTATTGCAAATTTCTAGTCATATTTTCTAAAGATGCTCAGATTGAGAAAGAACTTGAGTCGTGTTCTACATATTCTTTGAAAGATAGATCTAATGTCCTGGAAACTTCACAGGTTGGTCAAATCATGTTTTGCTGGAAACCTAGTCCCACAAATTTACTTCTGAAAACATGAGTCCCCTTTTCAAGTGTATTTGGGAAATAGTGCAGAATATATGTTCCTTATCAAGATTCACAATGCACTCTAATCAAGTGAATATGCTGAGACATCCTGTGATGGTTAGAGCCCTATTTACTCCTATTTCTCACACTGGTAAACTATTAACATCCTGCACAACGCTTTTGAAAAACAAAGGGCTTCTGATCAGGCTTTTGTATATCAGAGGGGTGATTTTTATATTTTCAAATATCTGTGATTTCTATTTGCTGTTTGCAGCTTTGTTATGTTCACTGTGTTAAAGATTCCAGATAATTTTAGAGAGATGAAAAGACTAGTGAAAGTTCTGGGAAATTTTCTTAGCTTATTTCATATACATACAGAAGTAATTTCTAATCTCCAGCATATGGTTATACAATTTTGATCTCTTGTGAATATCACATTTGCTCACTTAGATGGAAATCCCTAAGATGAAGTTTTAGAGTGAAGAGTTGGGAGCCTAATATAATCCTTCCTATAAAGGAGCAATTAATGTAATTTGATCAATTGATTGACGAAACATGTCTGAGGTATAGCAATTACTTTAGGCCTTGAGTTTTACTGGGTGCTTTGGAAAACACAAAGGACAAGATTTCTGACTTTTAAGAACTGACAACATAATTGGAGAGATCAGACTGCCACTCCACCTTCAAAAGTCAAATACAACTAAAGATCATGTCTATTTATTTATTTATTTTTCACTCTAATATAGTCCCACTTCTCTGCTTTGCTTTGGTTTATTTTGCTTTTTAAAAATCTTTTTCTTTTTCGAATGTATTTATCTTTTAACTGAAGGATAATTGCTTTACAGAATTGTGGTTTCTGCAAACATCAACATGAATCAACCATAGGTATCCATATGTCCCCTCCCTCAGAAGTAAAGATCACTATCTGTTTAAATGTCACATGCATGATAAAGATATTTTGAACCCTGGATAGGTAGAGAAGAAGGGTTTTGCATGCTCCTGGAGAATGAGAGAGTTTCTTTCTCATTCCTTTACTCATCCTCAAAACTTACTATAGAGTTGCGTTGAGCTGCATTGGTTGGGTTGAATGGTTGAAGAGAACTTCATGGAGGACAGTGGGCTTGAGAACATTCTCATCTGAGGATCCTGTGATTATGGGCTCAAAAGGCTTTCCTCCATTTAGGTTATAGGAGCAGCCTCATGGTGAAAAGAACTGGCGCAAGAGCAAGCAGGAATCTCAGAAGAAATCATAGGAGATCTCCAAGCTCAACCTTGTGAGGGCTCAGCGTTCGACAAATGAGCTTAAGTCAGGGCTAGAATCCAACAAATAAATTCCCTATGCAGAATGGTGGGAAACCAACACACAGCTATTTTTCTCTCTCCCTCAAATAAATACTATCCTCGGCATCCACTTTCCTAACCATCAATCTTGTCAATCTTAAAGCTTCACCTTGCATCCTGAAAAAGATACTGTACATCCGACAGACCCTCATGCATTCTCCACACATGTATCTGCCTTGTAGGGTATTTTCATTTTCTCTGAAAAGTAGGAACATCTTGCCTTGCTTTCTGTGGATTTAAAGTTGTTTTTGATTTTTTTAAAATTTTAAATTTATTTATTGAAGGATAATTGCTTAACAAAATTTTGTTGTCTTCTGTGAAACCTCAGTGTGAATCAGCCATAGGTATACACGAATCCCCTCTCTTTTGAACCTCCCTCCCATCTCCCGCCCCATCCCATCCCATCCTACCCCTCTAGGTTGATACAGAGCCCCTGTTTGAGTTTTACTGCCACTATGATTGTTTTTCTAACCTGGGACTCGTTACAGAAGACATCTCTGTCAGGGAGAATAAAGGAGAAAGATGAAGAATTATCTGGGCCCAAATGAACTACATCTAGTCACCTATATACTGATTAAAATGATCAGTTACTTGGGGGAATAATTGGTTTCTGTCGGGTTTTTTGCCTGTTACTCCCATGCAGGTGTTCAAATTCCATTGCATCCATATATCCATGGTGATGCCTTTGACTATATTTGCTCAACTCTTGCCAAGTTAATAGACCATGGAGAAGAATGTGATGAATGGATGAGATGGGAGTGCTAGCGAGAAGAGGACCACAGTATTGGTGGGACTGCTATGGTGCAAGCGACTTAGGGAGAAAATGGTGCTTCAGGGATCAGTTCCATCGACTCCCAGCTTCTTGTAGCTTCGCTGTTCCCTGTGACTGGCGGTGGGATCTTTGATAGTTATTTAACCTCTCCGAGCTTCTTTTTTACAATGGTGAGCTTGAAATGATGCTGTTTACTAGTTCAAAACAGGCTTTGGGATCCCTATATGCTGTCAATTGCTTGATATTAACAATAATTGCCTACAGATTTTCCAAACCATTTGCATGAAGAATCTTTGCACTAGGAAGTTAAATTACAATATGCTAATAGTCAATCAATGTGGAACAGGATACTTTCCTTCAGTGAGATGAGCCACTTTGCTTGCTCAAAGCAAGTGCATTCCATTTCAGACCTGCATTTTCTATTTTTTTTCTCTTTCAAGCTTACAGCTGTCTTGGCATTAGGGAATGCAATCTTCTTGACCTAAAATTTTCCTCTATACTTCCACTGTGCTGCGGTATTTCAGAAACCATGCCTGTATCTCTCTTCCTGAAGCAGTGACGGACACATTCCTATAGCTGTGTGCAGCTGCGGTGAGACACTCTCAGAATTCTTGTGAACAAAGAGAGCTCTGTGCCGAAATGTAGCTTAAAGGAATGGCATGAAATGTGAGGAAATGTGCAGGAATCTACCCAAAGCAGAAACCGTAGGAACTAAACGTCAACCAAGAACAATGTAAATAGATAAATGTAACGTGTACAGGCTGAATAAACCAGAGTGCGAGCAGAGAAGACAGAAATGTCAGTGGCCTGGCTCGGGTTTCTAACCTGCTTGGAAGGACACAGGGTGGTTGAAAGTGAGGGAGAGGCAGCTGGAAAGGTATTTTTGGAAAAATTTATAATTTGCCCTCTTTGGCCAAGAAACAAGCCAATGAACAGGACTTCATGATAAGATACCAAGTGAAAAAGTGAAGGCATGAAAGAAGCATCTCACATTCTCTTACCTTGAGAATCCTACAGTTTAGTGGGTGAAATGAGAAAATCCCTCAAAATGGACTCCCTAGTCAAGTTCCTCTCTATGTTGGGAATCAGTGGATTTCACGAAATCGTGATTCTCGGATGAAGAGCAGGCTTATCTGGAGAAGTCCATGGCAGAGTCTGAGTTTCCCGGAGGTGGAATATCATTCCCAGTTGTTTGGGGACTTGATCAAGTTCATCACTATATTCCCTGCACCTGGAAGAGTTTCTGCTGTATAACATTCAGTATCTGTTGAATGAATGGATTAATGATAAAAGTGTAACTGAGCAGCAAGAGTGTGAAAAGTGAAAGTGTTTTAGTAGCTCAGTCGTGTCTGACTATTTGTGACCCCATGGACTGTAGCTCACCAGGCTCCTCTGTGGGATTTCCCAGGCAAGAATACTGGGGTAGGTTGCCATTACCTTCTCCAGGGTATCTTCCCAATGCAAGGATTGAACCCACCATCTCTTGTGTCTCCTGCATTGGCAAGCAGATTCTTTACCACTGAGCCACCAGGGAAGCCCTTCTAGCTCCGTGGCAATGGGCAATTGTTTTACCACTTGTAAGACTTAGTTTCCCCTTTCTGTACAACGGGATAGTTGTAAATTCACAGGCCAGCTCATCTGGGCCAGATGCAAACCCTCAAACTTGGAGTTATGCAGTGGACTGTAGACTGCAGGGGTCTATAAAATGCAGGCATAAGCAAAGATCCTGCTTAAACCATACCAGGGACTCAGCAGTGAAGTGCAAGCCATGCTCAGGGCATCACTAACTCAGGCCACAAAACTAAAACAAAAGCCCAGGCTTCAAAATTCAGTTTATTTTCTAAGAAAGTAGACTGACGATGGTCGTATAATAAGATGTGTTATCGATTTCTTTAAAAAAAAAAAAGGTATATGAGGATCAAACTGAAAAGTAGGATTTACAACATTAAATATAATCACAGAGTAATGAGGCTGACGGGTCACCTGTTTCTCCCAGTCTCCGCAACGCACACACATAGACTTGACTTTCCACTGCCAGAAACCCTTTCTTGACTACCAACCGTTTACATATAAGGAGAGTTGTAAAACTGTTCAAAGAACTAGATATTAAAATTACTTAGCAAGAAAACTAAGGTATTTGGTGAAGTAACTCAATGATGACTTAGTCATGTCTGACTGTTTGCACCTCCATGGACTGTAGCCCGCCAGGCTCCTCAGTCCATGGGATTTTCCAGGCAAGAATACTGGAGTGGGTTGCCATTTTCTTCTGCAGGGGATCTTCCCCACCCAGGGATCAAACATTGCAGGCAACTCTTTACCATTTAAGCAACCAAGCAATCCCCATATTTGGTAGGTATCAAGGCATTTGGTAAGTAGCTAATTTTTGAAGTTTCATATATGTTTATCTTTTCTCTAATAGGGAAAAAATGGTATTTTAGAAAAGGTGGAAAATATAGGAAAGAAAGAAGGCATCCAAAAGCCTATAATAGAAAAATTTATTAATTAGTTAATATATAAATAAAAGCAGTTACACTATTTATTTCTAAGTGCCTACAATGGCTTTCATAATAAAATGAACATTTTATTGTATTATTAAATACTTTTAACCAATTGCATCAATCACCATGCAGTCTAAATAAACTGACTACTAAAGCAAGGGAACCAATTCATAGTTCCACTTGAAACGTTAAAGTGTATTCACCATTTGTAAACCTGTAAGCACTAAATATTTCATTTTAAACAAATAAAAATTTGTACCAGTTTAATTCCTAGAAAATATTTATTTGATTAGTGGAGATTGAACATTTTCCCATGCACTTATTGACTAATTATATATTACATGTGTACTCAATAGCTCAATTGTATCTAACTCTTTGTGACCCTATGGACTATAGCCCTCCAGACTCCTCTCTCCATGGGATTTTCTCAGCATGAAGACTGAGTGGATTGTCGTTTTTATCTCTCCGGGAATCTTCTCAACCCAGGGACTGAACCTGTATCTCCTGTGTCTCCTGTGTTGGCATTTAGAATTTTTACCACTGAGCCACCTGGGAAAACCAAGTATATACTATCTTTTGGACATTACTTGATCCTGACCTTTACGAAGTTTGAAGGGGAGGGGGAATCGGAGGTTTTATTGGCTCCTCACTAGTTGGTAAGACCTATGTCTGTAAAAGAATAATAAACTGTCTGTCATTTATCGTATCTTTCTCAGTCTGTTATTTGGCTTTCTTGTGGTCATTTCCCGGTCACAGAAATGTAATATTCTCTTGTGTTCAAATCTCAGGGACTTGGAAAGAATGACAAATGTGAACGCATAAGTAAATAAATCGTCTAATCAGGACCTTCCTAAGAGTTCGGAAACAGGGGCGGGTATGTTTGCGGATGCAGGTGGCTGCAGGCCGTCCTCAGTCCAGCCCCAGCCCTCTGACGCTGGCCGGGCGGCCAGGTTACAGTCACATTCCCTGCCACCGCTCCCGGGGAAGGCACAGGCTAGGTGCCCTTCCCGCTGCTCGGAGGTGGATAACCTCGCGAAGAACCCCGTCAGAGAGCGAGTTACTTAAAATAAAATGAGAGGAAGACTTTAAAGAGATGGAACATCTGCGATAAACTCATTTTCTGTGTGAGCACCCATGGAGATGCCTGTCTGGGTCGGTTGAACGGCATTTCTAGAGCAGTTGAAAATTCATTTCATTTCATTACTGAAACTGTTCAGGCACCCTGGTTTGGATCAGGGAACGGCTTCTTAAACCTGCAGGAAGCTCATTTACCCCTGCTGAGGCTCCACTTCCCTCTCTTATGGGAAGGTAGAGAGGTCTCGCTTACAAATCCTGGCAGATACATATATATATAGATATGTCTGTCTATATATCTTCCTTGATCATATAGACAGATAGATTTGTATTGAAGGAATGTGAACATTTCTGTCTCAAGCAGCCTTAATACTATCCTTTTTCTGTTTGATTTGGGTCTGTTTCAAGACTACTTTCCCAACCCTCTCATCTGTTAAAAATACTGCTCTTGGTGCATTCTTAAACAGAGAAGACACCTCTGAGGTGACGCACAGCAGAACAGAGCATCAATTCTCTCAACAGCCAGCCGTGAAGCAAGTTGGGGTATTTTTCAAGCAGCAAACACTGATTGAGAAAACTTTTGAAGAATCCCAGATGGCATTTACAGAGTCAGAATGAAATTAACGGAGGGAGGGAAAAAAAATCCATATAACTCGAAGCCTTCACAATGAGAGCTATGTTTCTACCTCTTCTTCCGGTGTGACACTCCTGGCCTCAGAAGCTGTAGCTACAAGAGACAGTGGGAAGAGGCGGGTGAAGTGACTGAGCCTGGGGGCAGAATTTAAGGATTGGGGGCGTGGTGATTGGCATAACACAGGATAAGAGAAGACAGGTAGCCAGCTAGAGCGATTCTGCATCCACAGAGTGGACTGGCAAGGAGCGAGTGGGAGCAGAGAGCTGATTAGTGGGTACCAACATCCCCAAGACCTGGGAGCAGGCCCTGCTGCAGGGGAATCCAGACAGCTGGGGCCCAGATCAGGGTAAGAGAGTTTAGAAAGTGAGTGACTCCAAAGGGGAGTTTCCCAGGGAAACTCGGTGGAGCCCCCCTCCCTGGGTCCTTGGCAGGAATAAGCCACAGGACTTCTATAATAATATGCAGGATGGAATAATATAAGGGATGGAACAAGATCTCCAACCCCATGTCTGGGGTTCTGGACCCTTCTCAGCTCCCTACTAAATATAGGATCAGTCTTGCACCTCCAGACAGCTACATCTGCTGAAGAGAGAGAGAAACAGAAATGACAGAGAGAGAGTGTCCAGTTGGACTAAAGACAAATCCATATAGTAGTAATGTGGTCAAGTTCAATGACTCAGATGATAAAGAATGTCTGCAATGCAAGAGACCTGGGTTCGATCCCTGGGTCGGGAAGATCCCCTGGAGGCAGGCATGGCAACCCACTCCAGTATTCTTGCCTGGAGAATCCCATGGACAGAGGAGGCTGGTGGGCTACAGTCCATGGGGTCGCAAAGAGTCGGACACAACTGAGTGATTAACACTTTGTAGTTAAAATTGAAAATTTAAGAATATTTTACTAACTTCAATGCCTGGTAGTAGGTGTGCATGTGTTTTTAAAATTGGACTTTCATGTCAAAGTTGATTAACCTTTCCCGATGGAAAAGACCAAACTGGGAATTAGTAGCCAAGGGAAGACGGGGAGGGTAGGAGGACTCAGCAGCCCAGTGTGCACTGGAAGAATCGTAGCACCAAGATTCTTGGTGTTCAAGGCTCTGTTAATGTTTACTTCACACCCCAAGCTGTTTCTATCCTCTAAGTAGTTTATCTGTCCTGGCCTTGGGCATACATGGGAGCCTTATTAATGCACGTTGCTGGACTGGAGGCATCACAGCAGATCAGGGAAGCTGGTCTTGTGGCTAAGCAGCTGGAGCCAGTTCTGGTCCAGGGAGAGCTCGGCTCTGCTTTGTGGGATAAAGTAGTGGGGTCATGGACGAAGTAGGGCCATGCCAACAGTGAAACCGAAGCCTGCACCCATTATGTGACTGTTTCGCGAGCACTGAGCCCTTTGAGATGGGTACTGCTTACCATTGTAAGTGGTAGGGCTTGCACACCGACTTCTCTGGCTTGGAATCTTCTGGCAATAGATGCTGTAGAGTGTCTTCTTGGTCTGGTAATACCTGTTAGATGGAGGGTCAGCCTGGTGGATTCACCATGGTACTGAGAGTACAGGATGACGGACCTGGCGCAGGGTATTTGACCTGAATTCCCGACCTTCAGCTGATTCACCTTTTGCCCGCGTGAAATTAGTAAAATGGCTACATTAACATTTCTTTCAATGCTCTCTTTTAAAGAGTACATTTTTAAGCACGGAAATAATGCATTTAAATGTGCTCTACAGAATGCGCGTTGTTTATAATAGACCAAGAAAATTGCAAGTGCAAAAGTACAAATTGTTTTAGACATGAGCAATTTTTGTACTTAGAGTACTTATAACAGCCTAAAATGCACATTTTAGTGTATAAGTGCTGAGAAATGTCTTTTTAAATGTTGACTTGTGATATAGACATATCAAACATTCTCATTAATTGCAAATACATCTCAGTTACTCTCTATTTCTTGAATTAGAATAATGCCTCCCTCGTTTTGATGACCAATACAGAGCAATTCACACATATATAATTTATGCATAGGAAGCAAGGTGGGAAAAAAAAATGTACAAAATGCTAAGTCCTTTACCTCAAAAGACAAACACCTTTATTTAATGTATTTGAACAACTGAGCTTGTTGTTAGATCTGAACCATAAAGGTGAAAACTAGGAGAAAGAAAAATAGAAAGGAAAGAAACAGAAATAGAATAATGGTGGGAGTTGGGGAAATAACAGTTATTTATCCATATGACAAATAAAAATGAATGATTTTTTGGCAGAAATATTTCATTAAGGTAGGGTTGTGCCTTTTTTACTCATTTATATTAGGCCCAAATGCCAGAAAAATGTTATTATTTTGCCTACTCTCATTTATTAAAATCATTTTTAAATGTAGTTCCCAGACTTCCATCTGTCATATCAGGAAATAAGCTAATTTTCTCTTTCCTTTTTTTTCCCAAATATACTAGAAGAAATTAGATAAACTAATGTAATATAGTTTATTATATATATTTTTTCTACTGTATAAGAATTCACATCCTTGTTAGAAAACTCTGAAATATAGAAAAATCGAGGGAAAAAATTCATTATTCTCACCACCCAGAGGGAACAAATCTTAACATTTTAGTGAATTTCCTTCCCTCCAGTCTTTTTTCCCCCCTATAACCACTTAAAGGCTTAAATCAGTAGTTTTGCAAACCACTAAAATATCCAGGGTTTAATAATGATTAGCTACCTTACTATTTTCTCTCAGATTGAAAAGAAACAACAAAACATTCATGCATCTTGCTCTGAGGCCCACAGAAATGACGCTTTAGTCTACACTGAGTTAATTTCAGCCTCGCATCCCTCACTGCTTTTGATGTATCCAACCATATGTGCCACAGAGCAGAGCCTCCATATACTGTTCCCAAGCCTCTCTCCCCAGTGCCTCGTAATGAGGATGGAACCATGAAAGCAGCATCAGTGAAGGACTCGTACCATTCAGAGTGTCAGTGCAGAATAAATCTAATGAGCTGAATGTCTCAGGAGGTATCCAAGGGTTCCAAAATTGGAACATAATACATGGTAAGAATTTTCTTCCCAGGAGATGTTAGCCAGTAATAGGTCTGTTTTAATTCCATTAGTTTAAAGTGTAAGTTGCTCTTTGCATGGCTTAGTCTTTTACCAAAGATTGATGAGAAAACAGTCTACGTCTTCCAAGTGAAGGGAGGTGTGGATCGTTCCGTGGGAAATTCAGGTTTTAGAGCAGACTTTGCCTCTGACGGTGCACGCTCATACTCACCCCACTTGAACGCTGTGCTGTGTGTCTGCCTGAGTGAGGATTCAGGAGACCTCGGAAGCTCAGCTCCAACTGACCTTTATTCTGTTGTCTCCAGTGCAGGCACAAGAGAAGTTATTCTAAATTTGCGAATGCAGATTTGACATTAATTAGCACCGATGTGGTTTACAGACTTAACAGTTACAGACTCAAATTATGTATGCTTATGTGAGTGTTAGCATTGGGAGCCTTCATACATGAGTAGCAACTCTACTTGAGAGAAAATTTGGCAACTTTGTCCTGGAGCCAGTGGTTTCTTCCTCGGGAATGTAGTTCTGGTCTGACCTTTTCTATGAATTTTTGTCTCAGGAAGGCGCTATTGTCTTAATCTTTCTGAAGACTATGTAACTCAGCCCCGAATATCAGCCACCTGTTATCTCTGGCAGGCTGCTCTTGTGTTATCTTCACATACTCTCCAAGAGGTTGACACCTGCTTTTACCGAATCAGAGAACTGGATTTTGAGGGAATGCTCTACGTTCTATTTGCTCTGCCCAAGTTGTGTTACAGTTAGTGTCAGTACTGTTAATGGGCACACACATACCTTTTTAGGAATTGTGTACATTCATTTCTGTGTTTTATTATTGCCTGGGGATACAGAACTATTCAGCATGAAGATGGTATTCCTTGTTCGCCTTGGTCGATAACACTAAACTTTATTGTACTCTCTCTTCCTCATTTGTTCCTGTTTCTTCAATGTGATCCTTACTCTGGCCCTCAAACAAGCCAGCTTCTGTTTATTCCTTGAGGTTATTCTGCTCAGAAATCATTGCTTCTCCCACAGTTACTATTACTGTTTTGCTTGCTAACTAGTGAAACAGGGTCATTGTCAGACAGTCACTTCCTTTGGTATTTCTCTAAATACTGGATTTTCTTTAGCTCCAAAACATTCTTCCCAAATTCCTTGTATTCCCTTTTTAGTCTGGATAAGGGAATGGTAATTTTTTTCTTGGAGGGCCATGTAGTAAATATTTTAGGGTTTTCTGATGAAGCTGTCTCCGTAGCAACCACCCAACTCTGCCACTGCAGCACAAAAGCACTGCAGACAAGATTTAGACAAATGGCTGTAGCCGTGGTCTAATAATACGTTATTTACAAAAAGAGGCAGCAGACTGGACTTAGCCTGTGGGTCACAGTTGGCCCACCTCTGTTCTGGGCTATCACCTGCCAGGTCAGGTTGGCTGGTCTCCTATTCCACTTTTGGCACATTAAGAAGTTATAAATATTTACAAGCACAGTTATGTTAATTATTAGTCATTGAAAATCTAATAATCATAATAATGAAAAAATTTTGGACGCTCAGTATGTCTTAGGCACCATGTTAAGCATAGGAGGTGAATTGTCTCAATTAGCACCGTGACCTCATGCGATCAATTTTAATATGAGTCTAATTTTTTCGATGGGGAAGTTGAAGCACAAAGAGGTTGAATATCTTGCTCAAAATTACCTGTTGAAAGGATTCCAAATGTTGACCTCCAGACACCATGCTGGTCACCACTGCTCAGGGCTGCCTCCCGGATATCTGAACACGTGACTTCAGGTGAGAGACTATAAATCCAATGACATCGCAGGGGCAACGGCTGGTCTGGCGTGTTTGAGCCAACTGTAACCAAAGAAGTAACAATGTTGCCATCGGTGATCCTCCAGTGATGTTAAAAGCTGAGCCTCATGACCTCAGAAACCACTCTGAAGTACTTTAGCCAAAGGTAACGGCTTTTTCTTTCTGTCTTTTGATTCTCCACAGAGAATCTGAGGGGAGAGGTGCTCGTTGGTGGAGAACCTCTTTATTCTACCGTGCACTGACATGACTTGGATTTCCAGTCACGTGATTAACATCAGCCTCAGGCCAGATCACTTTTAGATTTTGGCAGAAACTTGGGGTTGGAGGAACACATCCGCAAGGGTTTGCTCTGACTGAAGCCTGTAAACAGCAAGTCCTTACTCAACTTTGTCGAGTGCAAATACAAGGTAGGGTCAGTTAGCCGTGTTATAATGTGTGGCTATGGTTTTTCCAGTGGTCATGTTTGGATGTGAGAGTTGGACTATAAAGAAAGCTGAGATGTGAGAGTTGGACTATAAAGAAAACTGAGCGCCAAAGAATTGATGCTTTTGAACTGTTGTGTTGGAGAAGACTCTTGAGAGTCCCTTGGACTGCAAGGAGATCCAACCAGTCCATTCTGAAGGAGATCAGCACTGGGTGTTCTTTGGAAGGAATGATGCTGAAGCTGAAACTCCAATACTTTGACCACCTGATGCTCAGAGCTGACTCATTGGAAAAGACCCTGATGCTGGGAAAGACTGAAGGCAGGAGGAGAAGGGAACGACAGAGGATGAGATGGTTGGATGGCATCACTGACACATGAACATGGATTTGGGTGGACTCTGGGAGTTGGTGATGGACAGGGAGGCCTGGCATGGTTCGGTTCATGGGGTCGCAAAGAGTTTGACACAACCGAGTGACTGAACTGAACTGAACTGAATGTCTGGCTATGTCACCTAGCCTCCGTAATAAATGAGTGCAGATATATTTAAAAAAAATCTTTGTCTATATAAGGAAGCTACCAAAAAGCTTTTTCTTTTTTTCTTTTTAGATTTTTCTTAATATGGGCCATTTTTAAAAAGTCTCTATTGAATTTGTTACAATATTGCTTCTATATTATGTTTCAATTTTTTGGCTTGGAGGCATGTAGGTTCTTAGCTCCTTGACCAGGGATCGAACCTGTACCCTCTGCATTAGGAGGCAAAGTCTTAATTGGACTGCCAGAGAAGTCTCTCCAAAAGCTTTCTCTTAAGTGAGATAGTTTAAAAGCAGCTTGTGTAGGGAAAGGTCCCCAGAATATTAGTGAATGTCTTTATGTAAAAATAAATAAATGAATGAATTTTCTCTGAACATCTATCACATAAAAATATGTATTCATTACCTAATATAGGTATGGTTGAGTGGGCAGTAAGTAGTTTATCTATGGTACAGTTTTAAAAGCCCAACAACCTTAAAAACCTGATCACACACACACACAAAAACAAAACTGAAGAATAAAAAAAGGAAAGAGGAAAAAAATTAAAATCCTCTTCAACTGCCCATTCAAAGAGAACCACGGACAAATGTCGAGTGTTTCCTGCTTTCCTGGGCATGGTCTCCGTGTAGGTCATTTTTGAAAAGCAGACCTAAAGATCTAATCTTCCCTGTACACACCCCACCCGTAGATCACTATTGACATAGTGCAGAATGTAACTTTGCCTCTTTTCTGCCATTCACCATTACAAAGTGAGCATTTACCATATCAATGGTCAGCTGGGAAAGAATCTGCCTGCAATGCTGGAGACCTGGGGAGACCTGGGTTAGATTCCTGGGTTGGGAAGATCCCCTGGAGAAGGGAAAGGCGCTCCAGTATTCTGGCCTGAAGAAGTCCATGGACTGTACAGTCCACGAAGTCACAAAGAATCAGACACAACTGAGAGACTTTCACTACACTTCACCATATCAAAAAATGGCATGCAAAAGTATCATTTAAATTGGACCTTCTAATTCTTCTTCACCAGGTAACAGGATCTCCTTCTCACAATTATCTGGTACTCACTTGGATTCCTCGTCAGAATGATTTATTTAAGATGTGAGGAACATTGGGACCTTTCCATTAAAATGATTAAAATGAAAACATTATGGGTTTAATGTTGGTTATCTGGAAAATTCACTTATGCCAAACTCATAATGGTAAATGAATGAGCTGTTAATGAATGCATATCATGTCTGGTCCAAAAATGTCTATCTACATGACAGAATATAATCACTATTCGTTTAAATCAATGCAGAGCAGTAGAATCTGTGTCTCAATACAGGTGTATTTTTAAATGAAAATCCAAGAACTGTGGATACATAAGTCAAACAAAAAATAAAGTGATTACTTGTTAAAGCAAATTTATATGAATAATTACTGCAATTTAGACATCCAACAACTTCTTTTTCATATAAACATTTTCAATCTTGCCACTTCCTCCCCCTTCAAAATACATACACCATCTGACACATACACACACACACACACACACAAGCACACAAGCACACACAACAAACACACACACTTGCTCACAAAAACACTCATATTCCTGGATTAGTCAACCAAGTCTCCGTTTTGCTATCGAGTTTAATCATAAGATTTAGTGACAGATATTTCTCATATCTTGTCATGTCTAAACTTGTAGAATCACGTACATATGGTGAATTTTGGGACAGAGTCATGACCAGATTTTTTTCTAAAGCACAAATCAAAACATTTTGATCTTTCATTTAATATAAGCAATAAACCCCTTCACTTTACCTTTTTTTGTAACTTTGTAAAGCATGTGATTTGGGTGGGGGGCGCTGGGGGCTGTTTCACTGTGTCAAAAAGCATCTTGAATCCCTCTGCCTTTTTTTCCCTTCCTCCTTGAAGGCTCTTCAAGCTTGGAATTCAGCTCCAAATTGGAGTCTAACTAAAATTTAATTCGGTTGTTAATCCCATAAGGGAATACAATAACTGCTACACATGCTGGCGGATTCAAAAATCTACAAATTTTTACTTTTAATAATGTTTTCCCTGTCTCTAATTTCCTGTGCAAGAAAACATTCTCTTGGACAATTACCCCCGTAATGGCCTTGCCAGAATCAATTTCAACTTTAGCTGTCTCAAAGAGTTCAGTAGCAGTCAGATTTTTTCCCCTACCATTTTCATTTTGCTGCATAAGAAACCTGTTTCCTTTTTCCTTGCTTTCTCAAATGTTCTTACATATCATTAAATACACATAAGAGGTATAAGTATTAGCATTATGGAATAAGGACAATATTCAAACTGTCTCCAACTCCTAAATTGATTAAGTTCTAAAACCCCTTTAATCAATCATTTAAAGCATGTTACACGTCTTTACCCTGCTGACTCAGTGGTAAAAGTCTGCCTACAGTGCAGGAGACAAGAAGACTGTGAGTTTGATCCCTGGGTGGGGAGGATCCCCTGGAGAAGGAAATGACAACCCACTCCTGTATTCTTGTCTGGAAAATTTCAAGACAGAGGAGCCTGGTGGGCTACAGTCCACAGGGTCACAAACAGTCGGACACAGTGGAAGTGACTGATCACACACACACACATGCACACACACCTCTCTAGAGAAACAGCGGTAGCCTTAAAGGATAGGGTCCAAGAAAAACACACAAAATAATACTTTAAACCATAATGCATTGGTTTAAAACACTTTAAGCAATATTTTAATGGCACCAAGCCACTGTGATTATAAGAGATTCATTCTGAATTCCAGTAACACATAGCAGCAGCGCATCACTCCCCATTCAGCGGTTTCTCTGCAGGGGACGGAAGAACCGGCACATGGGGCTAGGGTGGATTGCGTGACAGAGGCGAAAATAATCCCTATGCCAGTATCTTGTTAACACTCTACAGCTTCAAAAGGAAACACATTTCTCTGGATAAATCACACCCCAGGGGGATCCAAGTGGAGGGAAAAAAGGATAAATTTATCCAGAAAAAAAAAAAAAGGAAAGCTCTAGTCTTCAATATATTCATTGGCCTGGTCTTTGTCTATCAGGTTCTTTTTTATTTTCACTGAGAAGAGGGTGAGTTTTTGGGGGAATAACTTTAAGATGTAATGACATGCAACTTGCATAGTATCGGGGGCTCATAAGCTTCTCTCCCGTCACTGTTGCATTGGCATGTAAGACTGTCATCAGCAGAAGTGACCAGCAAGCTGACTGCAAGGAGGCAAGTGAAAGCATCACTTGGAGAGCGTGTCACCATGGAGGGACCAAATGGCAACTTCATGGCTCAGAAGCAGCCCTTCCACTTCCTGTACCCAGTTCAGACATCACTCATCAATTGCTCTGTTGTGACCTGCTGAGTCTGAATGAGGCTTCAGAATCTTTTCCTACAATGGTGCCATATTTTCTTCTTAAAAACATTCATTAAAAAAAACCACCACAATCAATATAATCTATCATATTATCACACCAAACCAGAAAAACTCTGTGATCACAACAAAAAATGCCTAATGTAAATCTAACTCTAAATGGATCATGGCTTAAATGCACAACCCAGGAGTACACAACCACTCAGAAAAAAATCACAAGAGAAAACCTCTGTGACTTTAGGAATTTTTACGTATGAGTCCAAAAACATAATCCATAAAGGACCAAGTTGATAAAACGGACTTCATCATACATAAAAACTTCTGCTCTAGAAAGACACTGGTTCAGAGAATGAAAATCTAACAAGAGACTGACAAAATATTTATGCATCATATATTTGATAATGGATTTTTAAATCTAGAATATACAAAGAAATCTTGAAAATTAATTATAGGAAACCAAAACCCTCATTTTAAAAATGGTGAAAAGATTTGAAAATACTTTTTACCAAAGAAGACATACCAATGGCAAATAAACTCATGGAAATATGCTCAGCAGCCTACGCCATGAAGGAAGCTCAAACTGGAACCACAGCGAGACAAGACTACACATCCAATAAGGCGGCTGAAATGAAAAAGTCTCACCACGCCAGGGGCAGGGAGCAGCTGGAAGCAACTTCTTGGTGGGAATATAAAACAGTGCCACTTATTGGCAATCTCTTAAAAAGTTAAACACACACACATCATATGATTCAACCATTGGGCTCCTAGGTATTTACCTAAAAGAAATTAAATATCCATACAAAGCCTTGTATATATGAATGTGTAAAGCAGCTTTATTTATCATAGCCAAATACTGCAAGCAACGGAGATGTCTGTCAAAAGGTGAATGGATAAACATTCATCTGCATTATATCCGTGCAGTGGGGTGCTAGTCAGTAACAAAAAAGAATGAACTGCGTGATGGACATGAAGGGCTTTTAAAATGATTTTGCTGAGTGAAAGAAGCAAGGCAAGGAGAGTATAGAATGAATGACTCCATTTACATAAAATTCTAGGAGATGCGAACCAGTCTGGAGTGACAGACAGATCCATGGTTGCCTGGGGGCCTCGGGGCTGGAATAGTAGAGGTTACGAGAAGCGCACCAAAACTTCACTATTTCACCACTGCGGGCACATTCCGGGCTTCCCTGGCGCTCAGACTGTGAAGAATCTGCCTCCAGTGTGGGAGACCTGGGTTCCATCCCTGGGTTGGGAAGATCCCCTGGAACGGGGACCAGCTACCCGCTCCAGTATTCTTGCCTGGAGAACTCTGTGAATAGAGGAGCTTGGTGGGCTACAGTCCATGGGGTCACAAAGAGCAGGACACCACTGAGCGACTTTCACTTTCATTCATATGTCAAGACGGAGCAAGTTCACGTTTTAAATATCTGCTGCTTACTGAATGTTAGTTGCACCTCCGTAAGGTTGTTATCAGTTGAATTCAGTCGCTCAGTCGCGTCCCACTCTTTCCGACCTCATGGACTCTGCGGCACACCAGACTTCCCTGTCCATCACCAACTCCCAGAGCTTACTCAAACAAGGTTGAGGTGTTATAAGGTTATAAGGCTTTGGGGTGTTATAAGGTTGCTATAATACTCCCAAATAAAAATCATCAGCTTTATAGACTAATTCAATCCTTTGGAGAGAATCCAACTGGATGGATGGTTCAATTTCATGCAAGGAAAGAGTATTAGTATACTCTAGTTTAGAATGGTTTCTAAACTGATCGGAGGTTAGAGATGGACTATACGGTGACTCAGTGGTAAAGAATCTGCCTGCCAATGCAGATGTAGGAGACTCGGCAATGGACTTCCAGGCATCCCCAGCTCAGAATGGACATGACTGGCGAGGGCTAGTCTTGGACCTTCAAGACTCCAGATGGGAAGACAGCATCTCTCATTCTAGATCTTTAAAGAGACAACACGGTCCTCTCACTTCCAGACCCAGACCCAACTCCTTACAATGCTCCTGTTTGTCTCTCTAGTCCTGCCAATACATGCCACTCTGAACTGTCCTTTCCTACCCGTGCTCAGGGCTTAGGTCCTCGACTGACTTCCTCATAGAAAACTTACAGGTTCTAGTTTCTTACCCTGTGTTGCGAGAAAGAATTTAATCAGGATCAGGTTGTAGAATCTCATCACTGCTACATTCAAGTCTTGCTGACCAGCTCAGATTATAGCTCATCCACATTCTTTTTTAAAAATTGTATTTATTTATTTACGGCTGTGCTGCGTCTTTGTTTCTGCACGTGGCCTTTACTTAGTTGCAGCGAGGGGTGGTACTCTTTCTTGAGAAGCGGGGCTTCTCACTGCGTTGGTCTCTCTTGAGGTGGAGTTGCTCCTCCGCATGTGGGAAATTCCCAGATCAGGGATCAAAGCCATGTCCCCTGCATCGGCAGGTGGATTCTTAACCACTGGACCACCAAGGAAGTCTTAACCCATGCTCTTAAAGAAAAAATCTATAACCAAGCTACGGGCTGTGTTTTCCTACTCCTAAATCTCCAGGTGAGGAAATCCTAAGCAAGCAATATACTCTGTAACAAAGTCCCTAGAAATAGCGTCACTCATTCTTCTTCCCTTTGATTCATAAATGAAAGGGAGAGAAAAGAAAAGAATCTTAAGGAGTCTTCTAAACTTGAAGGGTCCGTAGGAGCTTTGGGTGAGTCACCACTTGTTAGTCTTTAATGTTCCCAGCTGTAGAAATGGAAAGATTATACAGAAAGATCTCGAAGGTCTCATTCAATTCTATGCAGACACATATGTTCGCAGGCCTTAGTGGGTTTGCAATCTGGTAAAACGGGAAGACTAACCATCCTGAAAACACAGCAAAGATTGCTAGAAAAAAAAAAAAACAATTAGGTATCCAGTTATGTGGTACAAATTCTGGATATTCTAAGAATTGGGCGCACAGTCATCTCTGAGGTTGCAGAAGCAAGTCAAGGTTCATGGAGAAGTGGTAGCATCCTCTGGCTCTTAGGCATGACTTGTTAGCACTGTAATTCCAAAATCCACTGGGGCAGTGGCAAATTTTCTGGGCAGGAAGTGTGTCTTCCTAATGGTTGCACTTCTCCCGAGAGCTCCCAGTCCACACCACTGGATTTAGCTCCAAATCCAGTCTATCTTGTCCTGTTTACTGTGAACTCATGCATGCTAGTCCAACTCTGCTGTAAGGCCTTTGAGAGCCAGGTCGAGTCTCTATTTTCTGGATCCAGATTCACTGATTCTGTGGTTCAACACCAAAGTAAAGCCTATACTTGTTAAGTCACAGCCCTTTCCAAACTCTTCTCACGAATTTAAAATAAATTTAAAGTGTATGATAAAGGCATGTTTCAAAGGAAAAGAAATCATTCAAGGAAAACCCAGGAGCCTGGAGAGAAGGGAGTGTGGGTTGTAGATGCCTGTCTGGTGCTGCGTGTGGGCGCGCTATTCCCTTCAGTCGTGTCTGACTCTCGGCCACCCCGTGGGCTGCAGCCCGCCAGGCTTCTATGTCCATGGCATTCTTCAGGCAAGAATACTGGAGGGGGTTGCCATGCCCTTCTCCAGGGGATCTTCCCGACCCAGGGATCGAACCTGTGTCTCTTACGCCTCCTGCATTGGCAGGCGGGTTCTTCATCACCAGTGCCACCTGGGAAGCTGTGTCTAGTATATGCACACCACAAGAAGTGCATATACGTACATACATCACCACCCTTTTGAGGCCATGGGTTGGAGAATATGGGCCTCAAGGTTTTTGGTTATTTGGCTTATGTTGTTTGTGTTCAGTTCTGCTCTCTTCGATTCTGCTTGCTGTCTTTTCAAATCCTTCCTCCACCCTATATAATTTGGGTACATTATGCTGAGGTCCTTAGGGAATTGTCATCTTGTGAAAACTGTGTCAACATCCCTTCCCCAGCCTCCAGTACAGAGCTGGGCATAGGGTGTTGCTTTATAAGGATATCAATTTCTTCATCTGTTTATCCCTTATATTTGATTTTCCTTAGGTAATCAAAATGTTCTTTGCTTCACTAAATTACTGTAGAGTCAAATTTCAGAGCATGGCTAATTCTGGCACAGCAGTTGGCTAAAGCTAGAGGCTCGCTTGAACTTAGACCTGCCTGAATAGTATAGGAATTTGAGACATGATGGTTTAGGGTACTTGAGTCAGAGTATGGCTTACATGTAGTTTCTGTGTAGAGCATGGGCCAGGAGAGGTATAGTGGATTGTGTTATAAAAAAAAAATTCTCAAAGGATCCCCTTTGCCCCTTTTCAGGGCAAAGTAACAACTGAGCTGAGAAAAGCAGCACACCACCAAATTGCCTATCAAGCGTTTTAATTTTAGACATATCTAAATTTATATAAAATTTAATGAATTTAGTTATTGACTTTCAGATATACCCAAATTTATTTTATGGGGCTTCCCTGGTGGCTCAGAGGGTAAAGAATCTGCCTGCAATGCAGGAAGCATGGGTTTGATCCTTGAGTCAGGAGAAGGGAACAGCAACCCACTCCAGTATTCTTGCCTGGATAATCCCATGGACGGAGGAGCCTGGTGGGTTACAGTCCATGGGGTCGCAGAGTCAAGTCAGACACAACTGAGTGACTAACTGCGCAATTTTAATTTATTCATACCAAAAAAAATGTATTAAATAAATACCACAAGTCTGGCATTGTGGATGCCAGAGGGCTGGCATCCAGTCTGGCTGGATACCAGAGGGTACGGAGATGCTGATTCTTTTGTTTGTTTGTTTGTTTGTTTTTTGCACTTAGGATCCTGTGTGAGGGCAAAGGTACTGGTGATGGAAATACTCATTACAACGGAACCAAGTGCTAGAAAGAAAAGGCTCACACAAATTGCTGTGTGTTGGAGGAAAACACTCTCTCTCCTTCATTCCACAGGCAAATTCCAGCCCCAGTAGGCAGACAATCCCTTGACTTCTTAGTTCTTAGATTCAAAGTTTCCTCTCTTCTACTGCACCAAGAGGGGCTGGTGGAGCTTAGAAAAACAGCCAAAACTGGGTTAACTTGATCAAATATCACAGATTCTGGGTTAGCTTCCCAGATAATGTCTTGGCCCCTAAAAAGTGACTGCTCAGCAACTGGACAGCAAAAGTTTGAACTCGGGAGGTGCTTTGCCGCAAAGCGGTGAGGAGGGTGAGGCTACGGCGATCCGACCCCAGTGGGGCCACCTTCTCTGCTCCAACCCAAGGAACCCACTGCTTGAGGGCTTCTGGGTTTCTTTCTTGGAAGCCTAGAGCTACTCCAGTATCACATTGTGGTTGTTTTTCAGTCATTCAGTGTGTCTGACTCTTTGCAACCCCACAGACTGCAGCACATCAGGCTTCCCTGTCCTCTACTGTCTCCCAGCTTTAACTCAAACTAATGTCCATTGAGTTGGTGATGCCGTCCAACCATCTCATCCTCTGTTGTCCCCTTCTCCTCCTGCCTTCAATCTGTCCCAGCATCAGGGTCTTTTCTAATGAGTTGGCTCTTCGCATCAGGTGGTCAAAGTATTGGAGCTTCAGCTTCAGCATCAGTCCTTCCAATGAATGTTCAGGGTTGATTTCCTTTAGGATGGACTGGTTTGATCTCCTTGAAGTCCCAGGGACTCTCCAGAGTCTTCTCCAGCACTACAGTTCAAAAGAGTCATACACATTCAATAAAAAGCATGAAATCACCTCACCCCAGTGCCATATTTTACGGAAGGCCATTCCCTATCTTTTGCACAAGATAAACTGGGAGAGCAAGTGATCCCTGTTCAGTTAAGAACCTGGGCTCTACGTTCAAACCTCAGCTGCACAGCTTGGGACCAAGTGACTTGGGTGAGTTACTTAACTGTCCTATGCTTTGGTTTCTTAATTTGTAAAATATGGAGATAAGTATGTCAGATGATCTCATAATCGTATAAAAAAACTAGGTAAACTTGGGACAAAATAGATGCTCAATAAATATTAGGCGTTTCTCATTTCTGTCTTCTAGGGTTGACACTTGACTTTACAATGCAAATGTGGATGATTCTAGCACCTATGACCATCCCGTGAAACAAGAGCACTGTTTAGGGCAGCGTGAAAAGTTCCCCCGAGTCCTGGGTTTTGCCATCCTAAGTATAATCATGACAATAGAAACCTGGACGTCTAGGCACTTTCTGAAATGTCCACTAGGTGGCGACATGCCGTCATATTTACTGTCCTCCCTGTCTCAATGTGAAGCAGGAATCCTGAGATTTGTACGTTCTCCTTAACTGATAATTAAGAATCTTGTTATTTCAAAAAAAAAAAAAAAAAGCATGGCTACAGTCATCATTAAAAGAAAAAAAAGCTCAAATTAAAGAGTTATTGTTTAAAAATAATATTTTTTTTATTCACGTTTGAATTTGTTATCTTTGTTTCAATAAGAGCAAAACAGTGTTAACTGTTACACTCTAGGATTGTCTATTTCCTAGTCTTGGGCTCTTATTTATTTAAATTTTGAATGTCCTATTTTAACTTGCTGCTGCTGCTAGGTCACTTCAGTCGTGTCCGACTCTGTGCGACCCAATAGACGGCAGCCCACCAGGCTCCCCCGTCCCTGGGATTCTCCAGGCAAGAACACTGGAGTGGGTTCCCATTTCCTTCTCCAATGCATGAAAGTAGAACGTGAAGTCACTCAGTCGTGTCCATCTCTTCACGACTCCATGAACTGCAGCCTACCAGGCTCCTCTGTCCATGGGATTTTCCAGGTAAGAGTACTGGAGTGGGGTGCCGTCGCCTTCTCTTTAACTTGCTGGTTTCCTGACAAAGGATAAAGAATTTAAGAGATGTTCATATGCATGATTCAAAAAAATTCATTGCCTGCCTTTCCTTTTATTTGCCATGATATCAACAACTTAGAGTGGGAAAGGATAAAAAAGTTTCCTCTTCTCATGGATTTTATGATCTTTGATGAAAATATTGATACAGACCAAAAAAAGTCAGAAACAGCACACAGGTTTGATTGTGTGGTAGTCAAACAAGGGTGGCACTTGCCCCCCAGAAATATCAAAGTAATCTTTCCGAAGCGAACTTCTGCTTTTTGTTCTTTTACAGTCCCTTTGGGCTTCCCTGGTAACTCAGCTGGTAAAGAATCCTCCTGCAATGTGGGAGACTCCAGGTCGATTCCTGGGTCGGGAAGATCCCTTGGAAAAGGGATAGGATACCCACTCCAGTGTTCTGGCCTGGAGAATTCCATGGACTGTATAGTCCATGGGGTCACAAAGAGTCTGACACGACTCAGCAACTTTCACTTCTATAAGTGTGTTTATGTGGAGAGGCACAGAAAAGACACAAGGGAGAGAAATAGATGAATCTGACATGAAGCTTTGGGAAGCAGCTATCAATATGAGAACAAAGATTAAATAAAAATGTTTGTGGATGAGATAGAAAACATTTCTAGTGATTCCAATTGGCATTAAAAATTTATATCCAGAGGAAGGGCCTAGGTTTATAAAGAAAGCATAATTATATAACAAAACCATTATAAGGATGGAAATTATAAGGATGACTGGAAAATGTTTGCATGATGAAACTGGTCCTTTACATAATGTACATTTGAGGACATTGTTGAGAGTGCTTTGCAAGTGCCATGACACATTTCATTGCTTACTTATGTTTACTGTAAAGCATTAAGTAGATGAGGAGTAGTTGACATTAACGAATGAAGTTCCAGAACAAGTGCTGTCTGTAGGCATTGCTTATGAAATCTCAGAGCCTAGAATAAAAGAGTCGGAGAAGGCAGTGGCACCCCACTCCAGTACTCTTGCCTGGAAAATCCCATGGATGGAGGAGCCTGGTAGGCTGCAGTCCATGCTAAGGGTCGGACACGACTGAGCTACTTCACTTTCATGCATTGGAGAAGGAAATGGCAACCCACTCCAGTGTTGCCTGGAGAATCCCAGGGACGGGGGAGCCTGGTGGGCTCCTGTCTATGGGGTCACACAGAGTCGGACACGACTGAAGTGACTTAGCAGCAGTAGCAGAATAAAAGAGTAATACGTTCTTGATCAACACACATGCCAAGTCTTTGCAGCTGCTGCTGCTAAATCGCTTTAGTCATGTCCGACTCTGTGCGACCCCATAGACGGCAGCCCACCAGTATCCTCTGTCCCTGGGATTCTCCAGGCAAGAACACTGGAGTGGGTTGTCGCTTCCTTCTCCAAGTCTTTACTTTTTCATTAAAAGTCATTCATGATCCAACTATTGCTTGAAAATGAACCTCTTGGCCTGTTTAAAATTGTCGTTCTCAAACTCAGATTTTTAAGCAGACTTTCAAAATTAGTTTTGCCTTTATTACTGATGGTACAGGGGCCATAGTGGAAGGGAGGTTTATTGATTACAATGTGTATTATTGAGGAAGGATTAGCTAGCATAAACTTCCAATTAAATTGAAAGTCATCCTGTGGTAATATATATACATATTTGCAAATGCTGTGTGGTAGGGTTTTTTCTTGTTTGTTTTGTACAGAACACCCAGTCAGTACCTCAATGGTTTAGAATTATCTTAAGTCATAGCTGCTGAGCCCTGGAAACAGCGTTGGGACAAAGTAAATGGTTGGCCAAAAAGTTCATTTGGGTTTTTCAGAAAGCATCTTATGGAAAAGCCTGAACGAATTTTTTGGTCAACCCAATGTATCATTGTTGATTAAACAAATATTGACTCTGTGATAGAGGTCCTGAGATGGTAACGCTCGTCGGTGTCGCAGAGTGGGGTTTCACCCATTTGCTTTGTAAAGAATGTATTGTCAGTAATGAGCGGTTCAGAACTATTGATCGCTGTAATTGCTGAGGCAAGGAAGCTTAGCCTTAGCAGGAACAAAGAATATCATCGTTCCTTCAACAAATATTTACCGACTTCCTGACTTAGGTGAGTCCAAACAGCCATAGGCTCTGCCTCACAATTACTCACTGATTTTAACAGGGAAACAGGCCATAAGTAAACATTTGTAATACATGTAGCAATGGTGGGAAGGCAGACTAGTGGAGATCTGAAATTAAAGAGGAACGTTTGCTCAGAGTACAGACCTGTAGAGATGTGGACGGACCTAGAGAGACTGTTATACAGAGCGAAGGAAGTCAGAAAGAGAAAAAGGAGAATCGTGTATTAACGCATGCAAGTGGAACCTAGAAAAAAGGTGCTGCTGCTGAGTCGCTTCAGTCGTGTCCGACTCTGTGCGACCCCAGAGACGGCAGCCCACCAGGCTCTGCTGCCCCTGGGATTCTCCAGGCAAGAACACTGGAGTGGGTCGCCATTTCCTTCTCCAGAAAAAAGGTGCAGATGAACCCATTCTCAAGGCAGGACTAGAGATGCGGATGTAGAGAGCAAACAGGCGGGGGAGGGGAGAGGGATGAACTGGAGATCTGGAGGGACGTGCACTCGCCACAGCGTGTAAGCTAGATCCTGGCGGAAGCCGCTGTTACAGCCCAGGGAGCTCAGCGCGCCCTGCATGATATCCTAGAGGGTGGAGAGGGGAGAGCGGGAGCAAGGTCCAAGAGTGAGGGGCTGCATGTGTGCGCAGAGCTGCTCCACTTTGCTGCGCGGCAGAGACTAACGCAATATCGTTAAGCAACTACCCCGCTTAAAAAAAAAAAAAAAAAAGAACATAAGTCTACTAACGGATGGCATCACCGATTCAACACACATGAACTTAGGCAAACTCCGGGAGATGGTGAGGGACAGGGAGGCCTGGCGTGCTGCAGTCCGCGGGGTCGCAAAGACTCGGACACCACTTGGTGACTGAACGACATCGGCGAGTCCACTAACTCAGCGACTCCCGCACGTAAAACAAACAGCCCCTCACAAAACCCCGTGCTGTTTAATATAATTATGATCTTTCAAATAATCAGCAAGGACGTCACATTACCAATTTGTTGATACCGGCTATCCTTCAAGCTAGCACAGGATCTACAAAACAAAGAAGCAAAATTTTGTCTGATCCCAGACTGCTGACTCACTGGATTTAATTTCTAGTGTCCATCCCATTGATAAAATCTATGAGCATTACCCTCTGACTCTGGATACTGGCAGCTGGTGAGGTATGTCTCTAGAACCCCCAGACACTTCCACTTATACCAGTGAATTATATGCTTATTAAGTAACAATTACATTTCCCCAAAACCTGTTTATGCCAGTTCTACACTACATTTCATTTTTAAAATGTATTTAAATAGTATGTAAACTGATAAAAAAGCATTAAAAAAAAAAAGAGCTCTTAAGATAGGTACAGGTAAGAAAATTAATGGGTTAGGAGAAACAGTAAAAATCTAGAAGAGTCCTATCCTTAGATTGCTTCATAAGCATGTTTAAGTCTCTGCTTTTTTTAGAGGAACTGAATTTGGACATTCTAGGACAGGACCTTTTGAGTTATGTATTTAGAATCAGGAAGGAGTGGCAAGAACATACAGAAGAACTACATGAAAGCAATCTTAATTACCTGGATAACCACGATGCTGTGGTCACTGACCTAGAGCTGGACATCCCGGGGTGTGAAGTCAAGTGGACCTTGGGAAGCATTACTGCAAACAAAGCCAGCAAAGGTGATGGAATTCCAGCTGAGCTGCTAAAAATCTTAAAAGAGAATGATGTGAAAGTGCTGCTTTCAACATGTCATCAAATTCTGAAAACTCAGCAGGGCCACAGGGCTGGAAACAGTCAGTGTTCATTCCAATCCCAAAGAAGGGCAACTCCAAAGAATGTTCAAACTGTCATACAACTGTACTCATTTCACATACTAGCAGGGTTATGCTCAAATCATTCAAGCTAGGCTTCAGCAGTATGTGAACCGGGAGATTCCAGCTGTACAAGCTGGGCTTTGAAAAGGCAGAGGAACAAGATATCAAATTGCCAACATTTGTTGGATCATGGAGAAAGCAAGGGAGTTCCAGGAAAACATCTACTTTGCTTCACTGACTGTGCTAAAACCCTTGACTGTGTGGATCACAACCATCTGTGGAAAATTCTTAAAGAGATATGAGTATCAGACTACCTTACCTGTCTCCTGAGAAACCTGTATGGAATCAATAAGCAACAGCTAGAACTAGACATGGAACAATAAACTGGTTCAAAATTAGGAAGGATTACGACAAGCCTGTGTATTGTCACCCTGCCTGCTTAACTTATCTGCGCAGTACATCACGGGAAATGCTGGGCTGGATGAATCACAAGCTTGAACAAGATTGCCAGGAGAAATAATGACCTCAGATATGCAGATAATACCACTCTAATGGCAGAAAGTGAAGAGGAACTTAAGAGCCTCTTGATGAGAGTCAAAGAGGAGAGTGAAAAAGCTGGCTTGAAACTCAACATTTAAAAAAGGCTAAAATCATAGCATCTGATTCCATCACTTCGTGGCAATAAGATGGGGAAAAAGTAGAAATGGTGACAGACTTATTTTCTTAGGCTCCAAAATCACTGTGATTGGTGACTGCCGCCATGAAATTAGAAGACGCTTGCTCCTTGGAAGAAAAGCTATGACCAACCTAGACAGCATATTAAAAAGCAGAGACATAACTTTGCCAACAAAGAAAAGCTATGACCAACCTAGACAGCATATTAAAAAGCAGAGACATACTTTGCCAACAAAGGTCTGTATAGTCAAAGCTATGGGTTTTCCAGTAGTCATGTATGTATGTGAGAGTTGTACTGTAAAGAAAGCTGAGCACAGAAAAATTGATGCTTTTGAAGTGTGGTGCTGGAGAAGACTCTTGAGAGTCCCTTGGACTGCAAGGAGATCCAACCAGTCCATCCTAAAGGAAGTCAGTCCTAAATATTCATTGGAAGGACTGATGCTGAAGCTGAAGCTCCAATACTTAGAGCACATGATGGGAAGAGCCGGCTCATTGGAAAAGACCCTGATGCTGGGAAAGATTGAAGGCAGGAGGAGAAGGGGATGACAGAGGGTGAGATGGTTGGATGGCATCACCGACTCAATGGACATGAGTTTGAGTAATCACTGGGAAATAGCAGAGGAGAGAGGAGCGTGGCGTGCTGTAGTCCTTAGGGTTGTAAAGAGTGGGACATGACTTAGTGACTAAAGAACAACAAAATTTAGAATCAAGAAGCCCCGTGATGATTCAACAGAGTTCAGTCCCTCACTCAAAGACTTGGACTCTGACTCAAAATACTGATGAATAAAGGTATACTTAGGTTTTGCTGCTAAGTCACTTCAGTCGTGTCCAACTCTGTGCTACCTCATAGACAGCAGCCCACCAGGCTCCCCCGTCCCTGGGATTCTCCAGGCAAGAACACTGGAGTGGGTTGCCATTTCCTTCTCCATGCATGAAAGCGAAAAGTGAAAGTGAAGTTGCTCAGTCGTGTCCGACTCTTAGCGACCCTATGGACTGCAGCCTACCAGGCTCCTCTGTCCATGGGATTTTCCAGGCAAGAGTAGTGGAGTGGGGTGCCATTGCTTCTCTTTACATTGCAAAGTCAAATGTTTAAAGTACTTACAAATCATTCTTTATGATTCTACTTTAACCCACTCTTTGCATCCCCCTGTAATTTTTTTCACCGAAAATTCTTTAATGATAGTCTAACACCCACTGCTTCCATTTTTGAAAGCTTCTTCCTCCTTAAACCCTCAAATCAAGACTTCAGTGATATTAAATGGTTCCCCTGACAGCCCAATACAAATCCAAGGGCCTGTGTCTTTCATTTCATTTTTATTCACTTTCCATTCCCTGTTCATTCCATGTTCAGATTCTCACATTTAGTAGAAGGCTCTCAGCTAGCCTGCTGCCTCCAGCCTGCCCTACATGTGGTGGTCAGATTCATCTCTCTAAAATACAGTTCTGTTTGGTTGCCCAAGTCCTTCTTGGAAGGTCTGTGCGGCTGGGCAGGAGTAGGTTTGATATTGAGGGGGCAGGTAGGGGTGGGAGAGGAAGACTGGAATAGGGGTGCATGGAGAGGGTCCAGAAACAAGTTGAATGGACCGTGTAAACCAAATCAAAAGAGTTTACAGAAAAACAAACCAACAAACACAAACTGTGGTTGAGGAAGAGCCAGGAAAAACAGTGCCAAATGTGAGGGCTGAAGGGTCGCATTGAGGGGGAAAGCCATGAAGGGAAATAGGGTTGCAGAACTGGAATGTGGCCCGAGTAACAAGAAGGCTATGAAATAAAGAGTGTGGGGTTGGCTTTCTCTGAGCTATTTGATATTTGAGTTGTTGAACAATCCTGGGGTTGGGGTTGGGTCACCTGGTAGCTCTATTTTTAGTTTTTTTAAGGAACCTCCAAACTCTTCTCCTTAGCGTCTGTGGTTTAGTTGCTGAGTTGGGTCTGATTCTTTCAGTCCCAGGGACTGTAGCCCGCCAGGCTCCTCTGTCCCTGGGATTTTCACACTCCTATCAACAGGGTAGGGAGGTTCCCTTTTCTCCACACCCTCTCCAGCGATCGCTGTTTGCAGATTTTGTTGTTGTTGTCTTTGAGGGCCCTCTGACCCCTGTGAGGTGATACTTCATTGTGCTTTTGATTTGCGGTTCCTCTAACAACAGTGATGTCGAGCATCTTTTCCTGTGCCTCTTAATGCCTTTTCAGTTGTTTGCCTACTTTTGGAAATTCCTTGCAAAATTATCCATCCCCACTGCTTGCATTCTTGTTGGGATTGTTGACCAGGATGCTAGTCCCAACTTTAGCTGGACAGTGAGCAATGACTCAGAGACCCTTAGGGTTCTCTGTCTTGGAAGTTTGAATCTTGAGTGGAGAGAATCCTGGGTCTTGATTCATTTTAACAGTGTCTTGGAAACACTTCCTATTGGAAGTGTTAATTCAGTTAATTCTGTTGCAGGCTGCCTGAGAGCACTGACTGATTCTTTGGATTAAAAGACTATCCTGGGGCTTCCCTGATGGTCCAGTGGTTAGGAAATGGGGAGGAAATTTCAGCCTTGAAATGCAGGGGCCGCTGGTTTGATCCCTGGTCCGGGATGATACCACATGCCTAGGAGCAACTAAGCCCATGTGCCACCACTACTGAGCCTGTGCTCTGGAGCCCAGGAGCTGCAACGACTGAACCCTGAGCGCCTAGAGCCTGTGCTCCAGGAGAAGCCACTGCAATGAGAAGCCAGCCCACTGCATCAAGAGTAGCCCCCGCTTAGCACAACTAGGAAAAGCCGGTGTGTAGCGACAAAGACCCTCCAGAGTTAAAAAAAAAAAAAAAAAAAAAAAGTCCTGGCCTGTGCCTATGGGGCTTTTCTGTCCAAACAATCACTGATTCCCTCTGATTTGGCATATTGCATTCATTCATATTGCAGGACTTTCAAATAATGATCTATTTCTCAAGTTTTATTTCCTACAATTTTTCCTATTTATTCTCTGCTCTCTAATCAATAAATTGCCTGACATTAGCCATCTAGGGTAAACTGTAACAATAAATTGATTGACAATAAACTGATTGACAGTGGAACACAGCCCCGGTGTCCACGCCTTTTGGGGAGTCCCTCACACATTAACATTGGATTGGCCGTGTGACTTACATTGGCCAATGGAATGTTAGTAAACACACAGAAGCTGAGGCTTATAGAGAAAGCCCGGCGCACTGGGATTTGTCCTCTTACAACACTGCTGCCACCAGATGAGGAAATCCGGTCTAGCCTTCTTGAGGGTGTAGGGCAGGCAGTTCTGACCCCCATCAATCCTCCTGCTGAAGCCTCCTGAGTGAGCAACTCACAGAAATCCAATTCTAAGACTTGGTAAATGATGGCTATTTAAAACTACTAAATGCTAGCATAGTTTCTACATAGCAACAGATAACTATTCCCATCTCCTTAATCAGAGCCATAGTTCATTAGACACATTTTAAAAATTGTTTTCTAAGTATTACTTTTTTATATTCCGACAGAAGAGCCTGGCGAGCTACAGTCCATGGGGTCGCGAAAGAATCCATGTGACTTAACCACTGAACAACAGTAACATCGCCCTTACTGCTGCTCCAGCCTCTGCCTGCTCCTGGTTGGAAAGTCGAGAGCACATGTTTTACAATTTTCATTTATTTTCGTGGCAGCATCTGCAGGACCAGTTTTTATCTCTTGCAAAATACTGCAGCCATTTTTTTTTTTTAATGTACTACAGCATTTAGAAAATGCCACTTCTTCCATAAAGCCTTTCCCCCTGGGAGAGATGTGGCTTCTCCCTTTTGAGACTCTCGTGGTCTGGGTACTTGGAACCTCTTCCCTGACGCGTGGTTGTCTTCCAGGTAGCCTCCTGGATGGCGCTGACCAGATGTCAAAGCACTGGTCTCTGCACTCCTTCTGCTCTGCTTCTCAGAACGTGGTCCCCAGACCAGGAACAGTGACTTCACTTGGGAGTCTGTCAGGAAGGCCAAATCTCAGGCCCCACCCCCAAAATACTGCACCAGAATCTGTGTTTTACCAAGACCTCCAGATGACTTGAATGCATACTAAGGTTGAAAACATTACTTTAATGTAGGAGCATGCAGCTGAACATTAGAATAACTTGGGATTAAAAAAAATAAATCTATCCAATGCCTAGGGACCATACTAAATGAGTTAAAATAATTTATAGTCTCAGTTGATACCCACTATTTTAAAGTAGAATTGCCAGATTTAGCAAATAAAATACAGAAATATCCAATTACCTTTGAATTTTAGAACAACAGTAAAGCCAGCAAAGCTTTCCTATTTTTTAGTATAAGTCTGTCTCTAATATGGCATAGGACATACTTACACTAAAAAATTCTTTTCAGTTGGTTTGAAATTCAAAAGTAATGGAGCATCTAAGTTTTATCTGCCATCTCTGGGGTCACTAAGAGTCGGACATGACTGAGTGACTTCACTTTCACTTTTCGCTTTCATGCATTGGAGAAGGAAATGGCAACCCACTCCAATGTTCTTGCCTGGAGAATCCCAGGGACGGGGGAGCCTGGTGGGCTGCCGTCTCTGGGATCGCACAGAGTCGGACATGACTGAAGCGACTTAGCAGCAGCAGCAGCAAGTTTTACCTGGCAGCCCTAGTCTAATGTTTATTCCAGAGCGCCAAATGCTTTTCAAATCATTGTTCAGTCACTCTGTTGTGTCCAACTCTTTACGACCCCATGGACTGTAGCACACCAGGCTTCCCTGTCTTTCACTTTCCCCTGGAGTTTGCTCAAACTCATATCCATTGAGTCAATGACGCTATCCAACCATCTCATCCTCTGCCATTCCCTTCTCCTTTTGCCTTCAATCTTTCTCAGCATCAGGGTCTTTTCCAATGAGCCAGCTCAAATATTAGACTGCAATAGAACCCCTTGGAAAGATTTATCAACAGAGTCCTAAGCTTTAATCTTCAGAGTTTCTGGTTCACTGGATTTGGGATGAGGAAGAAGAAATTGTATTTAATTTTATTTCTCACAAGTTTCTGGGGAAAAACTCTTGCTCTGGAAACCATATTTAAGAGCCACTGGTCTAGGACTTCCCTGGCGGTCCAGTGCCTAAAACTCTGCACGCCCAACGCTGGGGACCCAGGTTCAATCCCTGGTCAGAGAAGTGGATCTTGCACACTGCACTGAAACCTGGAGCAGCCAAATAAATAATGGTTTTGTTTGTTTGTTTGTTTAAACCACATTAAAAAAAAAAAGGAACCGTTTGTCTAGCATGAGATTTGTCTCAATGGATGCTTTCAGTTCAGTTCAGTTCAGTTCAGTCGCTCAGTCGTGTCTGACTCTTTGCGACCCCATGAATCGCAGCACGCCAGGCCTCTCTGTCCACCACCAACTCCCAGAGTTCACTCAGACTCATGTCCATTGAGTCGATGATGCCAAATATCAAATCGGTGATGACAAATCACAAATCGGTGATTGCAGGAAAACCTCTGGGTAGATACCACAGTTACCTTCATCAGCAATGCTGAACATGAAAATATGTTTATACAGGATTATATAAAGATCAAGTATATGGGTAATAAAATCAATTCCCTACTGGACACAATGAGTTTCAATGCAGACAGGCTCCCTTGCACCAGGGCTGTGAGAAGCTTAGCTTATCCCCGAGAAGATGGCTCTCAACCAGAGCAGAAATACCATGTGAGCCACAGATATAATTTTTAAAATGCTAGTAGCTACATGAAATAATTAAAGGCACAGATGTAATTAATTTTAATAACAGATTTTATTGAACCTAGTATATCCATCATCTTGATCTGTAATCATTATCAACAATTAGTGAAATCACTGACTTTTTTTTTTCATACTAAGTCTTTGAAATCTGGTGTATATTTTACGCTTAACTTGTACCGAAATTAAGACCACCCACATCCCAAATGTTCAATGGTCACATATGTGGCTCGTGCCTGCCTTAATGAAAAGTGTAACTTGAAATTTACTGCCTGACCCTGAACTTCAGGACATGACTGACCTTGACCACTGCATTCTTCTCTGACCACAGACTTGGGCTGGTTCCCAGGGCAGTTGTACCCTGTGATTTTTCCTTTTTCCAAATTCCTACCCCTGTCCTTCCCCTCCTCACTCCTGTGCCTTTGCTCGAGGGGAAACTGCATGAAAGAAAATTCCAATGTCAAAAATAGCTAGGGGGCTTAAAGGGACCTTGCTGTTCATCCAGGGTCCTGTTAAGTGGCTGAAACGTGGCGTGAGTCCATTGTATCTTTGCTTTGGACAGGTTTTTTCATCACCCAGGAGGGTTAACAAGACTGGTAGTCCAGGAAGACCTTGTTTAATCTGGTTTTAAAAATCGTAAGTGCCAGAGAGAGTGAGATTGACCTGGGAGAGCAGGGAAAGCGTCCTAAAGCTTTCCTTTTCAAGGAAATGGTTGCTGTTGTTGCTTAGTTGCTCAGTCCTGTCTGACTCTTTTGCGACCTCGTGGACTGTAGCCTGCCAGGCTCCTCTGTCCTTGTGATTTCCCAGGCAAGAATACTAGAATGGGTTGCCATTTCCTTCTCCAGGGGATCTTCCCGACCCAGGGATGGAACCTGTGTCTCCTGATTGGCAAGTGGATTCTTTACCATTGAGCCACCTACGAAACCCCCTCAAGGAAGTTGGCTCCATGTTGGGTTGGACTGTAAAGACTGCCTGCAATGTGGGAGACTCAGGTTCCATCTGTGGGTCAGGAAGATCACCCTGGAGAAGGGAATGGCAGCCCACTCCCTGTTCCTGCCTGGAGAACTCCATGGAGAGAGGAGCCTGCTGGAATATACAGGACATGGGGTCACAAAGAGTCAGACACGACTGAAAGACTAACACACACAGGAGAAAGAGAATAAAGGTCAGCGAAAGGTGACAGGCCAGAAGTCTTACGTTCCTTATGTAGTGAAAGTGAAGTCGCTCAGTCGTGTCCGACTCTGTGCGACCCGTGGACTGTAGCCCACCAGGCTCCCCGTCCATGGGATTCTCCAGGCAAGAAGACTGGAGTGGGCTGCCATTGCCTTCTCCAACTTACTTAAGTCGTATGTAAGTCTTACGTAAAACATACATGGGTGTTGTAATTGAAATTCAGTTCAGTTCAGTCGCTCAGTCGTGTCCGACTCTTTGCGACCCCATGAATCGCAGCACGCCAGGCCTCCCTGTCCATCACCAACTCCCGGAGTTCACTCACATCACATCCATTGACTCCGTGATGCCATCCAGCCATCTCATCCTCGGTCGTCCCCTTCTCCTCCTGCCCCCAATCCCTCCCAGCATCAGGGTCTTTTCCAATGAGTCAACTCTTCGCATAAGGTGGCCAAAGTACTGGAGCTTCAGTTTTAGCATCATTTCTTCCAAAGAAATCCCAGGGTTGATCTCCTTCAGAATGGACTGGTTGGATCTCCTCGCAGTCCAAGGGACTCTCAAGAGTCTTCTCCAACACCACAGTTCAAAAGCATCAATTCTTCTGCGCTCAGCCTTCTTCACAGTCCAACTCTCACATCCATACATGACCACAGGAAAAACCATAGCCTTGACTAGACGGACCTTAGTCGGCAAAGTAATGTCTCTGCTTTTGAATATACTATCTAGGTTGGTCATAACTTTTCTTCCAAGGAGTAAGCGCCTTTTAATTTCATGGCTGCAGTCACCATCTGCAGTGATTTTGGAGCCCAAAAAAACAAAGTCTGACACTGTTTCTACTGTTTCCCCATCTATTTCCCATGAAGTGATGGGGCCAGATGCCATGATCTTCGTTTTCTGAATGTTGAGCTTTAAGCCAACTTTTCCACTCTCCTCTTTCACTTTCAACAAGAGGCTTTTTAGCTCCTCCTCACTTTCTGCCATAAGGGTGGTGTCATCTGCATATCTGAGATTATTGATATTTCTCCCAGCAATCTTGATTCCAGCTTGTGTTTCTTCCAGTCCAGCATTTCTCATGATGTACTCTGCATATAAGTTAAATAAGCAGGGTGACAATATACAGCCTTGACGTACTCCTTTTCCTATTTGGAACCAGTCTGTTGTTCCATGTCCAGTTCTAACTGTTGCTTCCTGACCTGCATACAGATTTCTCAAGAGGCAGGTCAGGTGGTCTGGTATTCCCATCTCTTTCAGAATTTTCCACAGTTTATTGTGATCCACACAGTCAAAGGCTTTGGCATAGTCAATAAAGCAGAAATAGATGTTTTTCTGGAACTCTCTTGCTTTTTCCATGATCCAGCGGATGTTAGCAATTTGATCTCTGGTTTCTCTGCCTTTTCTAAAACCAGCTTGAACATCAGGAAGTTCACGGTTCACGTATTGCTGAAGTCTGGCTTGGAGAATTTTGAGCATTACTTTACTAGCATGTGAGATGAGTGCAATTGTGCAGTAGTTTGAGCATTCTTTGGCATTGCCTTTCTTTGGAATTGGAATGAAAACTGACCTTTTCCAGTCCTGTGGCCACTGCTGAGTTTTCCAAATTTGCTGGCAAATTGAGTGCAGCACTTTCACAGCATCATCTTTCAGGATTTGAAACAGCTCAACTGGAATTCCATCACTTCCACTAGCTTTTTTTGTATTACTGTTTGCATTTTTTTCACAGATTAGTGACATATTGCTTTCATATTTCAGGCTCTTTAAGTTGCAAAGTTGTCAGAGAATTTAGTCATTTATGGTTAAAAGTCAGGTGAAGTTATTTATCAAACTTCTGCTCTATGAGACAGAAAAGACAAACGCACAGATTTTCTCTGTGTTAGTTCTATCGTCATAGCCTTGGAGATATGATCTAGAATTAGGTGTGAGGTCCTCAGACGCAGGTTAAATTTAACTTAGATGATTAACCAGATGAATTTTCGGCTAGGATTTCAACTGTAAACAATCTGACAGGGTGATTGGCAGCCTCTCATTATAAAGGCATAGTGATTAATTAACACAGAGTTTAATTAATTTTGTAAGTCAAGGAACAGTATTGCTTTGCAGTGAAAATCAATATTTGAATACTTGGAGCCCCTTCTCTGAGTCAATTTCACTCAGATATTTAGCTCACTTTAAATTCCCAGTTCTTAGTAAATGTTATGTGCTTCCAACTATTAAGATAATTGGGAATATTTATGATATTCTACCTCAAGCTATTTTGGGAAAGATGTAAAGTGTAGATAAATACATTTTAAATCCTAGTTTCAATTTCAAAAGCATATTTTTATTATTGTACTCATCACGATGCTAAACTACATTGTTAAATGTAAAGAAATATATAGAAATAAATTGTGGAAAATCTCTCCCCACTCTAGCCCTGCCTTTGGTGGAAATTATCTTAATGCTGTGCTCAACGCACATTTAAGTCGTTTTGCCACTGTCAAAGTCTACAGAATTATTTCCTTACATATTGGAGTGAGTCTCAGGTGCTCCACAGAAAGGAGACTATTCCCTTGGCATATGACTTAACAATAATCTTCATTCTGCAGAAAAATGGAGAATAGGGGATTTTCTTCAGCCTGGAAAAGTAATGTGCTGGGAGAAGCCAAAAATTGTTCAAAGGTTGGGGATTGGAAGGGCTGGATCCTTCCTCTGGCTGGGAAAGAGCGAGGATGCCTGCCAAGTAGCACAAGATGAAGACTGAGATACCAGGTGGTCACTCGGACCCTCTGAAGCTGGGCTCCAAACAAAGATGCTCCATTCCCTGAGGAAGACAGTGGTGAACGTGGGGTTGATCCGTGGGGCAAGGCAGAGACTGGGAGGGAGGCGGGATGAGGCAGGGGTGGCCCTCCAGAGTAGAGGCTCTCCAGGCATTCCTATAGAGGGAATGTGGAATCTTCTAGAAGCCTAGATGCCCAGGGGAGGCTCAGAGGTGTGGAGGTGGGGGTCTTTTTTTTTTTTTTTTTCCTTTAGCTAAACCAAGAGCCAGAGCAAAGCTTGAGGATCCCTGGAGGGAGAGGGTGAAGAGAGCAGACAGGGAACGACTCTGCTCTGAAAAGGCCAGAGAGGATTGCGGGAAGAGATGATCAGGAAACAATCCCAGCCTGTACACTGCCGGTGGAAATGCAACATGGGAAACACAGTAACTGCCTCAAAAAATTAAGAATAGAATCACTGTATGATCCAGTAATTCCACTTCTGGGGATACACTCAGAAGAATTAGAAGCAGGATCTCAAATAGGTATTTGTACATCAGTATTCTGTAGCAACATTATTCCAGTAATTGAAACACAGAAAATAACCCAAATGTCCACCAGCAGATGACTGGATAAGCAGAATGGGGTCTGTCGCTCAGTCATGTCTGACTCTTTGCGACCCCGTGGACTGTAGCCTATTAAGCTCCTCTGTCCATGGGATTTTCCAAGCAAGAGTGCTGGAGTGGATTGCCATTTCCTTCTCCAGGGGATTTTCCTGACCCAGGAATTGAATCCGGGTCTCCCGCATTGCAGGCAGACGCTTTACCATCTGAGCCACCAGGGAAGCCCAATGGAATATCATCCAGCCTTAAAAAAGAGAAATTCTAACAACTGCTACAACATGGATGACCCCTGAGCGGTGGTGTTTAGTCGCTGAGTTGTGTCCAGCTCTTTGCGACTCCACGGACTGTAGTTTGCCTGGCTCCTCTGTCCATGGGATTTTCCAGGCAAGAATACTGGCGTGGGTTGCCATTTTCTTCTCCAGGGAATCCTCCCAATCCAGGGATCGAACTCACATCTCCAGCATTGGCAGGTGTATTCGTTACCATTGAGTCTCCAAGCAATGTAGTAGTTATTTGGTTTGTGTGTGTTTGGACAGTCAGTTGTGTCCAACTCTTTGAGACCCCGTGAGCTGTAGCCCTCCAGGCTCCTCCATCTATGGGATTCTCCAGGCAAGAATACCGGAGTGGCTTGCCATTTCCTCCTCCAGGGGATCTTCCTGACCCAGGGATCAGATCCACATCTCCTGCATTGGCAGGCAGATTCTTTACCAACTGAGTCACCTGGGAAGCCCAGTTACTTGGTTTAACTATATTTTTAAGTAAACGTCACTCGTTTGGGGTCTCTTTAAGGTTGTAGAGTGGGAAGCAGTGACTCCAACTCAAGCGTGGGGTGTCTGAGCCTAAAAACCAAGAGAGAAGCAGTGATGTGGGACAGGTGGAGATGAGGTACCAGATAATTTGAGGGTCATCTGTGGACACTTGGGTCCTGAATGCCTGCTTGCTACCAAAGCCAGGCTCCTCCCCAGGCATCTGTGACTGCTGACACCATGTGTACAAATCACGTGCACAGAGGCGACACTTATTTGCTAGTAAAGATAAGCTGTGACCTCTGGCCACTTTGTCTTCAGGAATAAGATACAAATTATTTTTCTTTACTTATTTTAAACTGACTCAACAGTCCTAAACAGCTTCCTATTTTATTTTGAATAAAATTTTAATTTCACAGTTTATCATCATGAGAACATACATACATAAGCTTTAAATAGTTGCCTACTCGTCATTTTAATTCATTAATTGGACTTGTAATTGAACCCTATTTTTATGGTATCATGAAATTTACAAAGAAATCTAAGACTTCAAAGCTACATAAATCCAGCTTTTCTCCCAATTCATTTTTTTTTTTTAAGTCAGTTTTTGGTGCATCATCCTCCTATTTCTGTCATCTCAATATTCCCTCTCTGCTCATTCCCTTAATTCCTTCATCCAGTTTTACATTTTCCCATGCCTTTAATACTTTATATTTACTTTTATATATTTACATTCATTTTTAAATTCCAGACTCATTTATTCAACTACTTCAGTGTTATCTGTCTTCATTGCCTATCGAAAATGCATGTCAGTCCTTCAAGTTTGAAAACAAATCGCTCAATTTTCTCTAAAACTTGTCCTTTCTTCTGTTTCTCCAATCTGAAAATTACTTTATTCAACAGATATTATTGATAATATAATGTCAGATATTGCTCAAGATTCATCAGGGAATAAAAAAAGGAGGGAGAAAATAATCAACAAATAAAACAAATAAATTACCTAGTGTGTCAGAGCAATTTGTAAAAAAAGTTAAAGAGAAAATGAGATTGGGGTGCAATGGGAAAAGGCCAGGATCATTAAATAAGGTGGTCAAGGGGACGACACCGAGGTGGCATTGGGACTTGAAACTGGTGAGGGAGTTCAGCATTGGGAATAAGTTTAAGAGGGATAAGAAAAGAGACACTGAGATAATAACACTTTTTAGGGGTTCCTCTATGTGTTGGTCTATAGAATTGTTCAACTTCAGCTTCTTCTGATTACTGGTTGGGGCATAGACTTGGATTACCATGATATTGAATGGTTTGCCCTGGAAACAAACAGAGATCATTCTGTCGTTTTTGAGATTGCATCCAAGTACTGCATTTCGGACTCATTTGTTGACCACGATGGCTACTCCATTTCTTCTGAGGGATTCCTGCCTGCAGTAGTAGATATAACAGTCATCTGAGTTAAATTCACCCTTTCCAGTCCATTTTAGTTCGCTGATTCCTAGAATGTCGACGTTCACTCTTGCCATCTCTTGTTTGACCACTTCCAATTTGCCTTGATTCATGGACCTGACATTCCAGGTTCCTATGCAATACTGCTCTTTACAGCATCGGACCTTGCTTCTATCACTAGTCACATCCACATCTGGGTTTTGATTTTGCTTTGGCTCCATCCCTTCATTCTTTCTGGAGTTATTTCTTGACTAATCTCCAGTAGCATATTGGCCACCTACTGACCTGGGGAGTTCCTCTTTCAGTATCCCACCATTTTGCCTTTTCATACTGTTCATGGGGTTCTCAAGGTAAGAATACTGAAGTGGTTTGCCATTCCCTTCTCCAGCAGACCACATTCCAAGGCAAACCATTCAATATTATGGTAATCCAAGTCTATGCCCCAACCAGTAACACTGAAGAAGCTGAAGTTGAACAATTCTATGAAGACCTACAAGACTTTTTAGAACTACACCCAAAAAAGATGTCCTTTTCATTATAGGGGACTGGAATGCAAAAGTAGGGTCAAGAAACACCTGGAGTAACAGGCAAATTTGGCCTTGGAATGCGGACTGAAGTAGGGAAAATACTAATAGAGTTTTGTCAAGAAAATGTACTGGTCATAGCAAACACCCTTTTCCAACAACACAAGAGAAGACTATACACATGGACATCACCAGATGGTCAACACCGAAATCAGATTGATTATATTCTTTGCAACCAAAGATGGAGAAGCTCTATACAGTCAGCAAAAACAAGACCAGGAGCTGACTGTGGCTCAGATCATGAGCTCCTTATTCCAAATTCAGACTCAAATTGAAAAAAGTAGGGAAAACCGCTAGACCATTCAGGTATGACCTAAATCAAATCCCTTATGATTATGCAGAGGAAGAGAGAAATAGATTTAAGGGTCTAGATCTGATAGAGTGCCTGATGAACTATGGAATGAGGTTCGTGAAATTGTATAGGAGACAGGGATCAAGACCATCCCCATAGAAAAGAAATGCAAAAAAGCAAAATGGCTGTCTGGGGAGGCCGTGCAAATAGCTGTGAAAAGAAGAGAAGCAAAAAGCAAAGGAGAAAAGGAAAGATATAAGCATCTGAATGCAGAGTTCCAAAGAATAGCAAGAAGAGATAAGAAAGCCTTCTTCAATGATCAGTGCAAAGAAATAGAGGAAAACAACAGAATGGGAAAGACTAGGGATCTCTTCAAGAAAATCAGAGACACCAAGCGAACATTTCATGCAAAGATGGGCTCGAAAAAGGACAGAAATGGTCTGGACCTAACAGAAGAAGAAGATATTAAGAAGAGGTGGCAAGAATACACAGAAGAACTGTACAAAAAAGATCTTCATGACCTAGATAATCATGATTGTGTGATCACTCATCTAGAGCCAGACATCCTGGAATGTGAAGTCAAGTGGGCCTTAGAAAGTATCACTATGAACAAAACTAGTGGAGGTGATGGAATTCCAGTTGAGCTATTCCAAATCCTGAAAGATGATGCTGTGAAAGTGCTGCACTCAATATGCCAGCAAATTTGGAAAACTCAGCAGTGGCNCCTTTTCCAGTCCTGTGGCCACTGCTGAGTTTTCCAGATTTGCTGGCAAATTGAGTGCAGCACTTTCACAGCATCATCTTTCAGGATTTGAAACAGCTCAACTGGAATTCCATGACCTCCACTAGCTTTGTTCGTAGTGATGCTTTCTAAGGCCCACTTGACTTCACATTCCAAGATGTCTTGCTCTAGATTAGTCAACACATCATCATGATTATCTGGGTCATGAAGATCTTTTTTGTACAGTTCTTCCGTGTATTCTTGCCACCTCTTCTTAATATCTTCTGCTTCTGTTAGGTCCAGACCATTTCTGTTCTTTATCGAGCCCATCTTTGCATGAAATGTTCCCTTGGTATCTCTAATTTTCTTGAAGAGATCTCTAGTCTTTCCCATTCTGTTCTTTTCCCCTATTTCTTTGCATTGATTGCTGAAGAAGGGTTTCTTATCTCTTCTTGCTATTCTTTGGAACTCTGCATTCAGATGCTTATATCTTTCCTTTTCTCCTTTGCTTTTTGCTTCTCTTCTTTTCACAGCTATTTGTAAGGCCTCCCCAGACAGCCATTTTGCCTTTTTGCTATCTAGGTTGGTCATAACTTTTCTTCCAAGCAGCAAGTGTCTTTTAATTTCATGGCTGCAATCACCATCTGCAGTGATTAGTACTACTCAATTTTAACTCCATGTCTCAAATTTTGTCTTGATGGAATCCAAAATCTTTTGGATTTTAGAAAAATGATATGGTCCTATGATATGTAATCTATAAGAGTACATCCAGTTTTCAGGGACTGGATCCTATAACACCATTGTATTTCTAAAGTAAAACAGTTTGATACTCATTAATGTTATTTACCAAATATATGCCCATTCCTCTTCCCTTCCAGGCACAGGGTAAGATTATACTTCTTGTGATTGGGAAAAGCCATGTGGCTAGTTTTGCTTGTGAGTGGAAGTGATGTGTGTCATTTCTAAATTCAACTATTATTTGTTAAAGTGAGATTGTCCATAGCTCTCGCCCTTCTAGCATGACAGCCAGTGGTATTTGATGTGGTAGATAGTCCACCAGCCTGGGTTCTTGAGTGATTATATCAAACCATAGTGGATGTGTTGTTTCAAAGTCAATATATTTGGATATTGTTTATTACTACAGCATAACCTAACTCACCCTGACATGTATAGGTAAGTATTCATACTAAATCAATAAAAATTACTATTTTATCTGCTTGTTTTATAAAAATTACATGTGTAAATGGTAAGAAAAATAAAATAGTGTAGATCCACTAACATTTATCTTTTGCTTTTATTTTATGCAAGGGAATGGAAGCAAAAAGGAGAGCAACTAGTCTAAGATCACAACATTAGGAAGTAGGTCACATCCAGACAATCTGACCTCAGAACCTATGCTTTTAACTATATTACAGGAATGATGCAGTAATTCTCAACCTAAGGAAACAAAAATACCCACTAACATTTCTTTCATTCCGTTTATCCTGCGTCTCATTTGTCACTGCTGCTGTGCTATGCTTAGTCGCTCATTCGTGTCCTACTCTTTCCAGCCCTAAGGATTGCAGCCCTCCAGGCTCCTCTGTCAATAGGGATTCTCCAGGCAGGAACCCTGGAATGGGTTGCCATACCCTCCTCCAGGGGATTTTCCAAACCATTGAACTGGAGTTTCCTGCAGTACAGATGGATTCTTTACCAGTTGAGCTACCAGGGAATCCCTCATTTATCATTACCTTAATTATTTTTTGGATCCCCACTGAAACTCTCTTTGAATTCTTTGATCCTGAGTGGTTGATTCCAAAATTTCTAAAAAATCAGCATCAGAGAAAAACTGCTTAACCCAACAATATTATATCTGTATTGTCTTTAAACATACCATTTCTATGTTGCTGATCCATATTTTTCCAGTCATTAAATACAAAGTTTATATTTTCAGAAAATATGTCACAGACACCCATCTTTTCATTTCAAAATGCCTTTCAAGAAACACTAACCATTGAATGCATAAAAATAAAGTAACAGTAGCTACTACTATAAACACATGATATCTGCCAAATATAATACTAGGCATTTTGCATTCATTACATCAGTTGGTCTGTACCACAGACTTTCAAGTTCTGTATTCTTAAGTTTATTTTACAGATGAGGCAATAGACTCAGCATGATTTAGTATCAATAATTTACTCAGAGGTAGAGCAGTTATTTCAAATGAGACCAGGCCAGCCTGAAAGTATGTGTTCTGTGTTCTACAAGATGTCAGGTATTTGTATCACGATTTCACAAGTAAACAGGCCAGAAGCATCAATATTCCACATAAGGGTTTTGGAATTTTTCCTCTTTCTTTTTTTTTTTTTTTTTGTATCTTGAGAAAAATACCATAACGGTTGATATAAAAATGCATTCCATTCCAGTATATATTTTAAAATGAGTGAATTAATACATATTCTCTCAGAAAACTGTAACAAATCAATTTATACAATATTGTGGCACATAAACTGGGAAATTGTGGTTTGATTGATTTACGAGTTTATATTACAAAATTCAAATTTACAGTGAGGCATCTCAAGGAGGCATAATCATTTCTTGAGCAACAAACCAGGTACTTTTCATTTCAAAATGTAGCCCATATAAATATTCCCTACACAAAGACATATGGTCTTCCTAACTCTTTATAGGAAAAGTATATTTCAGCGTGTGTTTTCTGTAGCTCATCAGCATCAACCAGCTCCAGTGCATATGACACGCTTAAAAGCTTTGATCAATTCAGTTTAAAAAGTACATCCTGGTGAAAAGATGTTCAACGTTGCTAATTATTAGAGAAAGGCAAATCAAAACTACAATGAGGCACCAGTTCATATCGGTCAGAATGACCATTGTAAAAATGCCTATAAATAACAAGTGATGGAGAGGGTATAGAGGAAAGGGACTCCTTCTACCCTACAGGTGAGAATATAAATTAGTGCACCCATTATGAAAAATAGTATGAATGTTCCTTAAAAAACTAAAAATTGAGTTCATATAACCCAGAAATTCTACTCATGGGCATATGTCTGGAAAAACTATAATTTGAAAAGATGCATTCACCCCTATGTTCACAGTAGCGCTTCTTACAATAACCTAGATGTTCATCAACAGATGAATAAAGAATATGTGGTATAGATAGATGGATACACGCACAATGGAATATGAGTATGTATATTGATAAGAAGGAAACGAGAAGGAAACAATGCCACTTGCAGCAACATGGCTGGACCTAGACATTACCATACTAAATGGAGTAAGTCAGAGAGAGAAAGACAAGCACCAAATCACATGAACCTCTCTGGGTTTCTCGATGGCGCAGTTGATAAAGAATCCACTTGCCAATGCAGGAGGTGCAAGAGACGCAGGTTTGATTCCTGGGTTGGGAAGATCGCCTGCAGAAGGAAATGGCAACCTGTTTCAGTATTCTTGCTTGCTGGCAGGCTACAGTTCCTGGGGTTGGAAAGAGTCAGACATGCCTAAGCGACTCAGCACACACACAGTGAGATGACTACATCTCACTGACAATGAGAACAGACCTTTTGTTGTCAAGGGAGATGTGAGGTGGGGGAAGGAGGGAGTGGAGTGGGAGACTGGGGTTAGCAGATGCAAATTATTATCTACAGAATGGATAAATAACAAGGTCTTATTGTATAGCACAGGGACATATATTCAATATGCTGTGATAAATAATAATACAAAAGAATATAAAAAAGAAAAAATACACACACACACACACACATAACTGAATCAGTTTGCTGTACATATTGGAAATTAACACACTGTTGTAAATCAACTGAATTTCAACTTTTAAAAAAGGTGCATATTATTTTTTAAAATTCATGCATTGCACAATTTAAAAGAGAGTTTGGTAGAGAATATGACAACACCTATACCAAAAAATCTATTTCTAAGAAATTGTGGTGGTTATCAGCAGACACTGCCTAGTTTTCCTTAGGAATAAAATCTAAGCAATCGACTCCAGAAACACTCATGTCTAAGAGAACACCAGAAGCAGCAAAAAATCCCCTCACAAGAGCAATAAAATACCTTTCCAAGAAACCAAATCCAGATTCCATACCATAATTCAGGCAGCACAGCCCATCATAAACAAAAATTCATTATGCCTGCTGTGTGGAAAAATGTTAAGCAAGAAGAAATAAACAGAATGTTTTAACAAATCATATTAGCCAAATGAAAAAAAAAAAAAAAAAGGATAAAGCCACAGTTCTGAATGAGTCTGCCAATAAAGCTTACAACTGAGCCAAAATTTGGAAGAAATCTAAACATAGCCAGACCAAGTCTGAGTCTTCCTAAGACATTATATTCTGGTTTTTTTTCCCCTTTCAACTATTTCCTTTAGATTTACAGGGGAAACCTTGACCAGATCTAGAGCTGTAATATTAAACACACACAGAATGAATCTGAGCCTAAACTGAGGATGCAATCGAATGAAATTTAAAGACATGAAACAGAGCATCATTCTCAAACAAGAATTACAAAATACCTAAAGAGAAGATGAAAATGTTTGAAGTTCTAGAATGCTCCTTTAGAAAAATCTAAAAATGGTTGTTATCATCCAGTCCTCCATCAACGTGCAAAAGCAGGAGTAGATGCGTTATGAATATTCTTCAGAAGTTCAGTGGCATGTTCAACATTTTTATTCATGTGATAAAATGTCCCGGTCTATGCAGCCAGTACAATCAAAAAAAAAATTTTTTTTTTTTGGCATAACCCACACAATAACAAAGAGCTGCCTAAGAAAATCTAAAGAAAAATGAAAACTCCCATAATGAAATAAAATCTGTAATTTGAGGAATAAGGCAATCATTTGGTTCTCTTCCACCCTGGTACTTTGGTCCGGTCCTCCCTGCCTAAAGCAAGTTGACAGATATAAACTGACTTCACTCTATGGCTGAGAAGGTCCTCTTCATGTACTGGTCATTGTCCCACAGCTGTGATCTTGCAAGAGGAAGGAGATAAAGTGAGGAGGAGAAAAAGGGAGAAATGAAAAGAAGACGCTTTACAGAAGAAGGTAGAATCTAACTGCTTCACCTCTGCTGGGGGAATTGGAAAGCAGACATATCTTTCTTTCTTGGGGGATGTTTCTTACACATGTGTACAAGAACAAGCTGGGCTGCAGAGTTAGGCTAAATGTATCTTTGTGAAATATTCTGAGATCTTAACCACCATTTGTAACACTATTTACTACTGGAGTTATTAAGTTCCAATTAACCAAATCATGATGTTTTTAGAACACAATGCCATTAGAAACTGTCATATATTTTATATGGTATAGTGGAAAGCCTTGGACGAAATACTTTCAAGGTATTGAAAGTATTGAAACAGATCTGAACAGTATTGAAACAGCTGAAACAGATCTCTTTATATTCACAGTAGGGACTCTAAAAGAAACAAAAGATGAGTCATCTGAAAATTATAATTGACTAGATGATTATACAAAAGCTGTGTCACATTCTCCAGTGTAGACTTTTAAAAATAGTGTTCCAAATACTGAATTCGCTGCTCATGGAAACATTTTTGAAATAGATATGTGCTTTGAATCCATCCATGTTTCTCTGTATACTTCGTAACTATTTATATTCAAGTGATCTTAAAGAGGGAAAGAGGAAACAGAGAAAATGAAAGAAAAATGTGTAGCGCATCGTGCCCTCACACCTGTCTTATCACTTAGTGCCCTAAGACAAGTCTCTCTTTCTCTTTCTTGTCCCTTCTTACTTTTCCCTTTTATACTCTGAACCTCACCCATTTTATTTAAATCATTGTTCTCTGATCTCCCTTTCTAAAAGAAGAAAGAGAATGGATAGTGGAGGGAAAGAGAGTACAGCAGGGAGAAACTCATTAAAGACCATGAAACTCTGAAAATCAGACTTGCTAGAATGAAACACAGGTGTCATCATGCAGATAAAAACTGCAAATATCTGTATGTTCATTATGGTCTTAGTTCTAAACTGGGGGTGGGGGGAGGGTAGTTATCTAATCAATTTTTGAAGGCAATTTTTTTTAACTCCCCAAGCCTGATTTTTAGTGAATGTATAGTTTTATTTTCTTCTTCAGTGTCCTCTTTCTCACCAGAAATCTAACAAGTTGAAATAAGGATTTGAGTTTTCTCTCTTTCTTCAGTCCCTACAATAAAATAAATACATGCGTGCTTGTGTTTGTGTGTCTGTTTATGTATGTAAATTGTGAAGAAACAGTGAATCTACAGTGAATAATTATACTTTAAAAATTAGACTCAAAAAAGCTGATACACGGTTGCTATGCTATGCTATGCTAAGTCACTTCAGTCGTGTCCGACTCTGTGCGACCCCATAGACGGCAGCCCACCAGGCTCCCCCGTCCCTGGGATTCTCCAGGCAAGAACACTGGAGTGGGTGATACACGGTTAATTCATAAATATTATAGGACATGGCTTGCGGATGATATTTTATTCTTATAATTTACTTCAGCCTTATTCTGAAACACAATAAGTTTTGAAGATTACTGAATTCAGTAAAAAAAAAAAATTGGTAGTAACCTTGTTTATTGCCTGATTATTATCAGACTTACTTATTTGCCTAAACTTTTTTAATTGCTTATTTTTAATTTATTTTTAATTGGGGGAATGCTTAAACTCTTTAAAAATTTGTTTTGAAAATGGCTAAAAGAAATGTACTCATCAATATGAAGCTAAGACTAACTAAGATTTCCCCTTCAGATTTTAAAAATCCCAGAAAACAAAGACCTGATTATTTATTTTCATGACATCTACTATTTCACATCCTTTAAATGCTATCAGAATAAAAATTATAGCAATGAATCTTTTTCAGACTAACAGCTAAATAGTCCAGCTAAAATAGACATTCTTTCTTCCACGTGCTCTTCAACAAAAGCGTTCCTTATACTGTACTCAAGGCTGACAAATTCTAGTTAATTTACCGAAACTGAAATATCCATATTTACATTATTAATAAATCATGTATGCTTCCATAAGCACGGAAACAAATATTTTGCTGTTTGATTATATGTATCAAGAAATCACAAAGTTTTAACTTAGCCAGATTACACTAGAGATTTCAGTGATAATTCTTTATAAGCAAATACAATGTGGAACTACTGACAGAGGAAACATTCAGAATTAGAATAAAAAGGGAAGATGAGAATTGCTTTTTGAATATGTTTCTTTACCAAATAATCTATGCTATTTTTAATTTTTCCATATCCTGTTTGGGGAAAAATGTTTGTTTTTTTTTATGCTTTGCAAATAATATACAAAGTTGTGTTTTCACATGTAATATGAAATCATATTACTGAAAAAATAATAATTACACTGAATAAATGTTTCATATAACAAAAATTTTAAACTTTTTGAGCTATTTCTTCACTTTAAGTTATGCAGGCATATTGCATAATCTGTGCTAAGAATAAAAACTTGAGTTGGTTAAATTAATCAAACAATTATCCTAATTTGATATTCTGTTGTTTAGTCATTAAGTTGTGTCTGACTTTTTAGCAACCCCATGGATTGTAGCCCACCAGGCTCCTCTCTCCATGGGATTTTACAGGCAAGAATACCGGAGTGAGTTACCATTTCCTTCTCCAGAGGATCTTCCCAATCCAGGGATCAAACCCAAGTCTCCTCCATTGGCAAGCTAATTCTTTACCACAAAGCCACCTAGGAAGCCCAATTTAATATTTCACTCTGTATTTTAGAAAGCAAATCAATATAATTTCAAAATTTCTTAGAAATTGAAATATCTCCTTGTATTTACATTTTCATTAAATACCCACACTTGTAATACTAAAACTTTGCATTATCTATATAATTGTCATTCATTTATTAGGATTTTAATTTTTAATAGCAATTTTTAATTGTTACTTTGGGTAACAAAATATATTTAAAAATTAGAATATACACATATGCAAAAGTTTTTATATTCAGATTAGATAGATATGAATACATAGAGAATAAGTATAAGGATACAAATGTAATTGTTCATAAACTCCAGTGTTTGCAGATCTCCTGCCAGAGGCACAAATGTAAACATGCTGCCCTACAAATGCATCCACGCACGTGCGTATTTCTTTCCTCTTTCTCTTCTTCCTTTTCATTCTATTCTTTACTCTGCCTGCAAATGTGTACTATGATAGATCAATACATAAACACACTTTTAGATGGTTTTTACTTATCAAAGTACTAGAGTACTTAGATGGATTTAGTATATTTTAGAAGTTGTAAAGTGAAAGCATTTAAATAGATAAGGAGGATCTGTATCATTTTTATATCTATATTCATAGGTGTAGTGTGTATACAATGATAGACATAGACACCCAGAGAGCACATGTTACCAATTAAAAGTTACATAAACTTAAATCTAAGTAAAATCTTCAAAGTTTGTTGGCCTATGAAAAATGTACATTGCTTTTAATTCAATGAAGAAGGCAAAAAATACTTTCCATAAATAAGCACAAGAATTCTTCTATATTTATTTTTTTCCATAGATCTATAAAGTCAGGGAGGGGAATAAGCTAAAAACGAGCTATTCTCAATTTTTGCTAAGTATAACCTAAGAACTAATCATTAATATAGTGGTGTCATAACACTTTCCTTTGTAATCGGGTATCAGATTTCTTGCTGCCATTTGTTTATGATCTTTTTTTTTTTTTTGGTTACTCTTAACTCAAAATTTTAACTTTGAAATCAGAATGCAAACATTCACCTATTTATAGAATATGCTCCTAGGCCCCTCCTAAATAAAAAGAACTCTATGAAATGCTAAAAGTATTTTTAAAAAAATACTCTCTGTAGAATGCATAATCCAACAAAGGAAACATTTGCTTGTTCGGCTAACTCTAACACATGAAGTAATGGAAGTATGATCAAAGTGTAGCGGGAGAATTTGAGAGACCGCGAGGAGTTCCAACTGGGGGCTGAAAAGCTGGAGACTTCACAGATATCTTTTTTAAGAAACAGTAGCAGCTGATTTCAAAGCAAACGTCATAACTTGAAATTTACAAAAATGTCAGGGAACCATGGCATGTCATAACAAACAAGACACAGAGTGATGCTGTCTAGTCATATAAACCAGTTTGATGTTTGGACTGACTTAGTCAGTCAGGTCACGAGAAAAAGAGAAGGGTGTACTCTATGATTGACATGACTGGTCAGACAAAACAGTACCCTGGTGTGTGTGCATAAAGAATCAGTGTGCATCTGTGTGTCCATTGCACGAGAGAATCATGTAAGTGACGGAAGTGACTATGGTAATGTATTTAAGGACCAGATTGCTCTTTACCCTGCAATGCCCATGCAAAAGAGATGAAAATCATAAAAGGAAAAATAGAATTATTATTGCTAAGGAAATACAGAGAGGAATTATACAGTTAGGGGTGGAGAGACAGAGGGTCAAAGGTTAAAGAAAAGCAAGATCTGGCAAAATGAAAGGAAGGCAGTAAAGAAGGAAGAACAAGGAGGGAGGGAGGGAAAAATGTATATCAATCAACATAGAGAGAAACACGTTGAAATACTAGGGAAAGATGAAGGAGAACATCTTTAACTGCTATGTGTTGGGAAGAGGGAAGAACAGGTGAGCTGATGCCCACAGACAACAGGGCTCACACTAAAATGTTGTCTTTGACTGTGTGTTTCTAGAAAAATTTCCTGTTTATTTATGCTAGTCTGTGAAGCCTTTGGAAAGACAAGTTCTGTGTTTTAAGCACTTTAAAATTTCTATTACCATTATCCCTTGAAAATGCACATACAAATCTTGAATAAAAGTGAACCACACAAGGATGTTTAATAAAAGAATTTGAAAGAAGCTATTGCAGCTTAAGTTTGTTGTCTTTTGGCTTATGATCATAAGGAATGAAAAATAATGCCATTTGAACAAGCCTATTTCTGTCCCATAGAATTTATTGCTCCTCTTTTTTCAGCATCGTACCTTACCTAGAGCATTCTACCTGTGTTCATAAATAGCTACAGAAACTTTGCCTTTTTATTTTTTATTTTTTTGGTATTTTGACAGAAAAATGAATTTGATATAATAATCATTAAATTAGAATACATGCCACTATTTTCAAGGACTATTTTCTACTGAGCTCATCTACTGTGTAATCAGCAAAATATCAAAATTTACAGCTTTGGGAGTGCTCTTCAAAAGACAGTATGTATGTAACTGATCACATGGACACAGCTTTGTCTAACTCAATGAAACTAAGCCATGCCTTGTGGGGCCACACAGGATGGGTGGGTCATGGTGGAGAGGTCTGACAGAATGTGGTCTACTAGAGAAGAGAATAGCAAACCACTTCAGTATTCTTGCCTTGAGAACCCCATGAACAGTATGAAAAGGCAAAATGATAGGATACTGAAAGAGGAACTCCCTGGTTTGGTAGGTGCCCAATATGCTACCGGAGATCAGTGGAGAAAGAATGAAGGGATGGTCCCAAAGCAAAAACAATCCCCAGTTGTGGATGTGACTGGTGATAGAAGCAAGGTCCCATCTGTAAAGAGCAATACTGCATAGGAACTTGGAATGTCAAGTCCATGAATCAAAGCAAATTGGAAGTGGTCAAACAGGAGATGGCAAGAGTGAACATCGAGATTCTAGGAATGTACTTTTGAACTGTGGTGTTGGAGAAGACTCTTGAGAGTCCCTTGGACTGCAAGGAGGTTCAACCAGTCCATCCTAAAGGAGATCAGTCCTGGGTGTTCATTGGAAGGACTCATGTTGAAGCTGATACTCCAATACTTTGGCCACCTCATGCGAAGAGCTGACTCATTGGAAAAGACTTTGATGCTGGGAGGGATTGGGGGCAGGAGGAGAAGGAGACGACCGAGGATGAGATGGCTGGATGGCATCACTGATTCGATGGACGTGAGTCTGGGTGAACTCCAGGGGTTGGTGATGGACAGGGAGGTCTGACGTGCTGCGATTCATGGGGTCGCAAAGAGTTGGACATGACTGAGCGACTGAACTGAACTGAAGTGATGTAACAGATGGCATTCAACAGATATACGCTAATTCATAGAGAGCACTGTTCTATTCCTGCTTCCAGACCTGGTAGAGTTGATGTCAGTGTATATACTCCCAACTGAAAACTTCAGATGTAGAATAGTTTTTTTTTTTTTTAATTTATCTTTTAATTGGAGGATACTTGCTTCATAATATTGTGTTGGTTTCTGCTGTACAACAATGTGAGTCAATCATACTATATATATAGATGGGAGATATATATGTATGTATATCTCCACACTCTTGGACATCCCTCCCATCCTCACCCTCCAACTCACCCCTCAAGGTCATCACAGAGCATGAGGCGGCTATGCTCCCTGTGCTATATAGCAGCTTTCCATCAGTTATCTACCTTTTAATTTCCTTTAAAATGTGCAAAGATAATTTTCCCTTAAAAAACTAGAAATGGAATTACTGTGAAAAGATAAATACAGTTTAAATATATGTATATGGTTAAACCTCTTTACAGAAGAATTCCAAATAATAAGTGTAGAAGAAATGAAGGAAATAGAAATTCACCACTAGAACACCACAGTAATAATGACTACAGGCAAGATCCATGAATGAACACTATAATTAGAGATGAAACTTTAAGGAAAAACAGGATATTTGTATATCCTCAAAGTACCTCCTCCAATATTTATTAATTTCTGTGGTGGTTTTAATGTATGTCCACAGATCCTTTGATCTTCTTCCTCCCAGGAGGTAGAGTTTAATTACCCTCCCAAACAGAGTATGGTTTGGTAAAGATCAAATCCCTTATGATTATACAGTGGAAGTGAGAAATAGATTTAAGGGACTAGATCTGATAGATAGAGTGCCTGATGAACTATGGACTCAGGGTCGTGACATTGTACAGGAGACAGGGATCAAGACCAGCCCCATGGAAAAGAAATGCAAAAAAGCAAAATGGCTGTCTGAGGAGGCCTTACAAATAGCTGTGAAAAGAAAAGAAGTGAAAAGCAAAGGAGAAAAGGAAAGATATAAGCAGCTGAGTTAGATAAGACTGTGGTCCTAGTGTGATTAGATTGACTAGTTTTCTGGGAGTATGATTTCTGTGTGTCTGCCCTCTGATGCCCTCTTGCAACACCTACCATCTTACTTGGGTTTCTCTTACCCTGGGCGTGGGGTATCTCTTCACGGCTGCTCCAGCAAAGCACAGCCGCTGCTTCTTACCTTGGACGAGGGGTATCTCCTTACCACCACCGTTCCTGACCTCAACATGGGATAGCTCCTCAAGGCCCTCCTGTGCCTGCCCAGCCACCACTCCTTGGGTTGCTCCTCCCTGCCGCTGGCCCTCGCCTCGGGCGTGGGTGGCTCCTCCCAGCTGCCGCCTCGGGCTCGAGGTGGCTCCTCAAGGTCACCGCCCCTGGCCTCGGGCGCAAGGTGGCTTCTCCCTGCTGCCCCTGGCCTCGAACACAGGGTAGCTCCTCTCGCCCGCGCTTAGTGAGCCAGCTGGCAGCCGCCTGTGCTTAGTGAGCCTGCTCACAACCGCCTGCACTTAGTGACCAAAGGAAAGATATAAGCAACCTCCTGTGCCTGCCCAGCCACCACTCCTTGGGTTGCTCCTCCCTGCCGCTGGCCCTCGCCTCGGGCGTGGGTGGCTCCTCCCAGCTGCCGCCTCGGGCTCGAGGTGGCTCCTCAAGGTCACCGCCCCTGGCCTCGGGCGCAAGGTGGCTTCTCCCTGCTGCCCCTGGCCTCGAACACAGGGTAGCTCCTCTCGCCCGCGCTTAGTGAGCCAGCTGGCAGCCGCCTGTGCTTAGTGAGCCTGCTCACAACCGCCTGCACTTAGTGACCAAAGGAAAGATATAAGCATCTGAGTGCAGAGTTCCAAAGAATAGCAAGAAGACATAAGAAAGCCTTCTTCAGCGATCATTGAAAAGAAATAGAGGAAAACAACAGAATGGGAAAGACTAGAGATCTCTTCAAGATAATTAGAGATACCAAGGGAACATTTCATGCAAAGATGGGCTCAATAAGGGACAGAAATGGTGGACCTAACAGAAGCAGAAGATATTAAGAAGAGGTGGCAAGAATACACGGAAGAACTGTACAAAAAAGATCTTCACGACTCGGATAATCATGATGGTGTGATCACTCATCTAGAGCCAGACATTCTGGAATGTGAAGTCAAGTTGGGCCTTAGAAAGCATCACTACAAACAAAGCTGATGGGTGTGATGTAATTCCAGTTGAGCTATTTCAAATCCTGAAAGATGATGCTATGAAAGTGCTGCACTCAATATGCCAGCAAATCTGGAAAACTCAGCAGTGGCCACAGGACTGGAAAAGGTCACTTTTCATTCCAATTCCAAAGAAAGGCAATGCCAAAGAATGCTCAAACTACCGCACAACTGCACTCATCTCACATGCTAGTAAAGTAATGCTCAAAATTCTCCAAGCCAGGCTTCAGCAATATATGAGCCATGAACTTCCAGATGTTCAAGCTGGTTTTAGAAAAGGCAGAGGAACCAGAGATCAAATTGCCAACATCTGCTGGATCATGGAAAAAGCAAGAGAGTTCCAGAAACCAATTCCAAAGAAAGGCAATGCCAAAGAATGCTCAAACTACCGCACAACTGCACTCATCTCACATGCTAGTAAAGTAATGCTCAAAATTCTCCAAGCCAGGCTTCAGCAATATATGAGCCATGAACTTCCAGATGTTCAAGCTGGTTTTAGAAAAGGCAGAGGAACCAGAGATCAAATTGCCAACATGTGCTGGATCATGGAAAAAGCAAGAGAGTTCCAGAAAAACATCTATTTCTGCTTTATTGACTATGCCAAAGCCTTTGACTGTGTGGATCACAAGAAATTGTGGAAAATTATGAGAGATGGGAATACCAGAACACCTGACCTGCCTCTTGAGCAATCTGTATGCAGGTCAGGAAGCAACAGTTAGAACTAGACATGGAACAACAGACTGGTTCCAAATAGGAAAAGGAGTATGTCAAGGCTGTCAATTGTCACCCTGCTTATTTAACTTATATGCAGAGTACATCATAAGAAACGCTGGGCTGGAAGAAACACAAACTGGAATCAATATTGCTGGGAGAAATATCAATAACCTCAGATATGCAGATCACATCACCTTTATGGCAGAAAGTGAAGGGGAACTAAAAAGCCTATTGGTGAAAGTGAAAGAGGAGAGTGAAAAAGTTGGCTTAAAACTCAACAGTCAGAAAACGAAGATCATGGCATCTGGTCCCATCACTTCATGGGAAATAGATGGGCAAACTGTGGAAACAGTGTCAGACTTTATTTTTGGGGGGGCTCCAAAATCACTGCAGATGGTGATTGCAGCCATGAGATTAAAAGACACTTACTCCTTGGAAGGAAAGTTATGACCAACCTAGATAGCATATTGAAAAGCAGAGACATTACTTTGCCAACAAAGGTCCGTCTAGTTAAGGCTATGGTTTTTCCAGTGGTCATGTATGGATGCGAGAGTTGGACTGTGAAGAAAGCTGAGCACCGAAGAATTGATGCTTTTGAACTGTGGTGTTGGAGAAGATTCTTGAGAGTCCCTTGGACTGCAAGGAGACCAAACCAGTCCATTCTGAAGGAGATCAGTCCTGGGATTTCTTTGGAAGGAATGATGCTAAAGCTGAAACTGCAGTACTTTGGCCACCTCATGCAAAGAGTTGACTCTGATGCTGGGAGGAATTGGGGGCAGGAGGAGAAGGGGACGACAGAGGATGAGATGGCTGGATGGCATCGCCGACTCAATGAACGTGAGTTTGAGGGAACTCTGGGAGTTGGTGATGGATAGGGAAGCCTGGCGTGCTGCAGTTCATGGGGTCGCAAAGAATTGGACACAACTGAACAACTAACTGAACTGAACTGAGTATCCTTAATGGGAATTGGAGGAAAAAGAAAGAATATTTGTAGAAAAGCTAATGAAATGAATAGGATCTATAGTTTAGTTAATAATACAGACCAGAGGGCTTTCCAGGTGGTTCAGTGGTAAAGAATCTGTATGCCAGTGCAGGAGACTCAGGTTCAATCCCTGGGTAGGGAAGATCCCCTGGAGAAGGAAATGGCAACTCACCTCTTGCCTGGGAAATCCCATGGACAGAAGATCCTGGCAGGTTACAGTCCATGAGGTCTCAAAAGAGTCAGAAACTAGTTAACGACTACACAGCAACAACAGGATACCAATGGTAATAGATACATTTTGGAAAATGTACAATGGTATTAAAAATCTCAGGGCTTCCCTGATTTCCTGATAGCTTCGTCAGTAAAGAATCTGCCTGCAGTGCAGGAGACTGGGGTTCAATCCCTGGGTTGGAACGATTCCTGGGAGAAGGAAATGGCAAACCACTCCAGTATCCCTGCCTGGAAAATCCCATGGATGGAGGAGTCTGGTGGGCTGCAGTCCATTGGTTTTAGAGTCGGTCACGACAGAGCAGCTAACACTGATGAAAGATGTCAGCGTTAGAGGAAGCTGATCAGAGTGTAGGAAAATACTATGTACTGTTTTTCTATTCTTCTGTCCATCTAACACTTCAAAATAAAAAGTAAAATGTCAAGTTCTTACAGTAGCCCACAGGTCCCTTAGTGACTGGTCTCCATGTTTGCTTCACAGAATGGGGACCGTCCTCCCTGGGATCTGGCAGTCATCTCCTCTGTGTCACTGCGTGTGTCCCCTGACCATCTCAATTATAAGCATAGCCCTTTTCCATGCCCCTACCTTCTCTTTCCTAACATACCATGTTTTCACTCATTCCTTTAGAATACAATCTCCACGGGGACAAAGAATTCTGCTCATTTTATTCACCACTATATAGCATGACCTACAACAGTGTCTAGCATTGATGAATAAATATTTCTTGAATGAATGAACTGATGAATTCTATAAATACTGCATTTCTGCTATGTTCCAGATTCTCTGAACAAAAAGGACATCATCCCTATATTCGTGAAAGTGATAGTGCAATGAGGAGATAAACACAGGAACAGGTGTAAGTACAATAATTGCTATAACCAGGGAAACAGAAGGTGAAGGGTGACTTTGAACCCTAAGGTCAATGTCACAAATGGTCAGGAAAGACCTCCTGCTATAAATGACTTTTAAGGCAGAAATCAAAGAGTGGGAGGATAACTAGATAAGGAGAGAAAAAGACAACACGTTTTCCAGGTAAAGTCAGTAGAAAAGAATCTCAAAAGGAAGGACCCCTTCAGATGGTCCTTCCACCAAGACTCTGAGAATAATTATGAGGAATACTCCTTGTGGTGCAGGCTCTAAGATTTGGGATCGTTTTCAGATCAGGATCTACAAGTGATTCACTGATTTACACAGTCCTTCTGAGACAGTCAAGCAGATTACTTCCCTCAGTACTGACCAGGAGTCCAGGTTGAAGTCACCATTGCAGATGCTTAAATCAGTCTATTGAAAGTTGTTTAAAAAAAAAAAAAAAAAAAACCCAAACCCTAGAGATCAAAAAAGAGCATAGAATGCATTCAGAAACTGAACAACAATTGGCCATGAGCTAGAGATGATAGCAGATGCCGACTCAGAATCCCTTATCAACTATGTCACAGGATTCTGACCTCAATCTAATGCACTTGGAGACACTAAAGAGTTTGAAGCAGAAAAGTGACTTGACATAAGATTTGAGTTTTACACCTGATTGTAGTATAGAGCTGGGTTTTGGATTGTGACAGATAAGACAAGACTCAGAGATGCAGGAATTCAGGTAGTAAAGGAGACTGTTGTTCAGTTACTAAGTCATGTCTGACTCTTTGCAACCTCATGGATAGTAGCACACCAGACTCATCTGTCCTCCACTGTCTCCCGGATTTTGCTCAAATTCATGTCCATTGAAACAGTGATGCTATCTAACCATCTCATCCACTGTTGCCTTCTTCTCCTTTTGCCTTGAATCTTTCCCAGCATCAGGGTCTTTTCCAATGAGTCAGCTCTTTGCATCAGGTGGTCAGAGTATGGAGCTTCAGCTTCAGCAACAATGAATATTAAGGGTTGATTTCCTTCAGGGTTGACAGATTTGATCTCTTTGCTGTCCAATAGACTCTCAAGAATCTTCTCCATCACCACAATTTGAAAGGATCAATCCTTCAGCACTTAGCCTTCTTTATGGTCCAACTCTCACATTTGTACATGACTACTGGAAAGACCATAGCTTTAACTACACAGACTTTGTCAGCAAAGTGATGGTGATATCTCTGCTTTTTAATACACTGTCTAGTTTGTCATAGTTTTCCTTGAAAGAAGCAAGCATCTCTTAACTTCTTGACTGCAGTCACAGTGTGCAGTGATTTTGGAGCCCAGGAAAATAAAGTCTGTCACTGCTTCTACTTTTTCCCCTTTAAAAATACGTATTTATTATTTGCTATGTGGGTCTCCATTGGTACATGGGGTTTCTCTTGTTGTGGCGATCCTGGGCTGTCTCTAGTTGCAGTGGCTGGGCTTCTCATCCCAGTGCTCCTTTTGCTGTGGACCACAGGCTCGAGGGCATGCAGGCTCCAGTAGGTGCAGCAGGTGGGCTCAGCGGAGCACAGGCTCAGTAGCTGTGGTTCAAGGGCTCAGTTGCTCCATGGCATGTGGGGTTTTCCCATTTCAGGGATTGAATCCATGTCTCCTGCATTGGGAAGCAGATTCTTCACCACTGAGCCACCAGGGAAGCCAGGAAATAGGGTCTTCATTTGACTGAATTCTTCTATAAGGCACTGGCATACTTAATAGCGAAACTTCAGTTTCTTAGGAGCTACATGAGTTTTTTAAAGAGCTAAAGTTATCCATCATTGCCAATGGAAAGTCCAATATTAAAATACTCTTAAAGCAGGATTTTTTTTTTCATTCACTGTCAATTTAATGAAACTGACATCACATAAGACTTTAAACATTTTTATGATCATGGTTGAACTATAAACCCCAGAGGGCAGAATCTATGTCTAAGGATGCATTCCTGTATCATCCATGATACTTAACACAAAGTATGCATTCAAGTTGACAAACAGCTGTATTGTCCATATCTGACCCTAAATTAATTCACAAAATTTTATTGAGCACTTCCTATGTGCTATTCATGGTGTTAATGTATTGCTGTCCATCAGTAAATCCTGTCATCTTATTTTTTTAGATTTTATGTATATTAAAAGAGGTGTTAAATAACGAGAAAAAGATACATAACAATGCTAAGCAACAGAAAATAAAATATAAAATTATATTTTCAAATATAGGTATGCAATTATATTTATTATAAAGTAATTATTATTTCAAGCATGCATAAAAATGGACTCTGACTAAGGTAGTACTGTAAAATAGTTTGTGATAATAGATTTATGAAAACTTTTTCAATTCTTTATCTTTTTCTATACTTGGAAATTTTTCTGTTCTGATCAGGTATTACTATTATAATCAGATAAAGCAATACTGAAGTTCTTTTAATTTGATATAAAATAGGAGGCAAAGACAACATATGATTTTACATCAATTTTTATTTTGTTATTGTTTAGTCACTAAGTCGTACCTGATTCTTTTGTGACCACCTGGACTATAGCCCACCAGGCTTCTCTGTACATGGGATTTCCTGGGCAAGACTATATTACCTTATTTAATTAACATGTTGTACTGATTATTTCCTTAGAAATACTTTGCACAGAAGGTGATTTTTGGTGGCACATAAATTGGCAGCTCACACCATCAATACCATAAATGAAAGATGTTGTTTTTTATCCTTTCTTTTCTTTTCCTTTCTACACACCTACTTTCAAGAAGTTCTTCTCCAGGATCACCCTGGCCTCCAGGGCGCTCATGTCACTTGGCCTCCAAAGGTGTGTAATGAGGTGTCTGAGCCAGCGATAATCCCCAGAGGTTCTCAATGTTCCAAAATTCCCTCTCTCCCTCCCCCCTCAACAATGAAAACTTGAGGCCAGTATTTTGGAAAAGCACTTCTGGAAGGCTGCCAGCCCCTGCCCTGGACATTAGTGAGGCTTGATTTTCATTCCATTCATGTGACCGTACTTCTTAAAAAAAAAAAAAAGTGGTAGGCTTTTCAGAGGTGGGAGCATTGAAAGCAAAGAAGGTAGAACAAGAAATTAAAGTTGTTTTACAGAAGCCAAAGTGAGAGAATTCAGTTCGTTTAACACTATTCTGCTCTTCTCAGGGCTGTATTATATGCATACTTATGATTAATTGCACATTTACACTTTTTGATGACTCCATACTAAAGAGCTTTTGCCAAAAACGAACCCTTGATACTCTGCTTTTCTGTTTGCAGTGTCAGTCTGCTCCCAGATTAACTGTACATATATATTTCAAGGCTTTGATAGAAGAAATATCAGCACACAAAAGCTTGATTCAGTGATACAAGCTGGAAAATGCCCCAGAAACAAGTGGGACTTCCTGTGGCTGTGCCACAAACGGGAATTCAGGATGTCCACTAGATTCCAGGCTTCAATCACCACTTCACCGCTATATCCACAGTGAGCTTAGCCTGCTCATTTTGCATCCTGGGTAATAAGACTTCACAGTTAGGTGTCTGAATGAGGGGCTCTGTAACACAACTTGTGGAGGGGTGTGTTGTGAAGTCAGTACTAGTCAGCCAGTCTCCTATGGGACCTAAAAGCATCTTAAAGGCTTATATTCAAAGTTCAAAAAGTGGTTAAAGACTTGGGGGCTGTAGGTTTCTCTGAAACTTGTACCCAAACAGCCATGGAAATCAACATGGCTGGCACTTCAAAACATATGTTAAAAGTGAAAGGTTAGTGGAAGGTCAAGAGGGGGTGACAGGTCACCTTATGTCCTTTTAAAATGGCTCACAGTCAAAAGTACCTTGTTTGCAAGGTTACCTAATTTTCTCCCTCTATCAATGGAATCAAAATTAATAATCCAGAGATCTCTTCCTCCTCGAGGCAGGAAGCTTCCACACTATGCCACTCATATATTCCTTGCAACTGATTAAGATCGCCTTAGATGTGGGAAAGCTGTTTCTGATCCCCTTATCACAGTGTAAAGTAAAACATGCTTGACTGGTTAATAAAAATGGAAGTGGAGTTACAAAGAGGAAAAGTTCACTTGAAAATCCAAACAAAAACCGAAGTTCTTTGGTCACACCCAAGAAAGTCAGACAAGCATATTTTGGAAATAGAGGGTTAAAGGGTCCGAGGCAAAATTTTTCTAATTTACTGTTAATTATGAATTTATCTAAGAAAAAGGCTACTCTATACTAGCTGTATGAATTCAAATACGTAAGACAAAATCCTCCGGAATGAATGTTTTCCAGGTTTTAGTTAGGTATGTATTTGCCAAAGGCATCTGTAAAAGTAATTTTTTCATATGTACAGGGAACACTAAATGAGTCCACTGTACTTCATAAGTTATTAATATGTATGATTTTAACTTCTTCTTTCATAAATCACTATTCATTCTCTCTAGATTTTCCATGTATAATAGAATCCATTTCAGACACTGCACAAGTAGTCACTTTCTAAAGTTTTTCTACGACAATTAGAATCACAGGGCATTAGATCTTCAGTGAATCTTAAGATTCAACTTGATTTGGCCTTATTTTACAGATGAGGGGTCCAAGACACAGAAATTAAAAACAGAGCTGTGTCAGAATTGGTTCCCTAACAATGCCCTTTCCATGGAAGACCACATATACCATGATGGTTACAAGTGTTGGCTGTGCAGTCTGGTTGCCAGAGTTTGAATCTTTGGGTAAATTACTCTCTAAACCTCAGTCTCTTCATCTGTAAAGTCAGGAGAATAGCATTACCTGCCTCACAGAGTGATTTTGAAGATTGTTGATGAAGTGCTTAGCAGGATACTAGTTAGCTTTACTAACTTTTGTAATATATTAACCATTTTTAATAATCTCACCCTCATTTGGGCTGTCAGAGCTAAAACCAAACATTTTTCTCCAGGAGAAGTTTTCTTGAATGAGGATGTTGTTTGAAATCAAACAATCACCATAACAAATCATTTGTTTCTATATTCCAAAGCCTCTTAGCAGAGTATCTGATACCATTAAATGTCCATTTTTTTAGTAACATCAATATCTATTACCCATCATTCAATAAGATGCAAGAATTACGAGATCTTTGCAATGTGGTAGACCTGGGTTTGATCCCTGGTTTGGGAAGATCCCCTGGAGAAGGGAACGGCTACCCTCTCCAGTACTCTGGCATGGAGAATTTCAGAGACTGTACAGTCCACGGGGCTGCAAAGAGTTGGACATGACTGAGTGACTTTCACTTTCACTTCAATGGGCTACTACATATATTTTTAAAAAATACAGAAAATAATTAAAAATCAATTATGGAATATAATGAATATTAAGCATATACTATTTAATTATTATGGTCTTCAGAAACAAGTTTTCAAGATTGAATTCTTTCGATTTTCAACAGGAAGAGTCTTTTACAGACACTTGTTTTTAAGTAAGGAGACCCACCAACTTATATCTAGCTCTTGTCATATCACTTTGAGTATATTTTCTTAAAGCATACCCTTTTCTGTGGTTGAAAAGTTCACAAGAGGCCCCTTTCGTTTCTTAAGCTTCACATAAATGAAGCCGTTTCAGGACATTGCTAAGCACTTAGAAGAGTTTGCAATGTGGTTCATTTTAGTGCAGGGAAATCCTTCTTGGTGTTACCCTGACCTCAAGTGGTCTATTTCCTAATGCTTTTAGCAGCAAAAAAAAAAAAAGTCATATTACATTCAAACCTATTTTATTACTTATACAGTTTATAAATTAGATAGGAAACACCAATCAACTTTAAACAGCCAGTTTTCCTTAAAGTATAAAACAGAATTATTCAGAAGGCCAACTTGTTCTTTGCAGTTCATCCTACTTCATTTTTGGTCCTCCTTTTCCTTACCTTCTCTCCAAGAAGCGTGCATCTTTTTATTGTCCAGGACCTCACATTTGATGCTTCTACTTGGTAGTTTCACACAAATCATACCTTTATTTTCCCACAGTGAAACCAATGTACCTATTCTCTCAAGACCCTGGGCAAAGCAGATCTATTTCCTCAGCCTTGGTTTCTCCCATGGTGAGAAGTTATAAGGATACCTACATATCCAGTGTTTGAGATCTACCAAACTGTGGCATTATCATAGCAGAGCGGGTAAGGCTGCAGGCTCACAGGTCAGACGGAGATCACGTCAAAGCACTTCTCAGCTTCATACTATGCCTCTTGAGTAAGTCACTTAAGTTGTCATCATCTGCAAAGTGGCTATAAATGGTGAGGCTGACTTCAAGGGGCTGTTGAGATAACTAAACGAAACAAAGCAAGTCCAAAACGTCACATTGTGAGCAGCACACAAAGCACTCACAAAGACAAGCTACTGTCACCATCAACAGGTGAAGCAACTGGCACAGAACTTAACAAGTGTGGATAAATGAAATCATTAAAAAATTAGTGCTAAGGCATTTGACAATAATAGGAACAAACACAGCCTCACCTCTAGGTTAATAGGAGACGTGTCACTTTCAGATGCAACACATTGTATATTAACTCTTGAGTGACACTCAGCCTCATTCGGATGATGGAGAGAAGTACGATTTGGAAGTCAAATCTGTGGTTCAGGACTCTCAAAACTCACAGGGGCCCAGACTTGTACTCTGATCACAGAGCAGGCCTGCCCTGACTGACTGTTGCCTTTGGGGCTTCAGCCATATCACATGTGCTTTTCATTAGTGAGAATTGTATTTTACCTTTGAAGTCCTTGTTTTTAAATCCAATAATACTAAATATTCAGCCATCCAAATTATATATAACTGCTTTAGGATTTTACATACCTCCTTATGGGCTTACGAATTTCTGTGTCAAATACAAACTTTATTTTATATACACTAAATCCCAAAGACATTTATTTTGGAAACTCTTTGGCACTCTATTTCAAAACAGATGAATGTGACCCAATGAAGCCGCATTTATTCGATAAATTATGTGATCACATCTCTGAGTAAGGCATTCCAAAAACCTGTTTTTAACAATAAAAAGTCCAGTCAATATACTCCCTTAACCTGAGGAGAGAGCATCCAAATCTATATTCCTATTTCCTAAATTAGGTGTTAACTAACAAAAGAAATTCTGTGATTAATTAGCTAGAGCAATTCCATGCATTATATCACTTCCTAGAGATTCACATTAACATGTTAAAGTTCTGAAAATTCCTACAGGGCAGAAATCTGTTTAAACTAGTGTTGCCTAGCTGATAAACTTTTGTGTTTTCATTTGAGTAACACCTATTATCAATCTGAGGAAATAGTGTTCCTTGAGACATATTATAGAGAAAAAAATATTAATTCAGATGACTAATATAAATCATTTTTTTTTCTTAGATTGAGTAAATGAACAATATTTGGCATCTGACCTGTCATGTCCAGCCTCTGGAAAGGAAAGAAATTCCAATCTCTTGTTACAATCTAGGTCAGTTACATACTTAACAGCCTACTGTTGAACTTTGCATACCTCTGTCTTTGCAGTTAGAGGCACTGAGGTTGGCCAGGGATTAACTGAAAATAATTTATCTAGTTTCACAAAATTCTAAACCAAGAGCTTTAAAGTTAAATACAAAAAGGAATTTCTATAAACACATCAAAAATAGGTGCAAAATATATCTTAATAGTTCATCTAATAGCATCCTACAACAGCAAACTGTTAGAATTAAAGGTGTCATATTCATTCATTTAAAAACACTTAAGAAATATTTGTTAGGCACAAAATATTGGATATCTAGATGCTGGAGACATGCTGTTGGAAAAGATACAATCTCTGTTCTTAAGGAATGTAGGAGAGATGGATGTGTTACAGGAATAACAGAAGTGAATACTGTGATGTGATTAGCATAGGAGGCTATGGGAGCATATCAGAGGGGCACTTGACCAACCCTAGGGATGCGGTTTCAGAGAAGGTTTCCCTAGGACACAGGGTTGCCAGGGGAAAAAATAGAGAATGCCCAGTAACATTTGAATTTCTGATAAACAGTGAATAATTTCTTAGTATATGTTCCATGCAATATTTATAACTAGGTGCCCTGTGTTTTTATTTGCTAAATCTGGCAACTCCAACGAGGACATGATGGTGAAGTTGCAAACTGAAGGAAGAGTCAAATGGAGAAAGAAAGAGAGCAACAGAAGCAAATGGACCCATATGTACAAAGACGCAGATTTAAGTATGAGCACACTGCTTGCAGAGAGGTTCAGGTCAGGATGGTAGACTTAGAGATTTGAAGGGAACAGGGAAGTTGTAAACATATTTTGGAGTGTCTTTATAGGTGATGGGGGGCCATGAGATGGTTTTATGTTTAGTGCTAACGGATTTGTGCTTTAGATGCAGCAGTCTGGAATAGGGCCACACTGGGTGCACGAAAGCCATTAAGAGAGAGCTGTTAGTAAACTTACTGAAAGATGACGGTGTCCTGGGTGAACTCCGGGAGTTGGTGATGGACAGGGAGGCCTGGCGTGCTGCGATTCATGGGGTCGCAAAGAGTCGGACACGACTGAGCGACTGAACTCAACTGAATGAGAATGAAGAGATATGAATGACTTCAAGATATATTTAGAAATTAATGTCATGGTCGGGGGTTTATATCCTGAAGTCAAACTGCCTTGCTGCTTGTGATCTGCGTCTGGTAATATACCACGGGGGTTAAGAATAAAAAATGTTTCAGTCAATTTGGAGAGTCCCCTCTGAGCTCAGGTTTTTACTATTAATATAAGCCTAAATAATAATGTAGGATTATTGTAGTATTACATTAAGTAACACATGTGAAGTGCTGAGCACAGGACTTGGTGGCTAATCAGCTATGACTGGCTATGAGAGAAAAGAGAGGGGAAGCAAGAATGCCATTCAGAGTTCTCTTTGGGAAGTTAGAATAAGAGAGGAATAACATTCACAGTAGCCCAGAGATAGACCCACACAAATATATTCAATTGATCTTTGACAACAGAGCAATGGTGACTGAAGACAGAAAGGATAGGGACTTCCCTAGTGGTGCAGTGGCTAAGGCTCTACACTCCCAATGCAGGAGGCCCGAGATCCCTGGTCAGGGAACTGGATCTCACATTCTGCAACTAAGAGTTCACATGCTGAAACTAAAGAACCTGCATCCCGCAATGGAGACGGAAGGTCCCGCATGCTACAAATAGGCCCGGAGCAAGCAAATAGGCCATTTTTTTAAAGCTGACTTTAAAAAAGAGAGAGAGAAAGAATAGTCTTTAAACAAATGGTGCTGGAACAGGTGGGCAGCAACATGCAAAAAAAGCAAATCTACACACAGACTTTACACTTTTTTATGAAAATGAATGGAAAATGGATCAAAGACCCAAAGGTGAAAGCCAAAACTGTAAAACTCTTAGGAGATAATAGAAAAGAAAATCTAGGTGGCCTTTGCTTCAGTACATTTTAGATACAACTCCAAAAGCAAGGTTTATGAGAGCAAAAATTGATAAATTGGACTTCTATAAAATTAAAATATTCTTCTCTATGAAAGACTCCATCAAGAGAATGAGAAGACATGACATAGAATGAGGGGGGCAGGGAATCATCGCAAAACATATATCTGGTGAAGAACTTGCATCTGACAAACACAAAAACTCTTAAAACTGAATGAAAGAAATCTGATTTTTGAAATGTACAAAAGGTCTGTATACAGATGGCAAAGAAATATATGAAAAGATTCTCAACATCATGTGTCATCAGTGAATCGCAAATTAAAACAACAGTGAGATTTCATTAGATACCTATTAGGAGCGGGGCATGGCAATCCACTCCATCATTCTTGCCTGGCGAATCCCAAGGACAGAGCAGCCTGGTGGGCTACCATCCATAGCGTCACACAGAGTCGGACACGACTGAAGCGACTTAGCAGCAGTAGCATATACCTATTAGAATGTCCCAAATCCAGAATTCTGACAATACCAAGTACTGTGAAAATCTGGAACACTCATGCTAGTAGGAATGCAGGTAGTACAGTCATTTTGGAAGACAGTTTGGCAATTTGTTACAAGACTAAACATACTCTTGCTATGCAATCCAGCAGTTATGCTCCTTGATATTTACCCAAAGTGAATATTTACGACCACACAGAAATCTCCACATATGAATGCTTACAACAATTTTATTCATAATTGCCAAAACTTAGAAGTAATCAAGATACACTCTAATAGTTAATGGATAAACAAACTGTGGTACATTTATCCATACAATGGGATATTATTCAGTGACAAAAACAAATGAGCTGTCAAACCACTAAAACACATAAGGAAACTCAGATGCACTTTGCTAAGTGATAGAAACCAATATGAAAAGGTTCCATGGTTTCCTATACAATATTCTGGAAAGGCAAGACTATGGAAAAGTAATAAGGCAAGACTCTAAAAAAAGTAACAAGATCAGTGATTGCCAGGGGTTAAGGTGGAGGGAGGCAGAAAGAGGCAGAGGATAAATGCTTTTTAGGGCATCAAAACTATTCTATATACTACTGTAATGATGGATACATTTCTCAAAACTCATAGAATGTACAACACAAAGAGTGAAGTCCATGTAAACTACGAACTTTAGTTAATAATAAGTAAGTAAAGTCATTCAGTCGTGTCCGACTCTTTGTGACCCCATGGACTGCAGCCCACCAGGCTCCTCAGTCCATGAGATTCTCCAAGCAAGAATACTGGAGTGGGTTGCCATTTCCTTCTCCAGGGATCTTCCCGACCCAGGGATCGAACCCGGGTCTCCCGCATTAGAGGCAGACGCTTTAACCTCTGAGCCACCAGGGAAGTCTTAGTTATTATTATTATTAGTTAATAATAGTATGTCTAAATGGGCTCATCAGTTGTAACACATGTACCACACTAATGCAAGATGCTAATACTTGCAAGATGCTAATACTAGACGAGCGTTATACAGGAACTCTCCGTACTTTCAATTTTTCTGTGAACCTAAAATTCTCTCAAAAAACAAACTCATAAAGGTGGAGGGAGGCAGAAAGAGGCAGGGGATAAATGCTTTTTAGGGCATCGAAACTATTCTATATACTACTGTAATGATGGATACATTTCTCAAAACTCATAGAATGTACAACACAAAGAGTGAAGTCCATGTAAACTACGAACTTTAGTTAATAATAGTATGTCTAAATGGGCTCATCAGTTGTAACACATGTACCACACTAATGCAAGATGCTAATACTTGCAAGATGCTAATACTAGACGAGCGTTATACAGGAACTCTCCGTACTTTCAATTTTTCTGTGAACCTAAAATTCTCTCAAAAAACAAACTCATATCTATGAGTATATATGTATATATTAAGATACACACATAGACATATGCCTCTCCTCAGAAGAGAGATCTGGTGTTTGGTCAAGGATATAGTCATTGCAGCAGAAACACCTGCAAAAAATATTGAGAGTGAGAAAAGAAGAGGACAAAGTTGAGCACCCAGAATCATCACCAGTTAGACACAGAGGAAGCATGGCCTGGGGAGAATACGGAGCGGAAGAGGGTAACTAGGTGATGGTGTGCCGTGAGAGCCCGCACGGGAGCGTGCCTTGGAGGTGGAAGGGACAGTCAGAACTGGGTGTGCCAAATGGCTCTGAGAATTTGTATGAGCTTTTGTAGGCTGCTGTAACCAAGTGCCACAAATGAGTCTCTTAAAACCACTGGGATCGATTGACCTGAAATAAAAGTATTAGGCACTGCAGTTCTAGAGGCCCTGAGGGAGAGCCGGCCCCGAGTCTCCCAGGATTTGCTGACTGTCAGCAATCCTTAGTGTTCTGTGGCTCATAGACACACCTCTCCAGTCTCTGCCTTCCTTCATCATCACATGATACTATCTTCCTGTCTGTACGACAGGGAGGGAATATTATTTCTCTCTTCTTATGAGCTCAGCAGTCATTGGATTAGGATCCATCTCAACCAGTATGACCTTATCTTAACTGGATCACAGCCATAAAGACCTTATTTCTAAATAAGGTCACATTCACAGGCACCGAGGGTTAGGACTTTTGAGGGACACAATTCAGCCCAGTACAGAATTCATCAACAAAGTGCCCACTGGATTTAGGTTGGTGATCTGAAAATGTACTTTCCATACTATTCCATACATCTGAAATGAACACAATATTATAAAACAACTATACTTCAATTAAAAAAAAGAATTAAGGTTTTCCAAAAACATTTAGCTAAAAAGATGACATTATAAAAAAAAAATTAACAAGTTAAAGATCACTTAAGCATATTGTATCAATACAGTAGAATACTTAGCAGCCCTTAAAAATCCTGTTGTCAGACATAGGTGCTAAGTGAAGAAAGAAAGTTACGAGAAATTAAATAGGATATAAAGCTATTTTTTAAAGTATGTGTATAGAATGTAAATGTATTTAAAAAGAACTAGAAAATGGGGACAAAATCCCACAGTATTTTCTATGGATTCGTAGAAATCAAAAACTAGTTATGCAGATTTAAATAGTAAATGCTAAGTAAAAAAGATATTGAGGACAGATGCACCTTCACAGGAAGTTTTGGGGCAAATCTTCACTACAGGAAGTAATGGAGGGCCATGCAGATTTTTTTCCTATGATTATTATTACTTATTAATTTATTTTTAACTAATGAGATTAGGTGAATGGCAGAAAGGAGAAGTTTAAACAGGACATACTGTAAAAACTCTGACAAGATGGAAAGGGATGCAATACAGAACAAGGATTAGAATTAGAAACAGAGTATCTCTTCCTCTAAAATAAACCAAGAGAAAAATACTTACGGATTTAGGTATGTTTGGAGATGCAGAGACAGGAAATTGACAGAGTTCCCGGGGGATTTTTCTTTTTTGTCTCATGAAGAAGATGCAGCAGGGTGGAGGAGCATTCAGGTAAAGTATTTGAAGAGTGGACAAGCTTGGAAAGGTTTATGTTTGAAAATGGGAAGAAGGAGGACTGGCTCAGGCATATGGAGGGTCCCTTTGGGACCAAAAGCCTTCATTTTTAGTGGAATTAATATACATTCTTTTAGTGGAGGTAATCTGCTTATATTTCTGATTTTCTTTTAAAGTGATCAGCCCAGGTGGAAGCAGGTGTGATAAAAGGAAAACAGCAGGCATTTGAAGGGATTGGCCAAAGAGTAGTGAAAAAATGGGCTGTGATGTGTAAGCTGGAGAGGAAAAATGTAGATATGGAAGGGAGCGTCAGAGACAACATGCCGAGCAGAGGGACAGGATTTGATGGGGTCAGATGACAGGCACAGTGAAGAAAGCTAAAATTTGTGAATGGCGTAGGGTCCTGCCCAAGAATGGGAAGGTGGAGTCTCAGATTTCCAAGAATGGCACAATTTTGGGTAATCTGAAGCTCTGAGCTGTCACTAGGGACAGAGATGTCTAAAGGAAAGGGGAGGCAACAATTACTGGAGTTAACGTTGCAACACATTGAACAAGCTGTAATCTGCTTACTAAAGTTTTTGAAAGTATTTTCTACATCAGCCAGAATGTAAACTATAGTTGAACAATATTAAAAATATATTTACCTTAAAAATTTATGCAACATCCTGTCTCTAAACAAAGTTGCAAATTGGTGAATTTTATGCATTAGCATCCTTTTCTCTTTCTTGGTGATTCTTATTACTGTTCCTTTGCCCTATTTCCCCCCATAACAGACCTACACATTCTCCCCCCTTTGAAGACCTCTTTGCTTTCTCCAGCATTACCTCTGTGCTCCTAAAACTTCTCTGGTTCTCTAACTGGAATCTGTCAGTTTTAATACCTTAGATTTTCAAATCAGCTCTTTAAAGCTGTTGATTAGATAGATGAGTGATTCATGTCGGTGGATTGAAAGGGAGCAAAGCAGAGAGGACATACACTAGATCAAATGCCTGGGCCAATTCCTAGTCCTACCACTTAAGTAGCTGTGTGACATTAAAGAAACTTAACCTCTCCGTGCTTCAGTTTTCTTATCAAAAAGAGGAATTGAAGGACTTGCTCATCTGTCATATAATAAGCACTAAGTGTTTGGTAAATAAAATGAGTATTAATGAATTTATGCTCTTCCCTCACATAAACTTGTTGGGATTCCCGGATGTAATACTTTAACACTGAGACAGAATTCCAGTGGTGGGCCTTTCACACCAGCCATGAGGCCGATGAGTCTCTCCTGTAGACATCTCTTACACCTGTGCAGTGCCATCTACTGGTAAAAAATAATAATAGGTGGATTTACTATTTTCCTCGATAAATTTTTTCAAGTTTCTGAACTTTTAAAAATAGAAAGAGACCTCTGATCTTTTGCTGACTGCATATCATTCCCCTAAACGGCTTTTTCGTTTTTCAAAAGGTAGAGGTTGCCCAATGAAAAATAAGATAGATACAACAGATGCAGAAAAGTTTTAGAAGGAATGGCTCTCTTCAAATAGTCTGAAATAAAAGAAAGTGAAAGTTGCTCAGTTGTGTTCGACTCTCTGCAATCCCATGGACTATACGGTCCGTGGACTTCTCCAGGCCAGAATAATGGAGTGGGTAGCCTTTCCCTTCTCTAGGGGATCTTCCCAACCCAGGGATCGAACTCAGGTCTCCCGCATTGCAGGCACATTCTTTACCAGCTGAGTCACAAGGGAAGCCCAAAAATACCAGAGTGGGTAACCTATCCCTTCTCCAGTGGATCTTCCCAACATAGGAATCGAACGAGGGTCTCTTGCATTGCTGGCAGATTCTTTACCAACTGAGCTATCAGGGAAGCCCACAAATGTCCTAAATTGATTATATTATTTGTGGGATAAAGCAATAACTTATTTGTAACTAAGTGTCTAATTGCTGAATTGTTGTACACTGACTCAGGAAGACAAGTGAAGAGCTAGACCGAAGCGTTGCAGGTCCATGGTAGGTGTGCAGCCTTCATGTGTTTTATCATCTGGGTTTACTCAAGATTATGTCATTCACCTTAATAGCACCAGCCAAATGTGCACTTTAGGCAAAGTAAGAAAGTTCTTTCTTCAGTTGCTGTGTTGTTCCAGGGACTGGGAACTGCTCTTTCCTCAAATGTCACCTAAGGCATCAGACTTGAAGAATGGGTTTTGGCTAGGTATGGGCTCCAGGAAAAAAAGAGAATAGATAAAAGAAGAGGGGATAGATAAGGAGTCCGGGAAAGAAACTATAGAAGAAAGAACACAAATTAAGAGATAAGTAGATTAAACAAGCTCATACAGTGAGCTGCAGAGAGAGAGACAGAGTGCAATCAATCTTTTTTCTTAGGTACTCAAATTGCGATCTTCACCATTTTTATAATTGACTCTAAATGCTGAACTCTACAGTTTCGTTGTACATGCTGCCATCAAACTGGTTTCATGGATTTCTTTAATGATTTCTGATCAATTTGACTAATTGATAATTGTGATTGACTTATGATAGCCAAGGATAAATCCATATGATTTTCTTTAAGGTGTCCATGCAATTCTCTTTGCATTGGAAGGCTGAAATGAGAGATGATTTCTTATCCTATGTTTTAGATTCTTTTCAGGTGATCAGATTCAGCAGTCTTCACAGCAAAGCTAAGAACACATCCGAAAGAAGAAAAAAAAAAAAAAAAAGCTTCTGTTTGTGGACCAAGATAAAGGCAATCTTCCCCAAAGGGGTTTGTTTGTAAATTGCTTTAGTCCACTTTACAAGGTCAAATCCATTCTCCTAATGATGAATCTCATCTGTTCTGGCAGAGAAAGAAATGTTTTCTTTCACTTCTATGTGTGGCAAGAGCTCATTCATCTCAGTAAGTTCTGAAGAGAAATCTAACTACATCAGAGAGAGGAGTATTCAAAGGGCAACGGATGGCCAGAAAGATATATGGAATTCACTTTCCTGAGACGGACATTCAAATGGTAACAAGTGATAGAAAACAGCTCTATATTTCAGCATGATGTGTGTTCGCTCCCGATGATTAAACCCCCTGTGAGCCATCTGCGTTTAATGGGTTAGAACTACTTTGTAGCTGCAGTTTTTTCCTCCCAGCGCTCTCTTATTTATTGAGAGGAGACCGAACTCCACTCTTTAAAAGTTAAGCATGTAAGAAACTCTGCCAAGAGAATCAGAAAGAAAAGGCAAATTTATAGCCTAGTGTTGTTTTAAGCATTTAGTAGTATAAATAAGAAGTGTAGTTAAATGTGTACAAGTAGACGCATAAGTGACCCTCTGTTTATCTCAGTTACATTATTTGCCTAAATTCCAGAGCAGAATTAACCCAATTAGTTTATATAATGGCTAATGCTGTCCCTCAGCTGAGCTATTAGGGACATGTATAATGAACGCTAGACCAGGGATGGTGTTATTTTTCTTCTAAGTCAATCCTTGGGGACTGTGGTTTGTATCCAGCGACTCGTGCAGATAAAAATCAGAATCCAGTGTGGAAATTATTGTCGCTCAAAGCAAGGTACACTATTGGTGTTATTCATACAATCAAATAGAACTTCTGGTTTAAAATGCCAATGATGATAACGACGTTCTATATGCAACCTGGTCTTGCCTGAGACATGTCACATTTTACTAACATCTCATTATTTTTCTCTGACTTAGGAAAGTCAGCAACAATAAGCACTCAATAAATATTTGTTGAATTGAACTGAACTCAGAGAACTGAGAGGTGAGGTGGCACTGACCATCAGTGACACTTCTGGGATCAGCATCTTGATTCTGTTCTGCCAAACAGTTAGTGATTCCAGCTAAAGCCAATGGAAATATTACATGAAGAAGTTTAAGAAAATGTTCACACAGCTACAAACGTTAATGTGAGTCATATAGCTATATGAGCCTAGGAAGTTCTCTCTTGCCATATATTTTCACCCTGAATACATTGACTAATTTCAGAGTTTTTCCTCTTCATAACCTCTAGCTATATAGCTCTCTTCCTAGGTCATTATTTTTTTTTTCCTAAGGTAGTTCCCTGAATAATTTCTCCTGCCTTCCCGCCCCCCGCCCCCACTTTCCTTTGAACCAGAAAACATATCTACAAGGGGGAGGTTTCTTCGGGCTTTAAAAACGTCAATCAGTTCACAGCTGAGAATGGAGAGATCTAGATGAGAGAGAGCAATTCTTCCATTAAACTTCTGTTTACAAAATTTAGGCAAGAGTTTTGCATAAAATGAGACAAGCTTTGACCACGTTGAGGCAAAGAGTTAAATTAAAGACACAAAAGCAAGGCCCAGCTGCACTTCTTTTTCTTTTCCCTCTCATGGAGTAGGGAGTATTTTTCCTGTAATGACCTCAGAATCTTCTGTCTTTTTCTTGGTCAGAGATCAAGGGGTACAACCAGGGTGAAACTTTGTTATCAAATTTTTCTGTCAACTTTCTGAGTGTGTATTTTGAAGTTGCACTTACAAATTTTCCTTTTATTCTGTTATACATTTATATAAAATCTTACTGAAATAAATTTGCTGTATTTTCATATTAGGTAAGTTACAGTGAACATCATCTATCCAACTAAACAGACTATTCTTTGAAGACAAAAGTCATGATTGCATTTATTCAAAACCTCCATGGCTAGCATAGCACACTATAATATTATGAGCTCAGTACATATTCACTAAATTATTTGAGAGTAAAAAACTTGAAAAATATTATTGAATAAAACAATCTCTCTGCTGAACTTGAGAACTTCAATCTAGTTAATAAAATAATAAGGAAAAGAAACATCTAAAATTAGAGAAAAGTTGTGGTATGATGTACATTAAAAGAAGTTTGGAAATACTTTAGTATGGACATGGCTTTCCAAGACACACTTGGATTTTCTTTCAGAGAAATGGACAAAATGCTGTATTCCTATAAGTTTCTATTCATGCTTCAACGTCTGGCTCAAATGCCACTTCTTCTTTACAGATTTCTATGACTATAGAGGTTGAATTAATTGCTTTGTTACATGTTTTTCAATGGTATTTTTCTTGCATGTCTTCCAAGCCATATTTTAATTATTTATTGTACTCTGACTGTGTGGATCACCGTAAACTGTGGAAAATTCTGAAAGAGATGGGAATACCAGACCACCTGACCTGCCTCTTGAGAAACCTGTATGCAGGTAGGAAGCAACAGTTAGAACTGGACATGGAACAACAGACTGATTCCAAATAGGAAAAGGAGTACGTCAAGGCTGTATATTGTCACCCTGCTTATTTAACTAAGAAAGGGACGACCGAGGATGAGATGGCTGGATGGTATCATGGACTCGATGGACGTGAGTCTGAGTGAACTCCGGGAGTTGGTGATGGACAGGGAGGCCTGGCGTACTGCGATTCATAGGGTCGCAAAGAGTCAGACACGACTGCGCGACTGAACTGAACTGAACTGTCATCTCCACAGCAAGCAAGTAGTTTCTATAAGGTCTTGGCACAAAGGGAGTTCTCAATAAATGATAAATTTAGCTTGAGTAAAACTGAATGTAAGTATTAAAAATAAATTCAGAAAAAAATTAACATTGACAATAGGAGGAAACATTAGTCTGCGAAAACCATATTTCAATTACATATTTCACAGACTATGACAATGTGTTTTCAAATGCATATTTGAATTATTTTTCTTCACAGCTTTAGGGAAAGCATGTAGAGTACGAAGACAGGAGAGTTGTTGGACTTAGAAGCTCCTTTAACTGACCATAAATTTAGGTGATAATACCCACTGTCACAAAATAATGAAAGTTGGGGAAAATATATATGAAAGTGTGTTGTTAATTCAAAGTTTTATATAACTCTTTCAATCACCAGGAGAAAACTAAGGCTCAGAGGAACTGAATAACCTTCAAGACTTTAAAGCTAAAATGTGGGGGAGCAAGGATCCGTAAGGCCAAACTCCTTCCACTGTGCCGCCCAAACCATTTGCCTCTTCCCAAATGCCCAGCAAATGCCTAGAGAAGGAAACAGCAACCCACTCCAGCATTGTTGCCTGGGAAATCCCATGGACAGAAGAGCCTGGCGGCCTACACCCCATGGGGTCACAAGAGTCAGACACATCTAAGCAACGGAACAATAAACAGCAGATGCCTAGCACCCATCTACTGTGTCCCGGTTCCTCGGTGACCCTCACTAGAGTGCCTCACTCATCATTCAACTGCAACTGCCTGCTTGAAAAAGTCCTGTTCTCTTTCAATCCTCCATTCAGATAATATGATTAGGTTTTCATGCGCTCTTTTATAGTCTTTCCATCACAAGGACCATCCTCTAGGGTAAAAATTATTTAATCTGGAGAAATGACCCTGGTTCATCAAAAGGGTATTTTGAGGGTAGCTTTTGTGCTATGGACTCCCTCTGGTAGTTTAGTGATCTTGTAAACTCCTTCACAGATGTTTTGAATGAATAAAATGCATAGGCTTAAGAGAGAAAGCAATTATATCGAAATACAGGTGTCTAAATAGATCATGGCATCTGATCTCATCACTTCATGGGAAATAGATGGGGAAACAGTGGAAACAGTGTCAGACTTTTTTTTTGGGGGGGGGGACTCCAAAATCACTGCAGATGGTGACTGCAGCCATGAGATTAAAAGACGCTTACTCCTTGGAAGGAAAGTTATGACCAACTGAGATAGTATATTCAAAAGCAGAGACATTACTTTGCTGACTAAGGTCCATCTAGTCAAGGCTATGGTTTTTTCAGTTGTCATGTATGGATGTGAAAGTTGAACTGTGAAGAAAGCTGAGCGCCAAAGAATTGATGCTTTTGAACTGTGGTGTTGGAGAAGAGTCCCTTGGACTGCAGAGATCCAACCAGTCCATTCTAAAGGAGATCAGTCCTGGGTGTTCTTTGGAAGGAATGATGCTATTCTAAAGGAGATCAGTTCTGGGTGTTCTTTGGAAGGAATGATGCTAAAGCTGAAACTCCAGAACTTTGGCCACCCCATTCGAAGAGTTGACTCATTGGGAAAGACTCTGATGCTGGGAAGGATTGGGGGCAGGAGAAGAAGGGGACGACCGAGGATGAGATGGCTGGATGGCATCACTGACTCAATGGACATGAGTCTGAGTGAACTCCAGGAATTGGTGATGGACAGGGAGGCCTGGCATGCTGCAATTCATGGGGTTGCAAAGTGTCGGACATGACTGAGTGACTGAACTCAACTGAACTGAAATACTTACAAAACTAATTTTAAGATGCAGTAATATCTGTGCATCTTTATTGATACATAACAAGATCTAGCAAAAGAGATAAAAATTACCCTAATTTTGAAATAGTTGAAAACTGTTCTAATCATATGATAAACTTCATCAACTATTATTTCAAGATATCATTAATACTCTATGCAAATATCTGTTCTATTGGTGACAAAGTGCAGGTACTACTAAAGCTACTCAGATTTGTCCATATTTATAAATAAAATGCTATGTTTCATTCTAGGTGTTATTTGAAACAAAGACCTATTATTTTTCTATCACAGTTTATGGATCCTCTGAGTTCTATCTAGAGATACACCCTCTTTAATCCACTCTCCCTACATTATGAATTCTGCTGTAGTGGTATGGAGAGTTTGAGCATTTGAATCTTTTCATATTCTCTAACTGGACTGTATAAGTAACCTGTGAAAGTGAAAGTCACTCAGTTATGTCCGACTCTTTGTGACCCCATGGACTATACAGTCCACAAAATTCTCCAGGCCAGAACACTGGAGTGTATAGCTTTTCCTTCTCCAGGTTATCTTCCCAACCCAGGGATCAAACCCAGGTTTCCCATAGTGTAGGGAGATTCTTTATCAGCTGAGCCACAAGGGAACTGTTTTTATAAGTAACCTATTTGCTTTCCACCAAAAACTTATGTTTTGACAATGCTGATAATTGTTCTGAATTATTGTCTTAAAGTGTATGTCAAATTAAATAGATAAGAAAATATTACTAGTATATATTATATGAAGATGCATGAAAACCTTCAGTATGTAGTGTCTTTTCCTAAAGTCCGACTTGCTATAAAATAGTGTCATGATGAAATGCTCGAGTCATTTATTTGTCCCTTGAACTTGGAAAAATGCAAAGTGGTATACAACTCTAAGAAAAGAAAAACTTCTGTCAATTCTCTACTGTTTTATGCAGTAAAACTGAAGAAATAGCTAGACCTTGCCTTGGAGTCTTGCTCACCATGTTTGCAATATATTTCCAAGATAAATGATGGCAGTATGTTTATTTAAAAAGTAGTTACTCAAATAGAACAAAATCTCATTCTAGCATTTACTGTACACTGTAAAACCAGGATCACATTTGTTTTTGGATTCTGGGCCATAACTGCTGACTCTACTACTGTTAGGCATTTTACTTCTGATTTTGTTTTCATTTGCACCATTAGGGACATTACTGCCTGGCTTGTATAAAACACACGCAATATATGATAAAAACAAAAGTGTAACAATATATAACATTAAATTCCCTCACAAAAGTCATACTTACCTTAATGCAGAATATGAATAGCTATAAGAAGATGTCTGTTGGAATTTCAGATGCCTAATTTCTGTTAAGTAGAAATGGCTTGATGTTAACCAATTATCACTAGCGGTGTAGAACCTCTGACTGCCAATGCAGGAAACACAAGATAC
>SJXQ01008260.1:19621-48757 GCA_006408695.1 Aepyceros melampus | reverse complement strand
AAAACTCCTGCTTGAAGTAAAGATCGGATGGATTGGGAGATCCTCACCAGCAGGAAGAACAAGCAAAGGGGACCATTGTTCTCCTGCAGGAGAGGCTGGATTTGGTGGTTGTATATAATGTCTATTCAGATCTGCTCTAGCATAATTAACATTATTCTCTTTTAGAGATAGTTATGATTCACAGTGAGAATAGACCCCCATTCCCAGATAGTATGAGAATCAGACACAACATGAATTTCAACTCTACTGGGACACACATTCCTGAAGAAATACCTGGCAATTTTGTAATTGTTCACACATATCCTAGTAAAGTGGTAAATATAAAATTTGTGATATCTAACAAAGTACAATAAATCATGTTTTGAAAGCTTCCCTTCCCGATGGCAGATGTTGATTATTTCCACACTTCCTCAAAGAAGCTTCCAATTTCTCCCCCTTACTTCAAAGAAGACTCTGACCCCCTGCCCAAATGATTCTCCCTTTAAAAACTTTTCTGGTTAAAAAAAAAAAAAAAAAAAAACCTTTTCTGGTCAAACAGAATCTTCGGAGTTAGCTTTTGGGCACTAGTTTTCCTTCTCCCAAGATTGCTGGCCTCCTGAATAAAACAACCTTTCCTTATCCAAAAAACACTTGTCTCAATAATTGGCTTTCAAGTGGTGAGACACCAAACCTGAGTTTGGTAACACTAAGAGGCTGGATAATAAACAATAGGGTTTCCAAATGATTCTCTTGTAAATCTTTCTTTTGGATCAAAGAAATCTGATTGTCCTGAGGCTTGTGATCATGGCCAAAAAGACCATATAAGGGCCACATAAAAAGACCCTGAAGCTGCATAAGGAGAGAGATTCTCAGTTGCTCACCTAATGTTTCAGTTCGGTTTAGTTCAGTCACTCAGTCATGTCCAACTCCTTGCAACCCCATGGACTACAGCACTCCAGGCTTCCCTGTCCATCACGAACTCCCAAAGCTTGCTTAAACTCATGTTCATCTAGTCAGTGATGCCATCCAACCATTTCATCCTCTCTCATCCCTTTCTCCTCCTGCCTCCAATCCCTCCCAGCATCAAGGTCTTTTCCAATGAGTCAGTTCTTTGCATGAGGTGGCCAAAGTATTGGAGTTTCAGCTTTAGCATCAGTCCTTCCAGTAAATATTCAGGACTGATTTCTTTTAGGATTGACTGGTTTGCTATTCTTGCAGTCCAAGGGACTCCTTTCCCTGTCCATCACGAACTCCCAAAGCTTGCTTAAACTCATGTTCATCTAGTCAGTGATGCCATCCAACCATTTCATGCTCTCTCATCCCTTTCTCCTCCTGCCTCCAATCCCTCCCAGCATCAGGGTCTTTTCCAATGAGTAAATTCTTTGCATGAGGTGGCCAAAGTATTGGAGTTTCAGCTTTAGCATCAGTCCTTCCAGTGAATATTCAGGGCTGATTTCTTTTAGGATTGACTGGTTTGCTATTCTTGTAGTCCAAGGGATTCCCAAGAGTCTTCTTCAACACCACAGTTCAAAAGCATCACTTCTTCAGTGCTCAGCTTTCTTTATAGTCCAACTCTCACATCCGTACATGACTACTGGAAAAAACATAGCATTGACTAGACGGACTTTTGTTGGCAAAGTAACATCTTTGCTTTTTAATAAGCTATCTAGGTTGGTCATCGGTTTTCTTCCAAGGAGCAAGCATCTTTTAATTTCATGGCTGCATGAAATATCTGCAGTGATTTGGGNTAATCTAAAAACAGTATCATATCTGAGATTTTTTATATGTAACAAATCATACTCAATCAAAAAAGGAAGCATTGGGAGTGATAAAAAAGGAAAGAAAATAAATAATTGACTAAAAATGAAATGAGAAAAATCAACCAATAGAAAAAGACTGAGCAGAGATCAAGCTATGGGAATGTTGAGAAAACAATTTCAAACAACAGCGATAAACATGTACAAATAGTGACAAAATGACTGATTGCAGACGAGAACTATTTGGAACTACACAAAAAAATCAAATAGTAATTCTAGAATTGAAGAATAAAAATAATTGCAATACATAGGGATTGGACAGCTCTGAAAAGAGAAGCAATAAACTGCAAGGTGGCTCAGAAAAAAATTTTTTTTTAATTTAATTTGATGCTGCTGCTGCTGCTGCTAAGTCACTTCAGTCGTGTCCGACTCTGTGCGACCCCATGGACGACAGCCCACCAGGCTCTGCCATCTCTGGGATTCTCCAGGCACAAATAGAAAAAAAATGTAAAGAACAAAAATGTATAAAAATATATGAGTCACTGTGAAAGAGTCAACCAATAGGTATTTGGAGTTGGTAAAGGAGAAGAGAAGGCAATGGCACCCCACTCCAGTACTCTTGCCTGGAAAATCCCATGGGCAGAGGAGCCTGGTAGGCTGCAGTCCATGGGGTCACCAAGAGTTGGACACAACTGAGCGACTTCACTTTCACTTTTCACTTTCCTGCATTTGTTAGAAGTGGAAGTAGATGTTTTTCTGGAAATCTCTTGCCCTTTCAATGATTTAACAGATACTGGCAGTTTGGTCACTGGTTCTTCTGCCTTTTCTAAATCCAGTTTGAACATCTTGAAGTTCATGATTTACATACCGTTGAATTCAGGCTTAGAGAATTTTGAACATTACTTTGCTAGCATGTGAGATGAGTGTAATTGCATGATAGTTTGAAGATTCCTTGGCATTGACCTTCTTTGAGATTTGAATAAAAACTGACCATTACCAGTCCTGTGGCCATTGCTGAATTTTCCAAATTTGCTGGCATATTGAGTGCAACGCTTTTACAGCATCATTTTTTAGGATTTGAAATAGCTCAACTGGAATTCCATCACCTCCACTAGCTTTGTTTGTGGTGATGCTTTCTTTAGGCCCACTTGACTTCACATTCCAAGATGTCTGGCTCTAGATGAGTGATCACACGATTCTGGTTATCTGGATCATGAAGATCTTTTTTAACTGCCTTTTCTAAATCCAATTTGAACATCTGGAAGTTCATGATTTACATACCATTGAATTTAGGCTTAGAGAATTTTGAGCATTACTTTGCTAGCATGTGAGATGAGTGTAATTGCATGATAATTTGAAGATTCCTTGGCATTGCCCTTCTTTGAGATTTGAATAAAAACTGACCGTTTCCAGTCCTGTGGCCATTGCTGAATTTTCCAAATTTGCTGGCATATTGAGTGCAACGCTTTTACAGCATCATTTTTTTAGGATTTGAAATAGCTCAACTGGAATTCCATCACCTCCACTAGCTTTGTTCGTCGTGATGCTTTCTTTAGGCCCACTTGACTTCACATTCCAAGATGTCTGGATCTAGGTGAGTGATCTTTTTTTGAATAGTTCATCTAATGTTTAGTCCACCCTACTCTGTATCTAGCTGGCTGAAAACACGTGTAAGATCTGAGCCAAATGATTTGATTGCCACATCCTGAATTTCTTATTCATAAAAATGTGAGGTGATAATGAAATTACATTATTACTTTGAACCACTAAGTTTTAAGATGATTTTGTGAAGAAATAAGAGAAAGAAAACAGGAAATATTCCAGGAAGCATTCAGTTCAGTTGCTCAGTCGTGTTCAACTCTTTGTGATCCCATGAATTGCAGCATGCCAGGCCTCCCTGTCCATCACCAACTCCTAGAGTTCACTCAAACTCACATCCATCAAGTCGGGGATGCCATCCAGCCATCTCATCCTCTGTCGTCCTCTTCTCCTCCTGCCTCCAATTCCTCCAAGCATCAGAGTCTTTTCCAATGAGTCAACTCTTTGCATGACGTGGCCAAAGTACTGGAGTTTCAGCTTTAGCATCATTCCTTCCAAAGAACACCCAGGACTGATCTCCTTTAGAATGGCCTGGTTGGATCTCCTTGCAGTCCAAGGGACTCTCAAGAGTCTCTCCAACACCACAATTCAAAAGCATCAATTCTTTGGCACTCAGCTTTCTTCACAGTCCAACTCTCATATCCATACATGACCACTGGAAAAACCATAGCCTTGACTAGATGATTATACACAGTTAAATATAGAATTCAAATAGCAAAGGAAGAAGAGTAGACATCATAGGTTATCACGAAGTATCTGCCACATCCCCCATATATTTATGTAATCTGGTGGTAGGACAAGTGGTATATATAAAAGTATCAATATAATCAATATAATATAGTAAATTTAATGTGCACACTTTAATTTTAATGTACCCTAGCATGTGGATGTGAATACTTTTCTGAACCTGGTAGTTGAATGAAGCCCTCCTTTAGAAGTTAGAATAATTATTATTCTATAATAAATTCTATTTATTCTATAATAAATAAATATTATCTTAGAATAATAAGAATAACAATGATAAAATTTAGCATTTAATAGATTCTTAGTGAGATAAGCACTTTAAATATCTGATATTAGTCCTTCTACCCACACTCTGAAGTTTCATTATCCCAGATGTATAAAGGAAAAAGTGGAGACATAAAAATCATTTATCTAGTAAATAGAGGAATTATTTTTTTTCAAATTCAAATCATTTTATTGTAAATTCTAGATTTGATTTGAGTCTAAAGAAAAATAAGAAGAAATTAGTGAGTGAGTAGTGAATGAAAAGAGAAGGAAATGGGATTTGCAAATACAGGAAATTGCATTTATAAGAAAAAAAGGAAGTAAGAAAATTTGTAGAACTTTCATTTTGGAGTTATTTAAGCACAAAAATCACGACAGAAAGTGGAAAAGACTATTGGAGAGTAAACAGCTACCAAATGATAGAGGGTCTATATTCTCATCCCCATCTTTCTTTTATATGATCCAAAAAGTAACATCTCACTTCTTTCAATTAACAGTATATACAGGAGATTTTTTGTATCAAAGCTGAAGAGACTGCTTTTCATCCTGCCACTTTAAGAGACTTTTTTACCCTGCCACTTTAAAAACTAACTGCATAGTATTCCAGTCTATGATTCCCATTCAAGGCCATCTGTGTGTTGATAATTTTATGTGATTGCAAACAGTGTTTCATTGGAAGATTGATTATGTGTTGTTTTGTTTGTCTACAATATAGAGGATATCCTATAGAGGATAAATTACATAAAATTGAATTTAGATTAATTTATAATTTTGAAAGATCTTGCCAAATTGCTCTCAACAGGTTAAGCTAATTTGTGGTCTTAGCAGCAATTTATGAATATCATGAATACAGTGTGTCAAAAATATTTTGGTCTTTAATAGATTATAAAAATGTTTGGCTTTTTTGGATAAAAAGCATATTGATATAGTTTTAATCTGTATTTCTTTTATAATAAAGTTAAACATCTCTTAAAATGCTTAAAAATCATTCATATTTCCTTATTTCTTTTTCTGTGATCCATTTGCATATTTGGTATATTCATGTTTCTATTGGGATCTATTCTTTTTCTTAAAAACCTAATTAGGAACTCTTTCTGTATTAGGGAGTTTAGAATTTTATTTTGGGGATTTATGCTTTCTTCTGTCTTTTGACTCAGGGTGTTTTTTTTGTTGTTCTGCAGAGTGTTTATTTTTAATTATGGTTTTTACATAATAAAATACATTGATCTTTTCTTCAGTGGCTTCTGAGTTTGGGTACAGTTAGAAGGGCTTTACCTACAATGCCTGCCCTTTAAATAATAAAATAATTGTACAAAATTTTATTTTAGTGGTTTTATATTTTAATTTTAATTATTAATAAGTACACTATTAATGATATAAGCTAAAATATATAAATAAAATAAAAGGTTGATGAGAATACAAATAAATTAAAATTAATATGTAGTTATTAATAGAAAATAGTAATAAACACCAAGAAATATGGTGAATCATGTTCTGGCTTGTAGATGTGTCTGCTTGGATGAAATTAGTATAACTTTTGACTTATATTTCATTGGTGTAAGCAAATTACTATTGATACTATAACTTAAAAACAGGGGGCTATGTAATATAATCCTAAATTTAACCTGGAAACATGAGAACTTTGACCTGGAAACATGAGACCTGGAATATCTGTGCATAGTTTGTGATTACTACATGAAGGTATTTGACACTTTGATTTATGATTTTCAAGCTCCCAATAAAGGTTATTAAGGCGGTCTTGACTAAGGACTAAATTATGCTAGAGAAATGTGGTCCAAATACTTTTTTAACATTTTTACTTGGATTATATTTTTGTATCTCTGAACAAAATATGTTTAATATGGAGAAATTCTGAATATCTAAATTACTTGTCTAATGGGGACAATTGGAGAAGGCAATGGCAACCCACTCCAGTACTTGCCCGGAAAATCCCATGGACAGAGGAGCCTGGTAGGCTGCAGTCCATAGGGTCGCTGAGGGTCAGACACGACTGAGTGTCTTCACTTTCACTTTTCACTTTCATGCATTGGAGAAGGAAATGGCAACCCACTCCAGTGTACAAAAACATGATGGACCTCAAGATTATCATACTAAGTGAAATCAGATGGAAAAAAACAAACATCATATGATATTACTTATATGTGGAATCTAAAAAAAAAATGATACAGAAAGCTTATTTACAGACAGAAAATGTTTCACAGATTTAGAGAATGAATTTATGGTTACGGAGGGGAAGGTTGGGGGGAAAGGACAGTGAAACTGGTCAATCACTGTACTAGAGGCTTTAGAATTTTACATTTTATCTTCCTGTATATGAGCTACTTTGAATTTCTTTTTGCATGGAGTACGAGTAATGTAGGGGCTTCCCTGATGCCTCAGAAGATAAATAACCTGTCTTCAGTGCAGGAGACCTGAGTTCAATACCTGGGTGTAGAAGATCCCCTGGAGAAGAATGATTACCCATTCCAGTATTCTTATTATTCTTGCTGGGATAATTCCATGGACAAAGGAGCCTGGTGGGGTATATGGTGCATGGGGTCACACAGAGTCGGACACAACTGAGAGACTAACACTTCCACATTTTTCACTTTCATGAGTAATGAAGATCTATTCGTTTGTTAGTTGTTCCAGCACATGTAATATGATTTTATTTTCCACATCAAATGGGTCAGTTCGGTTTAGTTCAGTCACTCAGTTGTGTCTGATTCTTTGCAGCCCCATGAGTCACAGCACACCAGGCCTCCTTGTCTATCACCAACTCCCAAAGCTTTCTCAAACTCATGTCCGTCTAGTCAGTGATGCCATCCAGCCATGTCATCATCTGTCATCCCCTTCTCCTCCCACCTTCAATCTTCCCCAGCATCAGGGTCTTTTCCAGTGAGTCAGCTCTTCGCATCAGGTGGCCAAAGTATTGGAGTTTCAGCTTCAACACCAGTCCTTTCAATGAACACTCAGGACTGATTTCCTTTAGGATGGACTGGTTGGATCTCCTTGCAGTCCAAGGGATTCTCTCTTCTCCAGCACCACAGTTCAAAAGCGTCAGTTCTTTGGCGCTCAGCTTTCTTTATAGTCCGACTCTCAATTCATACATGATCACTGGAAAATTTCCACATCAAATGGGTCAGTTCGGTTTAGTTCAGTCACTCAGTTGTGTCTGATTCTTTGCAGCCCCATGAGTCACAGCACACCAGGCCTCCTTGTCTATCACCAACTCCCAAAGCTTTCTCAAACTCATGTCCGTCTAGTCAGTGATGCCATCCAGCCATGTCATCATCTGTCATCCCCTTCTCCTCCCACCTTCAATCTTCCCCAGCATCAGGGTCTTTTCCAGTGAGTCAGCTCTTCGCATCAGGTGGCCAAAGTATTGGAGTTTCAGCTTCAACACCAGTCCTTTCAATGAACACTCAGGACTGATTTCCTTTAGGATGGACTGGTTGGATCTCCTTGCAGTCCAAGGGATTCTCTCTTCTCCAGCACCACAGTTCAAAAGCGTCAGTTCTTTGGCGCTCAGCTTTCTTTATAGTCCGACTCTCACATTCATACATGATCACTGGAAACACCAGAGCCTTGGACCTATCCAATGGGTAGATCATTATCTGGACTTTATCTTTAGTTCCATTGATCTATTTGCCTATCTTGACTTCAGGATCAAATTTTCTTTTATTAGTTTAGATTTGTATGAGTCTTGCAATCAGGAGCCCTTTGTTCTCCAAACTGGTTCATCTTTTTCAGGATCCTTTTGCTTTTCTAAGTTTGTTGCATTTCATATAAATTTAATTATGTATACAAGAATATGTAGAAGAAATAAAACAAGCACCAAAAAAAAAAAAAAAAAAAGCTGTTCTTTTCAACATAGGGGACTGGAATGCAAAATAGGAAGTCAAGAGATACCTGGAGTAACAAGCAAGTTTGACCTTGGAGTACAGAATGAAGCAGGGCAAAAGCTAACAGAGTTTTGCCAAGTGAATACACTGCCCATAGCAAACACCTTCCAACAACACAGAGACAGTTCTACACATGGACATTACCAGATCATCAGTATGAAGTCAGGTTGATTATATTCAGCTGAAGATGGATAAAATTTATAGGATCAGCAAACAAACAAACAAACAGCAAAAAACAACCCTGCGGGGTTGCTGTGGCTCAGATCATGAATCTTTTATTGCAAAATTCAGACTTAAGTTGAAGAAAGTAGGGAAAACCACTAGACCATTAAAGTATGACCTAAATCAAACCCTTTTCAATTATATAGTGGAAGTGACAAATAGATTTAAGGGATTAGACCTGATAGATTAGAGTACCTGGAGAACTATGGACAGAGGTTTGTAACATTGTACAGGAAGCAGTGACCAAAACCATCCCCAAGAAAAATAAATGCAACAAGGCAAAATGTCTGAGTAGGCCTTACCAACAGCTATGAAAAGAAGAGAAGTGAAAAGCAAAGGAGAAAAGGAAAAATATACCCATCTGGATATAGAGTTCCAAAGAAAATCATGAGAGGAAAGAAAGCCTTCTTAAGTGAACAATGCAAAGAAATAGAGGAAACAACAGAATGGGAAAGACTAGAGATGTCTTCAAGAAAATTAGAGATACCAAGGGAAAATTCATATAAAGATGCACACAATAAAAGACAGAAATTATGTGGACCTAAGAGAAGCAGAAGATATTGGGAATTGGTGGCAAGAATACACAAAACTGTAAAAAAAAGTCTTAATGACCCAGATAACCATGATGGAGGGCTTCCCTAGTAGCTCAGCTGGTAGAGTCCACCAGTAATGCAGAAGAGCCCAGTGCAATTTCTGGGTTGGGAAGATCCCCTGAAGAAGGGATAGGCTACACATGCCACAATTCTTGGGCTTCCTTGGTTCCTCAGACACTAAAGAATCCACCTGCAGTGCAAGAGACTTACATTTGATCCCTGAGTTGGGAATATCTTCTGAAAGAGGGCATGGCAACTCACGCAAGTATTCTTGGCTGGAGAATCCTCATGGACAGAGGAGCTTGGTAGGCTATAGTCCATGGGTTCACAAAGAATCAGACATGACTGAATGACTAAGCACAGCACAACCATGGCCACTCCCCTAAAGCAAGACATCCTGGAGTGTGAAGTGAAGTCAGTCTTAGGAAGCATTGCTATGAACAAAGCTAGTGGAATTCCAGTTGAGATATTTCCACATCCTAAAAGATGATACTGTTAAAATGCTGCACTCAATATGCCAGCAAATTTGGAAAACTCAGTAGTGGCCAGAGGACTGGAAAAGATCAATTTTCATTCAGTCTCAAAGAAAGGAAATGCCAAAGAATATTCAAACTACCTCATAATTGCACTCATTTCACATGTTAGCTAGTTAATGGTAAAAATCCTTCATTTTAGGCTTCAACAGTACATGAACCTGTTCCAAATGTATAAGTAGGATTTTGAAAAGGCAGAAGAACCAGAGATCAAATTGCCAACATCCACTGGATCATAAAAAAGCAAGGGGATTCTATAAAAACATTCACTTTGCTTCATTGACTATGCTACAGCCTTTGACAGTGTGAATCACAACAAACTGTAGAAAATTCTTAAAGAGATGGAACACTAGACCACCATACCTGCCTTCTGAGAAACCGTTATGCAGGTCAAGAAGCAGCAGTTAGAAACAGACATGGAACACTGCCCTGGGTCAAAGTTGGGAAAAGGAATATGTCAAGGCTATATATTGTCAATCTGCTTATTTAACATCTATACACAGTACATCATGTGAAATTTTGGGCAGGGTGAATCACAAGATGCAATCAAGACTGCCAGGAGAAATATCAATAACCTCAGATATGCAGATGACAAAAGTGAAGATGAACTAAAGAGCCTCTTGATGAAGCTGAAAGAGCAGAGTGAAAAAGTTGGCTTAAAACTCAACACTCAAAAAAACTAAGATCATGGGATCTGGTCATCACCTCATGGCAAATAGATGGGGAATCAATAGAAACAGTGACAGACTTTATTTTTTGGGGCTCCAGATCATTGTGGATGGTGACTGCCACCATGAAATTAAAGGACATTTGCTCCTTCAAAGAGAAGCTATGACCAACCTAGACAGCATATTAAAAAACAGACATCACATGGCTGACAAATGTCCATGTAGTCAAAGTTAGTTTTCTCAGTAGTAGTGTACAGATGTAAGAGCTGGACCATAAAGTAGGCTGATCACTGAATAATTGATGCTTTCAAACTGCAGACCTGGAGAAGACTCTTGAGAGTCCCTTGGACTGCAAGGAGATCAAATCAGTCAATCCTAAAGGAAATCAACCCTGAATATTGGAAGGACTAGTGCTGAAGCTGAAGCTCCAATATTTTGTCTGCATGATAAGAAGAGCTGAATCATTTGGAAAGACACTGATGCTAGGAAAGATTGAGGGGAGGAGGAGAAGTAGGTAACAGAGGATGAGATGATTAAATGGCACCATTGACAAAATGGACAGGAGTTTGAGCAAACTCTGGGATATAGTGAAGGACAGAGAAGCCAGGTATGCTAGGACTGCAAGGAGATCAAATCAGTCAATCCTAAAGGAAATCAACCCTGAATATTGGAAGGACTAGTGCTGAAGCTGAAGCTCCAATATTTTGTCTGCATGATAAGAAGAGCTGAATCATTTGGAAAGACACTGATGCTAGGAAAGATTGAGGGGAGGAGGAGAAGTAGGTAACAGAGGATGAGATGATTAAATGGCACCATTGACAAAATGGACAGGAGTTTGAGCAAACTCTGGGATATAGTGAAGGACAGAGAAGCCAGGTATGCTGTAGTACATGGGGTCAGAAAAAGTGGAACAGGACTGAGTGACTCCACAGCAACAATGACAAAGCAGGGCACCCAAAGGCAGTGCTCTGGGACAACCTAGAGTCCCAGGGTGGGAAGAAGGGTGGGAGGGAGTTCAGGATGGGGAGGACACATATATACCTATGGCCCATTCAATTTATGTATGGCAAAAATCATCACAATTCAGAAAGAGTACATCAAGGCTGTATATTTCCACACTGTTTATTTAACTCCTATGCACAGTACATCATCAGAAATGCCAGAGTGGATGAATCACAAGCTGGAATCAAGATTGCCTGGAGAAATACCAGCAACCTCAAATATGCAAATGATACCAGTTTAATGGCACAAAGTGAAGATGAACTAAAGAGCTTATTGTTGAATGTGGAAGAGAAGAGTGAATAAGCTGGCTTAAAACTCAACATTCAATAAAGGAAGATCATGGCATCTGGTCCTATCACTTCATGGCAATCAGTTCAGTTCAGTTCAGTTCAGTCACTCAGTCGTGTCCGACTCTTTGCGACCCCATGAATCGCAGCATGCCAGGCCTCCCTGTCCATCACCAACTCCCGGAGTTCACTCAGACTCACATCCATCGAGTCCGTGATGCCATCCAGCCATCTCATCCTCTGTCGTCCCCTTCTTCTCCTGCCCCCAATCCCTCCCAACATCAAAGTCTTTTCCAATGAGTCAACTCTTTGCATGAGGTGGCCAAAGTACTGGAGTATGTGAAGACAGTGTCACATTTCATTTTCTTAGACTCCAAAATCACTGGAGATTGTGTCTGCAACCATGAAATTAAAAGATGCTTGCTTCTTGGAAGAATAGCTATGACAAACCTAGACAACATATTAAATCCATCGAGTCCGTGATGCCATCCAGCCATCTCATCCTCTGTCGTCCCCTTCTTCTCCTGCCCCCAATCCCTCCCAACATCAAAGTCTTTTCCAATGAGTCAACTCTTTGCATGAGGTGGCCAAAGTACTGGAGTATGTGAAGACAGTGTCACATTTCATTTTCTTAGACTCCAAAATCACTGGAGATTGTGTCTGCAACCATGAAATTAAAAGATGCTTGCTTCTTGGAAGAATAGCTATGACAAACCTAGACAACATATTAAAAAGCAGAGAATTCACTTTGTGTCTATGGCTAAATGTCCATATAATCAAAGCTATGGGTTTTTCCAGTAGTCTTGTATGGATCTGAGAGTCAGATCGTAAATAAGACTAAGCAAGGAACAATTGATGCTTTTGAACGGTGGTGCTGGATATGACTCTTGAGAGTCCCTCGGACTGCAAGGAGATCAAACCAGTCAGTACTAAAGGAAATCAACCCTGAATATTCATCAGAAGGACTGGTACTAAAGCTGAAGCCCCAATACGTTGCCCACCTGATAAGAACTAACTCTTTGGAAAGGACCATGAAACTGGAAAAGATTGAAGGCAGGAGGAGGAGAGGGTGACAGAGGATGAGATGATTGGATGGCACCACTGACTCAACAGACAAGAGTTTGAGCAAACTCTGGGAGACAGTAAAGGACAGGGAAGCCTGCTGTGCTATAGTTCATGGGATCACAAAGAGTTTTACATGTCTTAGTGGTTGAACATCCTTGCAGTCCATGAGATTCTAGAGGTCTTAAATTATTTCTCTTAATTTTTCTCATATTTTGTTATTGAATGATGCTATAAATATAATTTTATTTAAAAAGAAAAGTTTTGAGCAGAGGAATGACAAGATCATAATTTTTAGATTGGATCAGTTCATTTCAGTTCAGTCACTCTGTCATGTCCGACTCTTTGCAACCCTATGAATCGCAGCACACCAGGCCTCCCTGTCCATCACCAACTCCCAGAGTTCACTCAGACTCACGTCCATTGAGTCAGTGATGCCATCCAGCCATCTCATCCTCTGTCATCCCCTTCTTCTCCTGCCCCCAATCCCTCCCAGCATCAAAGTCTTTTCCAATGAGTCAACTCTTGGCATGAGGTGGCCAAAGTACTGGAGTTTCAGCTTTAGCTGAAATCCCAGGGTTGATCTCCTTCAGAATAGACTGGTTGGATCTCCTTGCAGTCAAAGGGACCCTCAAGAGTCTTCTCAAACACCACAATTCAAAAGCATCAATTCTTCGGTGCTCAGGCTTCTTCACAGTCCAACTCTCACATCCATACATGACCACTGGAAAAACCATAGCCTTGACTAGACTGACCTTCAGTCATCCATATATATTATGCAGATTGTATTCCAAGAGTAAGAATATAAAATTACAATCAGAAAACAATTACACTACATAAGCATGAAAGGCCATGGTGGGCTTGTCAGAATAACATAAATTCGATAAGAGGGAATAGGTTCAATACCTATTTAGGAAGTAAAACCCTTAATCTTTAGTTATTAGGGCTGAGTAAGTAATAGACAAAAATAAATCTCAGATGACTCCCTGGTTTTGGGATTAAGTAACTGGGTGAACTGAGACCTGGAAGACTTGCATGTCACTGTGGAATGGAATAAAATTGTGTTTAGTCTTGGATTTTTCAGTATGACGTGCTTAGGAAGACATCTGATGACATATCTATCAGGAAACCCCATATATAATTCTAAAGTTTGAATGGATGTCCAGGTGCACAAATATATCTTTGGTAATCATAAGCATGTGGTTGTAATTAAACCAGAGTTGATTAAATCATGATCAGAATACGTACAGAAGAGGAAGAGCAGTGGTCTGAAGTCAGACTCCTCTGGATGAAGGTCTGAAAAAATGAGACAGAGCGGGGAGCTATGAGAGGACTTGAAAGGGAGAAGTTAGAGGTGTAAGAGAAGAGCGAGAAGGCAAGGGCATCACCAGTAACAGATAAACAGGATGTTTTTAGAATGCACAAGTTGCTAGTATCACATGGAGCAGTGAGGATGTTTTCTGGATAGTCAGAGAAGTCTGAAAATTATTTGATTGATTTGACTTGGATTAAAAAAAAAAAAGGTTATCTTTGACTCTTCTCTGTGTCCCACAGTTCAGAATTTTTTAGTGAATCTCATTAGCTGCACATTCACTAGAATTTAACCACTCACATTCTCTCCATGCTAAGTCATTCCTCATTGCCACATTTGACTCCTTACATTCTACTGTCAAGACAGCACCAAGTCCTTTAAAAGGAGTTACATCAACTCACCTCTCTGTTCAAAATTCTCGAATGCCCTCTCTTTTGATATAACAGAAGTTTTAATTTGTCATGTAGTCTTGCTTATTGATATTTTATATTTTTTGTTGTTTTGCTTGGGGCTGGTGCACTGAGACGACCCAGAGGGATGGTATGGGAGGAAAGAGGGAGGGGGGTTCAGGATGGGGAACACGTGTATACCTGTGGTGGATTCATGTTGATGTATGGCAAAACCAATACAATATTTTAAAGTAATTAACCTTCAATTAAAATAAATAAATTTATATTAAAAAATAAAATAAAATAACCTTCAAAAAATTAAAAAATATATATTTTTGAATACTTCAAGATTGTAAATATATGCTTCTATATTTTATTCTAGAATTTCACATTTAGGTCTCAAATCCATCTGGAATCTGTTTTTGTGTACGGTGTGAGCTATTTCAAAGTCCATTTGTTTAGCTACCTATCATCTATCTATTAATATCTATCTATCCCTGGTGGCTCAGAGGTTAAAGCATCTGCCTTCAATGCGGGAGACCTGGGTTCGATCCCTGGGTTGGGAAGATCCCCTGGAGAAGGAAATGGCAACCCACTCCAGTATTCTTGCCTGGAGAATCCCATGGACGGAGAAGCCTAGTAGGTTACAGTCCATGGGGTCACAAAGAGTCGGACACGACTGAGTGACTTCACCTTCACCACCATGTATTAATATCTATCTAACATATCTGTCTATTGGAGAAGGCAATGGCAGCCCACTCCAGTGTTCTTGCCTGGAGAATCCCAGGGATGGCGGAGCCTGGTGGGCTGCCGTCTTTGGGGTCGCACAGAGTCGGACACGACTGAAGTGACTTAGCAGCAACCTATCTGTCTATCCAGTTGGCCCCACAACAGTGACTGAAGCCCTTAATTTCTCTCTACAACTATTCAGTACCATCTTTCTTATAAATCAAGTGACCAAATATGTATAGGTGTCTATCTATACTCCCTTTTTATTGCACTGATTTGTCTATTTTCATGCCCATGTCTCACAGTCTTAATTTCTGTAAGTTGTTCAGTTTTGTTCTTCCTCATGATTGTCTTGGCTCTTTTTAGTCCTTTCCATTTTGGATAGAAATTTATTAATGTGGCACTGAACGTAAAGATCAATTTGAAGAGAAATAACTGTTATATAATATTTAAATTTCTACTACAAGAACTTGGCATATTTATTTATTTTTCTCAATAATACTATATAATACTATAGTATTATTATTATATAGATGTCTTATTATAATTATCCCCATGAATTTAATGTTTTGGGTACTATTTTGAATTGTAATTGTTTAAAATTTTTCATTCTTGTACTGTCTTTTGCCAGGCTTTAATTTTTCCCCATACGAATTTTCACCCTGCAACATACTATCTGATTATCCTTTAGGTCTTCTCACTAGAATGTAGCCTCCATGGAGACTGTGAAACTTTATTTGTCTTATTTACCAATATAACCAGGTACTCAGAATAGTGTGGAGTAGGGGTTTGATAAATATACTGCATGAATGAATAATTGAATTAATATATTTTAAGATGCTTGGCTAAAGGGACATCAACAGGTGGTAGTTAGGAGAGTTGAGATTTCTGGTTTTCCCTCATGTTAATGTTATTCTTGATTAGTATGTTAATAGTCTGAGGTGATAGAGCCAGTAATGAAGAAGAGGTTGAAGGTATAGGACAAAGTGGGCCATACATGATGTCTGTGTGGCTGCAGAAGAATGTTGCAAGAGTGAAATATCTTGTTTTAAGATGAAGGATAAGAGGAATGGAAGGAGGGAGTATGTAGGTCTTCTTTAGATAATCCACAGATGGTTGCTCTGTGGTCAAAGCTGTTTATTTCAGATTGCCTAAAGCCTCTGATGATATTGTACAAAAGCTCATCTGCTGAGAAATGAATAGAAAAGTAGGAGTGAGAAGAAAGGAGTAAAGATTAAGAACAATTTCTGAGGAAAATGGGAAAGGGGACTGACCAGGGACAAGTAAGCAAAGGGTACAGCTAATGTCAGAGACCATGGATTGGTTGTGGCTCCGTACCACATGCTATATGGTTTTCCTTAAGAGTGTCAGTTGTTAAAGTGCATGGAGAGTTTAAGTTTTTTTCTGGAAAAGGCAAAAGAAGAAAGCCACAGGAAGTTGAAAGTACTCTCGAGAGTGTAGTTCCAGTGACCAAAAATGTAATCTAAGATGATGAAAGCAAGTTCCTTGAGTGACCAAGGAAACTGAGACTCCACACTGTTGGAAAAAAAAAAAAAATTCTATATTAGAGAGCTTGTTGATCTTTTGAGAAGAATAAATATCTACACATGTCTGCTTGCAATGTGAAGAGTATGAACAATCAGTTTTCCCCTCAAACTGTATCTCCTTCATCAGCCAGCTAGCTCTCTGAAAATATCCCTATTGTTGCTACCCAGTAACAGCAAATGAAAATCAGATTATTCGATAAACTGTCAAATATATCCATGTCAGGTCTGTCCCAAGACATATGGGAAGCTACACTTTCTCTGACTATGAGACACTATTACAAGAATTTTGAAACTGTTTCAATGCCTGGAGACCCAATGCTTTTGAGACAAATAAAGTGCATCTCTCACCTGGGTGAGAGGTAAAATGTGAATGGTTTAGGGTGCTCTGATTTGCCTTTCAAGGAGAGTTTTCTCAAAGGAAGAAAATCTGCCCACCCTCACTAGCTACAGCTCAACCTGGCTCTAATTGGAAAGCCCTGGGGTTTCCGTAGCAACTATGCAGGACTTTCAGGGATATGCCCAGCTCTCTGCTTGGTTGCTAAGGAAACAACAGCAGGGGGCACTGAGGAAGCTGAGCATGGTGGGTAGCTGATGCTTGTGAGACACACATCCTGTGGGAAGAGTATTTCCGATTCCTGGGCTCAGTCTGGCAGATTTCACCATCCCTTGATCACCAGTTATAAACAACAATGAAAAGATTCCTGACTTTAGCACGAAGCCTAAAAGCATTTTCCCCTCACTCACCCTTTATCAGTCCGATTTGTGTGTATGTGTGAACAACTGAGAAACAATAGGAAAAAGAGTGATTTTCAGCTTAAAAGATGAAGGCTGCCTCTTGAAATGTGAGACATTGGAGAGGCATCTGGTCAAAGATACTACTGTGGGAGAGCTCTGAAAATTTTGAGATGTCTCCCATCATCTGAGGAGCAATATAGGAAAACTTCTCAGAATGAAACAACAAAGGCAATTAGTTTTCTTTTTGGAAACAAAAAGACATCTGTGCAAAGTATGCTAGCATATTCACCAAGGCAAGTACCGTACATGAGGAAATATATTTCAGCTGGACATCTCTCCCCTTCACCAAAGTAAAATTATTCACTACCATCTAAGGAAAGTGCAGATGCATTAGTAGTCAATTCCCAGCCTTCTCAAAGACACAGGAAAAAGATGTGCTGTATGTTTTTGTTGTTCGGTTATTCAGTTGTTTTCAACTCTTTGCAACCCCATGGACTGCAAGTCTCACTGTCTTTCACCAGCTCCTGGAACTAGCTCAAATTCATGTCCATTGAGTCAGCGATGCCTTAATTATAGTACTTCTATTCAAACTTAAAGATTTTTGGAACTGATAGCTTATGGTGAACGGTGTCGGATTTGTGATCTACAAAGATTTAACCTCGGGACCAGGGACCAGGCTTGATCATTCAAGAGCTTCTGTGTAGCAGAATTTTATTAAAGTATGAAAAGGGGGAGAGAAACCTTTTGACATAGACATCAGAAGGGGTAGGGAGAGTGCCTCCCTTGCTAGTATTAGCAAGGGAGTTACATACCTTTTAAATTGCCTATTACAATAAATCAAAAGAATGTCTCAAGGTTGTAAAAGTTTTACCAAACCCACTCCCCCAATTTACATTTTAAGATGACAGGATTAGAACTAACAAAAGAGAGATCTTACCAAACCCACTCCCATAATATGCATTCTAAGATATCAGGATTAGTCAGAAGGTTTTCAGGAAGAATAAACAGTTCTCCAGCAGGAGATATTGTTGTTATATAATCCTTACTAAGGAATATAGAAAAAAGAAAAAAAAAAAAGTTTGTCCTTTCCTCCTCTGAGAATTCCAGACCCCTATCTCCTCTTTGAGAGCCCTAGACCCCTTTCTCCTCCTCGGGGACCCCAGCCTTCTTATGAACTTCTTAGGAACTGACTCTCTCAGAACTCTCTGAACCTTACAAATTAACAGTATCCTAATTACACAGAAAAGAAAACTGAAGTCTCGGGACATTAGTAACTTATTTAAGCTACAGAATAGGTAACTGAGATAAACTGAGTCCTTATTATCTGACAATATAATCACACTGCTTACTAAATACTTAATCTGTTTGTTGCCCTTTACATATATATTCTTATTTAATCCTCATGATCATCTAAGAAAGAATGTATTGTTATTTCTATGTCTTAGCAAAGGGAACAAGCTCAGAGTATAAAGTAAATTATTCAAGGTCATAACAACTAACAAGTAGTAGAACTAGACTTAAATAAAGGTACATCTGACTCCAAGACACAAGGACTTTTCACTGCATGACTCAGTATCTGGGTATCTTTCATAACATGGTGGAAAGCCCCTGTGCAGTTAGATATTCATTGTGGAGGGAAAAAAAAAAAAAAAAAAGCTGACTCCATGAGGAAGCTCTTGAATATTGTTTTAAAGACACAACTCTCCCCAGTTTTTTGCCCTACTGAGGGATTATGAGTAGCAAACCTCTACCTTGTCCCTCTAATCATATATTTCCCACTCTTTCCATGACCCAATTCGAGCCTGTGGTTCAGACATTGTCACATTTTGTTCTTATCTCTTTTTGTGTGTGTATTATTCTTTGATTATAATACATTATTTTTTCTTAAAACATTTTATTTTGTATTGGAGTGTAGCTGATTAACAACCAATGTTGTGATAGATTCAAGTGAACAGTGAAGGGACTCAGCCATACATATAAATGTATTCCTTCCCCTTCAAGCTCCCATCCCATGCAGGCTGCCACAGCACTGAGCTGAGTTTCATGTGCTATATAATAGATCCTTGTTGTTTACCCATTGGCAGTGTGTACATGTCCATCCCCAAATCCCTAACTATCTCTTACCCCATCCTTCCCCTCTGCAACCATAAGCATAGTCTCTAAGTCTGTGTGTCTGTTTTGTAAGTAAGTTCATTTGATTATTTCTTTTTAGATTCCACATATAAGGGACGTTATACAATATTCCTCCTTCTCTGTCTGACTTGCTTGACTCAGTATGACACTCTCTCAGTCTATTCATGTTGCTGCAAATGGCATTATAGATTTTTAATGATTGAGTAATATTCCATTTTACATAAGTACCACATCTTCCTTATTCATTCCCCTGTTGATGGACATTTAGGCTACTTCCATGTCTTGGCTATTATAAACAGTGTTGCAATGAACACTGGTTCATGTATCTCTTCAGATCATGATTTTCTCCAGATATATGTCCAGCAGTAGGATTTCAGGTCATATAATAGCTCTATTTTAAGTTTTTTAAGAAAGTTACATACTGTTCTCCATAGTGCCATACCAATTTACATTCACACCAAGAGGAGGAGAGTTTCCTTCTCTTCACATCTTCTCCAGCATTTATTGTTTGTGGATTTTTTGATGATAGCCAAAGAGATGGGAATACCAGGTCACCTGACCTGCCTTCTGAGAAATCTGTATGTAGGTCAGGAAGCAACAGTTATAACTGGACATGGAACAACAGACTAGTTCCGAAGAGGGAAAGGAGTATGGCAAGGCTATATCTTGTCACTCTGCTTATTTAACTTATGTTCAGAATACATCATGAGAAACACTGGGCTGGATGAAGCAGAAGCTGGAATCAAGGTTGCTGGTAGAAATATCAATAACCTCAGATATGCACATGACACCCCCCTTATGGCAGAAAATGAAGAAGAACTTAAAAACCTCTTGATGGAAGTGAAAGAGGAGTGAAAAAGTTGGGTTAAAATTCAACATTCAGAAAATTAAGATCATGGCATCTGGTCCCATCACTTCACGGCAAATGGATGGGAAAACTGTCCGACTTTATTTTTCTGGGCTTCAAAATCACTGTGGATGGTGACTGCAGCCATGAAATTAAAAGATACTTACTCCCTGGAAGAAAAGTTATGACCAACCTAGACAGCATATTTAAAAGCAGAGACATTACTTTGCCAACAAAGACCATCTAGTCAAAGTTATGGTTTTTTCCAGTAGTCATGTATGGATGTGAGAGTCGGACTATAAAGAAAGCTGAGCACTGAAGAATTGATGCTTTTGAACTGTGATGTTGGAGAAGACTCTTGAGAGTCCCTTGAACTACAAGGAGATCCAGCCAGTCCTGGAAATCCATAAAGGATTTATGGATTTCCTTTAGGATCAGGAAACCTAAAGTAAATCAGTCCTGCATATTCATTGGAAGGACTGATACTGAAGCTAAAACTCCAATACTTTGGCTACCTGATGCGAAGAACTGACTCATTTGAAAAGACCCTGATGCTGAGAAGGATTGAGGGTGGGAGGAGAAGGGGATGGCAGAGGATGAGATGGTTGGATGGCATCACCAACTCAATGGACATGAGTTTGAGAAAGTTCTGGGATTTGGTGATGGACAAGGAAGCCTGGCTTGCTGCAGTCCATGGGATCAGAGTCAGAAATGACTGAGTGACAACTGACTGATTCTAGCTGATGTGAGGTGATACCTCATTGTAGTTTTGATTTGTTTTTCTTTAATAATTAGCAATGTTAAATATATTTTCATGTGCCTATTGGCTATCCGTATGTCTTCTTTGGAGAAATGTCTCTTGAGATCTTTTGTCCATTTTTCTGAGTAGTTTGTTTGTTTTGATGCTATTAAGCATCATGAACTGTTTGTACATTTTTGGAGACTAATCCCTTATTGGCCATATCCATCCTCAATGCAGAAGAGCCCAGTTCAATTCCTTGGTTGTGAAGATCCCCTGGAGAAGGGATAGGCTCTCCACAATTCTTGGGCTTCCCTGGTGGCTTAGAGAGTACAGAATCCACCTGCATTGCGGGAGACCTGGGCTTTATCCCTGTGTTGGGAATATCTCCTTGAAGAGGGGATGGCAACCCACTCAAGTATTCTTGGCTGAAGAATCCTCATGGGCAGAGCAGCCTGGTGGGCTGCAGTCCATGGATTCACAAAGAATCAGACATGACTGAGTGACTAAGCACAGCACAACATGGTCTCTCACCTAAAGCAGGACATTGGAATGTGAAGTCAAGTGGGTCTTAGGAAGCATTGCTACGAACAAAGCTAGTGGAAGTGATGGGATTCCAGCTGAGTTATTTCCAAATCCTAAAAGATGATACTGTTATAATGCTGCACTCCATATGCCAGCAAACTTGGAAAACTCCATAGTGGCCAGAGGACTGGAAAAGATCAATTTTCATTCAATCCCAAGGAAGGGCAATGCCACAAAGAATGCTCAAACTACCTCCCAATCAGTGAGTTGTCTTTTTGTGCTATTTACTTTTTCCTTTACTGTGTAAACCTTTTGACTTTAAATAGGTCTCATGTGTTTACTTCTGTTTTTAATTTCTATTATTCTGGAAAACATATCAAAAAAGATATTGTTGAAATTTGTCAAAGAGTATTCTGCCTATGTTTTCCTCTAGCAGTTTCATAGTGTTCAGGCTCACATTTAGGTCTTTAATCCGTTTTGAGGTTATTTTTGTATATGGAATTAAAGAATGATATCATTTTTTATTTGTTTGTTTTTTAATGTGTACCTGTCCACTTTCCCAGCACCATTTGTTGAAGAGACTATCTTTCTGCCATAGTACAGTCTTATTTCCTTGTCATATATTAATTGACCATAGTGCATGGACTTATTTCTGGGTTTTCTATCTTGTTCCATTGATCTGTGTTTCTATTTTTATGTCAATACCATACTGTTTTGATAAGGGCTCATCAATGAATTTGATAAATTTGCAGGTTGCAAAATTAACACACAGAAATCAGTTGCATTTCTATACACTAACAATGAAATATTAGAAAGATACATTTAAAAAATTCCATTTATCTTTGCATTAAAAAAAGTAAAACACCTAGCAATAAAACTACCTAAGGAGATGAAAGACCTATACTCTGAAAACTATAAGATGCTAATGAAAGAAATTGAAGAAGACATACACAGATGGAAAGATTTACCATGTTCATGGATTGGAAAAATCAGTACTGTTTCAAATACTGAAAATTCAGATTTGATTGATTCAAATCAGTCATTGAATCAAAAGGACTCTACTACCCAAGGCAATCTATAGATTCAGTGCAATCCCTATCAAATTACCAATGGCATTTTTCACAAAACTAGAACAAAAAGCCCAAAATTTATATGGAGACACAAAAGACCCCAAATAGCCAAAGTAATCTTGAGAAAGTAAAATAGAACTGGAGGAATCAGGCTCCCTGACTTCAGATTGTCCTTATCTCTTAACACCATCCCATTCCATATGTTGGGCCCAAATTTAAACTCCTAACTCTCCTCCTTCTGGCAAAAATTCTTTACTGTCTAGGTTTCTCCATTTTAATTTTTAGTATTATATACACTTACAGCTTTTTTTCTCTGTGTTTCTTTTTTAATAAGCAATGCCACCCAAGATAACCTGTGCTTCCTTTTACCTGCTCTTCATCCTCTCCTGAACTAGTAAGGGAGCCCTGTGAAGCTGAATGGTTAGGGGAAAGGATTTTAATTTATACAGGCCTTGACCAAAACCTGGTCTTCCTGAGTGACTCAGATGGCAAAGAATCTGCTTGCAGTAAAGGAGGCCCTTGTTTAATCCCTGGGTCAGGAAAATCCCCTGGAGAAAAGGATGGCAACCCACTTGAGTATTCTTGCTTGAAGAGTTCCACAGATGGAGGAGCCGGCTGAGCCACAGTTCGCGGAGTTGCATACAGTCAGACACAACTGAGCAACTAACACACTGACCAAAACCTGACTTAATGTGGGGTTGAGATGCACTGTCTGCTCCATAATGCTCATGCTATATGAAGTCAACTAAATTCATTAAAAAATTATCTGCCATCTATCCTTATCCCCCATCTTAGGGAACAACAGTGCTAATGGGCTCCTCTTTCTAAATTCAGTAAATGATATTATGATCAGAATTATAGACCTTGTATATTAATGATAACAGGTCATAGTTTCTGTAGGCATTTGGCTGTGATTTGCAATCTCATTCATATATCTGCAGTCAACTGGTTGCCACAGTTTGGCCCTCCTCTAGGAGGAAGAAAAAAATAACATTCAGAATATTACATATTAAAATATTTTTATAACATCTCTGAGGGAGGTTACTGAAGTACTAATATCTATATATGTGCAGTTCCATAAATATAGTGTGTCAGAATCTCTCTCCCTTTCTTTTACCTATGTATTTTACAGTTATATTTTCCCATACAACATCTATTTTATCATGGATTATTTTGATAAATGGCATATTTACAAATGTAATCAAGCAGAAACTTGGAAAGCTATTGTGTTTTGGGATGTGACCTTTCTTGTTGTGTTCAGAACCCTGAGACCATTACCACATGAAAAAGTCCAAACTAGCTTCTGGAAGGTAAGAGACTATTTTGGAAAAGGCCAACACATGCGTGGAGCCATCCTGGATCATCCAGCCACCATCTGGCCTGCCAGCTGGCTGCAGAGGCTTTAGAAATTCAGAAAAAACAGCCCAGCTGACTTAGAAAAAAGATCTTCTCAGCCAATCCACAGCATTCTTAGCAACATAAATGGACATCAAGTCTCTAAATTGTATGAGTGTTTCTTACACAGCAAAAACTAAACAATACAGTAGAGAAAGAGAGTGATAAAGTCAGAATGAGATCATAATCTCATTTTCTATATCTATAAAATAGAAACAATTCCATTTCCCAGATTCATTATAAGAAAATAAGAATAATTCAGGAGAGAGAAAAATGTATAATGTGGAATAGGCAGTGGGGAATTGCCAAAGTGATATCCTTGAGTAGGCAAGAGAGGATGAAAACTTGTTCACAAGTGGAGCTTTGAGGCTAAAATAGGAATAAAGGCAGTTCTATATTAACAGGCAAAAGGCAGGTAGATGCCAATATATAAATATGGTGGGGAAATCTTGTGGAGTTCTTTTCTGGAGAGAGAAGACAATATTATTAGATATCTATCTGGAAAAGTATATAAAAAAATTAATTTCATTTTCTATATCTATAAAATAGAAACAATTCCATTTCCCAGATTCATTATAAGAAAATAAGAATAATTCAGGAGAGAGAAAAATGTATAATGTGGAATAGGCAGTGGGGAATTGCCAAAGTGATATCCTTGAGTAGGCAAGAGAGGATGAAAACTTGTTCACAAGTGGAGCTTTGAGGCTAAAATAGGAATAAAGGCAGTTCTATATTAACAGGCAAAAGGCAGGTAGATGCCAATATATAAATATGGTGGGGAAATCTTGTGGAGTTCTCTTCTGGAGAGAGAAGACAATATTATTAGATATCTATCTGGAAAAGTATATAAAAAAAAGATCGACAAAATCTTACAATCAAAAGCAATGTGTTAGACATAAGTGAATTTATCAAAAACAATTGTGATACAAGTATTCAGTAAAATGCTAGCCAATTAAAATTATATTCTTTAAGGACTGTTAAAGTCAAAAGAAAATACATGAAAAACTTGAAAATAAAAAAAAGATTAAAAAGCAAAATACAAAACTATATGTAGAACATGATTCCACAAAAATATTTTACATAAGTAGATAAAATAAAACTAGAAATAAATATGCCAATATTTAAAAGTAATGGTCTCTTGAGTATGAAAATCCTAATAACTTTTATGTCTCTTTTAGGTTTTTGGAATTTTCTAAATTTCTTATGAGACACATGATAAATAACACCGGAAAATAAAAACAATGATGCTATTTTGATAGCAAACTAACAATAGGAAAAACAAATTCTTTTTTCCCTTTCCTTGCTTTCTAAAAGCAGATTTAAAAAACTGGAAATTTCCAACACTGGACGAAGTGCAATGGAAAATAACAGAGAACATAGAAAGTAAAAGAATTATAGAAACATAGACAAGTTAATAAAGTACAGGATCTTTGCTCTCAGGGTTGTCAAGCCCTTTTTTGTTCACCACTGTTCTGAGATATTTATGGTCTATCCTCAAATGGTCAGCAGCACTTCCATTTCCTTACCTTGATGCTATGCTTCCCAGCCAGTAACTGGACTCTGAGAAACGGATGCAACCATGTGAATTCCCCAGCCCAGCAGCCCAGTTGGGAAATTTTAATTCCTTCAAGGTCAATATCATGGGAAGAAAGTCTCAGCCTATACCTATAGCAGGCTTGAGCATCCTTTCCATTTCCACCTCACAGTTGGAAGATATATTTCATAATCAACATTTCATCATTCAGATGAAACTCTGCCTGTACCCACAGATTTAATAATAGAATGACATTTTGATTATAAAATAGCCATATTCAGAAAAAAAATCTTAAGATCAGCTATGATCTTGAGTTACAGTATTGAATAAAATTAAATCCCTACCCTCAAGGGGTTAATATAGTGTAGAAAAAGTGTAATTTAATGCATTGGCTTTCAAATTACTTTGACTCTGATAAATATAATTTATGCCACATCCCTTACACATATATTCACATGAATATAAAGACTAAAACAAAAGTTTCACAAGACAATACTGTCTCTTATTTCACGTTGCACTCTCTGATACTTTAAAAATTACTTTGGAAGTCATGAATAGGTCACAAATCAAGTATTGAAAAAACTGTTTTAATAAAAAGAACCGAGGATTTGAAGTCAAAGAGTCTGAAATAAATTCCCAGCTCTATGGATGATCAGCTTTGTTATCTTGGAAAATTATTTAACCTTCTTGGCATCAATTTTCTCATCTATCAAATTAAGATAATAGTACCTATCATAAAGGCAGTTCTAAGAATTGCATATTATAATATCTTAGCACAATCCTGGTACATAGAAAACATTTGATATAGGACATTTGCTTAATAATAAGCTATTTTTATTACTATTATTATTGTTATTAATATTGTTATTCAGATGTTATTATGCTGTGTGATAGAGGATGATTTTCATGCTATATCTATGCTATTTAGACAGGAGTGGGTGGAAATGGGTTGCAGATATAAGCACTGATTCTACCAAAGGGAGTTCATGTAATAGAAGCATCAGGAACCTCACATCTATAGAAATAGTCTATCCCTTTTTTTCATTTTTCTATTGGATTAAGAAAGATATCAACAATGCAGCATATGACTTTTAAAAAGGTTATAGAAAAGGAAAAAGAAAAAAAAGTGTATTCAATGAGGAGCATTCAATTTAACTGTTTTGAGGGTATTTGAGGGTGTTTGAGAACTCTTTGAAGAAAAAAGTCTGGCTGATTTTTAAAAACCATTGGATCTCCAATATTTTTAAAACCCTAGAACCCTAAGGTCATGATGACTTGGGTACACAGGAATACTCTTCAAAAGGGGAAAATGAAGTTTTACTGAAGAAACTATTTTTGAACACCTAGGAAAAGTTATTTGGAGAAAATAACACACAATTTCCTGTTTCACACTGAGACACCAACTGCTCTTGCTCCTAAGACTCAGTGAATCTTGTCTACCTGCAGAATAGCTTTATAATTCATCTCCTTCCAGTGCGAGAAGGTAGAGATTGGCTCTGTGTCTGTTAATTGACTGTCTAATAATTCAATATGAAAGTGATCATTAGAAATCCTTTTAAATGACTTACAATTCAAGTTGAACAGTAACATATATATTTTTCTCTGTTCAACAAAAGCTTATTAACCAAAATAAAAAAGAAGAAAGAATGTAGAAGCTAGAATAAAGAATCTCTCCCATCCCCAACCGACCCCCCCTTTGAAATTATCCAATGCATATACATTAGCCTGAGTGTGATAAATGGATGTGTCGCCTCACTGAGAGATAAGAATCTCTGACCTTTCAATGCTTGAGTGTGTCATTAGGGCAAATTAAAAAGGCAAACTTCAGTACTGAAGCTGGGAATATCCCTCTTTAGATCTCAAATTCTCTATCAGTGATCTTTCCTCTTTTTGTCTCCCTCCTAGTCTTTTGCTCTTTAACTAACTAGCTTTTTAAATCTATAATCTGGATGAATGGGAATTCATGCCTAGTGATTTATAAGGTTTACTTATATAAGGGTAAATGATCCAAACATTACTTAAGTTCTTATCATGGCCATACTTGGTGTTTCATGATTTGGATGAATAGGACAATACCTTGGAAAGTCAAATGGGTGGGAGTATTTTAGAATCTACCGAATCAATCCATGAAGTGTACTCAGTAGCTAGAAATTCTGCAAATAGGAAAACACCATTACCGTCATTGTATTTTGGACTCAGAAGAACAGTTAAGCAGAATTAAATCAGAACTTCTCATTTTCAGTGAGGATAAAACATCAAGAAGACCAGAACACCTTGTCAAATGTCACAAAGCTAGTTGGTGGCAGACCAGGCCTCCTGATGCTTGGTCTAATGCTCCTCTAGGGATACCATAATTTGAAACCTGAGGAAGAATCTCTCTTACTTCTTTGATTCAAAGGAATCTGGATGGATTTTCCCTCAATGTTTTTATGATAATCAAGAAACCACTGAAATAACCAAAACAACAGCAACAACAATAAGAGAATTTCTTCACACAGGGAACTATTTTGGAAAAGAAAAAAAACACAAAAGCAAAGGATGTACATAGATTATGTCTCCATAGAGGGAGAAGTACTGTTCCAGAGGCACAAATTTCAAGAAAATTAAGATATCCTCATGTGACTGGATTAAGATATAAACAACTTATGGTTTATGGATTTCATCTGAAGTCAGAAAAAAATTCAAATGTCACTCCATATCTTTGTGAAGACCTAATGCCTACATGTTTATCAAACATGCAGAAGGGATATTTTTTGTTTTTGTCTTTTAGTATTTAATTAGTTATATTGATGTCCTCTTATTATTTTTATCATGGTTGAAAAAAATACAAGCAAATATGGAAAGAGATGTAAAAGGAAAATTAGTGGTGGTTTGTAGAACAGGGAACAAAGGAAAAGCAAAGTGAAGAGATATGAGTGACTGAAAAATCATGTTCAAGTTCAGATTTTGAGGAGACTTGTGTCCTGCTTTATTAAATCATCATGCTATTCTTCTGATAAAGAAAACTAAACAAAGACTGTTTCATGGACTTGTATTTCCTACCCCCAAAAGTAGCTATTTACAACCTGTTAACAATTTATCTCTCAAAATCTCTACTCACTTCAACCTGCATACTGTTTTAAGGGTAAAATCTTTGATTCATCATTTGCTAAATAAGAAATGGTAGGGACCTAACAGAAGCAGAAGATATTAAGAAAAGGTGGCAAGAATACACAGAAGAACTGTACAAAAAAATCTTCACGACCCAGATAATCACGATGGTGTGATCACTCACCTAGAGCCAGATATCCTGGAATGTGAAGTCAAATGGGCCTTAGGAAGCATCACTACGAACAAAGCTAGTGGAGGTGATGGAATTCCAGTTTGAGCTATTTCAAGTCCTGAAAGACGATGCTGTGAAAGTGCACTCAATATGCCAGCAAATTTGGAAAAGTCAGTAGTGGCCACAGGACTCGAAAGGGTCAGTTTTCATTCCAATCCCAAAGAAAGGCAATGCCAAAGAATGCTCAAACTACCACACAGTTGCATTCATCTCACACACAAGTAAAGTAATGCTCAAAATTCTC
>SJXQ01008260.1:0-19004 GCA_006408695.1 Aepyceros melampus | reverse complement strand
TCCAGATGTTCAAGCTGGTTTTAGAAAAGGCAGAAGAACCAGAGATCAAATTGCCAACACCCTCTGGATCATCGAAAAAGAAAGGGAGTTCCAGAAAAACATCTATTTTTGCTTTATTGACTATGCCAAAGCCTTTGACCGTGAGAATCAAAATAGAATTTTCTGTGTGGAAAATTCTTCAAGAGATGGGAATACCAGGCCACCCGACCTGCCTCTTGAGAGACCTGTATGCAGGTCAGGAAGCAACAGTTAGAACTGGACATGGAACAACAGACTGGCTCCAAATAGGAAAAGGAGTACATCAAGGCTGTATATTGTCACCTTGCTTATTTAACTTCTCTGCAGAGTACATCATGAGAAATGCTGGGCTGGATGAGGAACAAGCTGGAATCAAGACTGCCAGGAGAAATATCAATAACCTCAGATATGCAGATGACACCACCATTATGGCAGAAAGTGAAGAACTAAAAAACCTCTTGATTAAAGTGAAAGAAGAGAGTGAAAAAGTTGGCTTAAAGCTCAGCATTCAGAAAACAAAGATCATGGCATCTGATCCCATCACTTCATGGCAAATAGATGGGAAAAGAGTGGAAACAGTGGCTGACTTTATTTTGAGGGGCTCCAAAATCACTACAGATAGTGATTGCAGCCATTAAATTTAAAAAACACTTACTCCTTGGAAATAAAGTTATGACCAACCTAGATAGGATATTAAAAAGCAGAGACATCACTTTGTCAACAAAGGTCCGTCTAGTCAAGGCTATGGTTTTTCCAGTAGTGACGTATGGATGTGAGAGTTGGACTATAATGAAAACTGAGCACTGAAGAATTGATGCTTTTAAAATGTGGTGCTGGAGAAGACTCTTGAGAGTCCCTTAGGTGGCAAGGAGATCTAACTAGTCCATTCTAAAGGAGATTAGTCCTGGGTGGTCATTGGAAGGATTGATGTTGCAGCTGAAACTCTAATACTTTGGCCACCTGATGCTAAGAGCTGACTCATTTGAAAAGACTCTGATGCTAGGAGGGATTGAGGGCAAGAGGAGAAGCAGATGACAGAGGATGAGATGGTTGGATGGCATCATCGACTCAATGGACATGCGTTTGTGTGGACTCCAGGAGTTGATGATGGACAAAAAAGCCTGGTGTGCTCAGTTCATGGAGTCACAAAGAGTCAGACACGACTGAGTGAATGAACTGAACTGATCAATTTTCATATCTTTCTATTTCTATTGTAAATCTATATTTGATTTATGACAAATTGACCTTCCTTCAAAGCACATGACCTACTCACTTCCTTTAGCCAACTTCTGTGTTGTGCTGTACTTAGTTGTATCTGACTCTTTGAGACCCCATGGACTGTAGCCCATCAGGCTCCTCTGGCCATGGGAATTCTCCAGGAAGAATACTGGAGTGGGTAGCCATGCTCTCCTCCAAGGATTCTTCCCAACTTAGGCATCAATCACGTTTCCAGCATTGCAGGCGGATTCTATACCATCTGAGTCACCAGGGAAGTCCAGTCTCACCCTAATCCATGTCTATATAACATTTTCCCATATATTTTAATAATATTTGACATATTTTCCTAGTTGATGTTTTTATTTCTATTGATAGGATACAAATTCCTTAAAGTTAGAGATACATAAAAATAATCATCCTTAAATATTCTTTACACATGGTTACTCTATGTTTATTGAAAGTATTTATATATATTGTATTTTCTGTAAGAGAGTAGAGAACTGATTTTAGATCTCCTGACTGATATTGGAATCCAGTTCTCTTTATTGAACTGCACAGATTCCTTAAATCTCCAGCTTTTTTTCACAGTGCTTTCTCACCCTTTGACATATTTTCCTAGTTGATGTTTTTATTTCTATTGATAGGATACAAATTCCTTAAAGTTAGAGATAGATAAAAATAATCATCCTTAAATATTCTTTACACATGGTTAATCTATGTTTATTGAAAGTATTTATATATATTGTATTTTATGTAAGAGAGTAGAGAACTGATTTTAGATCTCCTGACTGATATTGGAATCCAGTTCTCTTTATTGAACTGCACAGATTCCTTAAATCTCCAGCTTTTTTTCACAGTGCTTTCTCACCCACCCCAGCTGGAGCAGTCATGCTCTAGTGACTCCAGATGGTTGGAGTGGGCATTGGGCAGCTGGATGGGGAACGTGCCTTCCATCTGATTGCACTCACCATGGGTGGGCAGGTGCCCTCTGTCAGGAAGGCTGCAACCAGAAGCCAAATGGGTAAAGGCACCGAGGTAAAGGCAGCAAACAGAAATTGCCATGCCAATTCCAAGGTGGACCTGAGCTAAGAAGACTTGATATTGTTCACCTTAAAGTAACTGGTCCTCCCATTATACAGGTCATTTTCATTATCATCACCTAAGGGTTTGGCTTCTTCCTCAGATACATTTTCTTTCAATTTCATAACCAGATAGAGAAATAAGTTATCGAGAACCACAACGCCTTATTGAGTCAGGAGTCTGGAGTGCTACCAAATTCTCCTTAGGTGGTAGGCATTTATAATGCTACAGACTATGTCCAGATGGGCAATTACAGGTAAACAAAGGAGGTAGAAAAGCCAGCTTTGTCCAAATCAGGAGAATTTTCAGAAGCGTTGATCAAGCTCTTTTAAATCTGGAGCTTTCCCTGATGTGACCATTCTCACCACTTCCAAGCCACTGATATTGCTCCCTGGATATTATAATATCCTCTCAACTGATTTCTTGCTTTCTGTGTTTATATCTCTTTGTATTTTCCTCATGGTAAAATTTCTTTTTAAATTGAAGTCAGTTCAGGTCACTCCAAAGTACAAAAGTCTCCAATGGCTTCCCATTTCCTTCTGAGTAGATTTCAAAGGACTTGCAATGACCTATAAGACCCCAAGTAGGTTAGCTCTCATTATCAGAACCTCATTTTCCATTTTTCTCTCCCTCCCTTGTTTTGCTTCATTCACACTAGTGTTCCTATGGATCCTCAAACATTTCAGTCCTTGCACTGCTGTTCAGTTTTGCCAAAACTACTCTTTCTCTAGCTGTATCTGAGAGAACCACATAATGATCATTTACCTTTTTCAAGCTTCACCTGATCACCCTTTATAAAATCGAAGCGCTCCTCCACAGGACACTGTTGATCACTCTTCCTGAACTATTTTTGTCTGTAGTATTTTTACTTGTTGGCATATATATTTTACTGATTTATTATTTTATTGTCTCTATTTTTCCTGTATAATTCATGCCCCAGGAAGGCAGAATTACTTGTGCTTTTTCATGACCTCATCTCCAGTGCCCAGAGCAGAATCTGGCACAAGTAAGCAGTATCTTTTAAATGAACATAAGACATTGAACAGATTAATTGCATTATCTACTGTATATACAGTCCTCTTTTCAATAGGAAAAGCATTATCCAAAATCCTTATAAGCCTTTTATTCTTCATCAGTAGCCATATTCTGTACCACATAACTCTGCTTTACCTCCTATAACTCTTTAATAGTTGGTTAGACCAGGGGTGGGCACATGACTCAAGGGAAAATCATTTATAGACTGCTCAATGGTCTGGATGGAAAATTCTAATCTAACAAGGATGACAGTGATTAGCTAGGTCTAGAGGAGTCTTTCTCTTAGGAATCTGAGGTAGGAAATAAGAGAAGAATTCCTCAGATGGAGAAGAGAGGAACTACAAAGAGGGGGAAAAAAGTGTCTTCCATAGACACTAATGCCCTATAATTGAGGGCAAAGAACACTTGCTATTGAAGGAGTAATTCAACTGTGAGGATTTTCTAGAGTTCTTTGATACTCCTGTATTTCCTACTATTGTGTGTAACCTAACAATAAACCCTTCCAAACTGAAAAAAAAATTGTATAATCTCTATTCCTTGCCTAAATCAATCAATCTAAGATTACCTGGCTGCAAAGGAAGACTGATTTGTCAAAGTACTGCTCTATCTTATGTAGAATGATCTTCCAGATTTGTTTCTTAAAGATTTGAAGAAATATTGAGTACATGCTACACATCAAGAACAGTGCTAATCACTTCATATACTGGCTAATAACACTAGAGGCATGTGTGTATAAGAATTCTGGAATCCATAAGATGTTACACAAACATCCAAGTCACTGTTTTCTTATAACTAGACTACCAAAATGACTTTCTAATTGATTGCAATGAATCCTTGTTTATATTCTTGTCCCTGTATACACTGTAGAGGACACACATAGAAAGGCACATTAATGAGAGCTATTTCTGAAAAAAGAATAGTCAAGTTATAGCAATCTTCTGCCACTCAGGGGGTTCTCATCACATTCAGAACTAAATTTAGGCTCCTTAGGTAGCCTAACAGAGAAAGGTCCCCAATTCTCTAGTTCCTGCCTTCCTTTCTGCCTCACGTGCTTCCAGTCTTTCCTTCTTCTGATCTTCAGTCATCCCACTTCCACTTTCAAGAGCTCCTTAATCTTGCCTCAATCCTCTTGTCTAGCAGCCTTCTCATTAATCATGTATTATTAATAGATCAAATGCCACCATTTTAGAGAAATTCTTCAGTCACTCTCTAGATTTACACTGTCCAAAACAGTAGTCATACTGTGGTATTGAGTACTTGAAACATGGCTACTCTGAACTGAAGTGAATTGCAAATATAAGTGTAAAAAACTCTGAATTTCAAAGACTTAGTATGAAAAAATAATGCAATATATCTCATCAATATTTCATGTTGAAGTGATGATGTTTGGCACATATTGAGTTAAATCAAACAATATTGAAAATTATTTCACTTGTTAAACTTTTAGTTGGATTTATTCTCAGTTCAGTTCAGTTCAGTTGCCAGTCGTGTCCAACTCTTTGCGACCCCATGAATCACAGCACGCCAGGTCTCCCTGTCCATCACCATCTCCCGGAGTTCACTCAGACTCATGTCCATCGAGTCTGTGATGCCATCCAGCCATCTCATCCTCTGTCGTCCCTTTCTCCTCCTGCCCCCAATTCCTCCCAGCATCAGAGTCTTTTCCAATGAGTCAACTCTTCACATGAGGTGGCCAGAGTACTGGAGCTTCTGGTTTAGCATCATTCCTTCCAAAGAAATCCCAGGGTTGATCTTCAGAAAAATACCTTAAAATGTATATGGGGCTTGTATTATGTGTTTCTATTAGACATAATAAACTGACCTATACCATTACTCCTGTTCATTTTCCTCTTAGTACCTATGCCTTTCTCAAATTATTTTACTTGTATGCTTGTTTTCTGACTCCATCACAAAAAAAACACAAAGTTCCAGGAGGGTTGTGACTTTGCTATGTTCACTGCTATATTTTTAGCACTGAAATAGCGACTGGGAGATAATGAATACCAAATAAGTTTTGTGGATGATTGGTGAATACAATAATGGGGACTTTTTTCATCAACTCTACTCTTCTTTCAATGGATTCTGTTCAGTTGGGCCCAGGTATCTTCTGAGTAATAATAATTCTTTTATATTATGACATTACTATTTATGTAGATCAGGAATCAGCAAACTTTTTCTGTAAAGGACCAAATAATGAATATTTTAGATTAGCAAGACAGACTGTCACTGTTACAACTATTCAAATCTGCAGCTATGGAGCGAATGCCGTCAGAGATAATACATAAGCAAATAAGTATGGATGTCTTCCCAGGAAAACTTTACAAAAACAGATAATGGATTTAGCCCATGGGCAGTCATTTTCTGGCCTCTAAGGCCGTCCAAAGATAACATTTTGACAACAAAGACTTTTGAATAAATGCATGCATGTTAAGTCCTTTCAGTTGTGTCCAACTCTTTTTGATCCTATGGATTATAGCCTGCCAGGCTCTTCTGTCACTGGGTTTTCCAGGCAGGAATACTGGGTTGGGTTGTCGCTCTTCTCCATTTGAGTATATACATACATATATATGAGCTTCCCTGGTGGCTCAGATGGCAAAGAATATACCTGCCATGGAGGAGACTCAGGTTCAGTCCCTGAGTTGGGAACTTCTCTTGGAGAAAGGAATGGTTACCCACTTGTCTTCTTGCCTGGAGAATTCCATGAACAGAAGAGCCTGGCAGGCTGTAGTTCGTGGAATTGCAAGGAGTCAGACACTACTGAACAACTAACATACATAAATATATTTATATGTATGTATATTTATTTATATAAAGTGAGCTTGTAATATATAGTGCCATGGAAAGTACAGAATGAGCATAATATATCACAAATCTTCACTTATATATTAGCTGTAGAAATCATATCTGTAAGTATTTATATAAAATTCTTAATAAATGTGTAGATAGCTATGTCATATCCCAAAAACCAAACATTAAGAGTAATGGTTCTTTCTATACTGATATACTGAAAATATTGAATTGCCTATGCAAAAGCTATGGAAATTGGACATTTGACTAGGAAAGAAAGCTATCCATCTGACTTAAGTACTATAGAGAAGATACTTTATTCTCCTAGGCAAAAGTAGAAAAGTGAAAGTGAAAGTCACTCAGTTGTGTCCGACTCTTTGTGACCCCATGGACTAGTCCATGGAATTCTCCAGGCCAGAATACTTTCCTTTCCCCAAGGGATCTTCCTAACCCAAGCATAGAACCCAAGACTCCCACTTGCAGGCGTATTCTTTACCAGCTGAGCCACAAGGAAAGCCCAGGCAATAGTAGAAGAAGCTTGCCTAGAATTCTCCTGAAATCTTTGAAGAGACTGCATCTTTGTGCAGACTGATGATGCAAATAAAAAATCTCTAAGATGTTTAGTACAAAATAATAAGTCTTCAAGAGAAATTCTTTTTTAAACTATCTAAATCTGAACTTTTATACTTCCCATTAGGTCAATTTAATATTTCCTCACAAAACATTCAATAAGGAAGTTTGCTGTTTGAATTTGACTGATTCAGTGGACTGGGTTTCATTGAGTTAGACAAGGGTGTGGTCCTAGTGTGATTAGATTGACTAGTTTTCTGTGAGTATGGTTTCAGTGTGTCTGCCCTCTGATTCCCTCTTGCAACACCTACCATTTTGACTCTTGAGAGTCCCTTGGACTGCAAGGAGATTCAACCAGTCCATTCTGAAGGAGATCAGCCCTGGGATTTCTTTGGAAGGAATGATGCTAAAACTGAAGTTCCAGTACTTTGGCCACCTCATGCAAAGAGTTGACTCATTGGAAAAGACCCTGATGCTGGGAGGGATTGGGGGCAGGAGGAGAAGGGGACAACCGAGGATGAGATGGCTGGATGGCATCACGGACTCAATGGACGTGAGTCTGAGTGAACTCCGGGAGATGGTGATGGACAGGGAGGACTGGTGTGCTGCGATTCATGGGGTCGCAAAGAGTCGGACACGACTGAGCGACTGAACTGAACCGAACTGAACTGAGTGGACTGGGTTCAGCCAGTAACACAATTGTGATTTCAATATTTTAAACTCAGATGTCAGAAAATCATGATGTGTCTTCAACATGTAAAATTACCCTCAATTTTCTAATAGGTCCTGAGTATAAGTGCTTTCCACAGAGAATTATAAATTCTCCAAAGAACAGGTAAGATTCAACTATTTTAGAACCAATGGTCCATTTCATAAACTTATTGAATTTATCACCTAAATAAGGAATACCATCAGCCATTCCTCAAGAGCTTGCTTGAGCTGATGGTTTCAGTTTTCTGGACACACTCTTTCCCTTAGTTAGGACGGTGGGAGGGAAACGAGAGATGAGCTACAGCTTAAAGCCAAACTTTCTGTTAGCCATATTCACTTTCCATATTTATTAATGTGCAAGGCCTATCTCTTTCTCCCTTCCTCTCTAAGTTGTTCCCTTTTATTATCCTTCTCACTGCTGATGCAGCATCACTCCTGCAATTTTTCCAGGAAAGAAAGGTGATTACCAGCTGAATGACATTGGGTTAAACAAGTCCATACTGGAGAGCCAGCTGCTGAAATCTGACATTATAACTACCACTTACTGTGGCATTTCTGGAGAGGAACTTACATACGATCATTGAAGTCATATCGTTAGTGCATGTCTGCAAAAAGGACAAAGGGATGAAAAGTGGGGAAGAGAGAGAGATGAATGAATAATTCTTTGTGTGGTGCTTTACAGTTTTCACTGTAATGAATATACATACATGATTTAGCTAAAATATTGTGAGAGGGTGCCCCCATTCGTTTATGTGTCACTTCCATGCATAATCATCTGGTTACACAGAATATTCTCTGTTAGAATGACCAAAATGGGAGATAAGATGGAAACTCAATGGACAAAAATAGAGAGTAATAATTATGATTTAAGGCAAGTTGACATGCGCTAAAACCACTCTGTGGGCAGCTGGGACCAGGACCAAGGACTTCACTTCTGTTACTGTCCCAGAAATTTATTTCTCTAGAATTTAAGATTCAATTCTAGGGGATAGAGAAAATTCGGAGAAGGCAATGGCCCCCCACTCCAATACTCTTGCCTGGGAAATCCCATGGACAGAGGAGCCTGGTGGGCTGCAGTTCACGGGGTCGCTAAGAGTCAGACATGACTGAGCGACTTCACTTTCAGTTTTCACTTTCATCCATTGGAGAAGGAAATGGCAACCCCCTCCAGTGTTCTTGCCTGGAGAATCCCAGGGATGGCGGAGCCTGGTGGGCTGCGGTCTATGGGGTCACATAGAGTCAGACACGACGGAAGCGACTTAGTAGTAGTAGTAGTAGAGAAAATTAGGCAGGTTTGTGTATTGTTTAGCTAGATAAGCAGGGGATGGATAACAATCAGCATTGAGAGGAAAAACCTTTATTCAGTGATTCTGCTTGCATAACAGGACCTAATTCTCTATATGGCATGAATCCAAACCATAGATACCCCACTCCAGTGTTCTTGCCTGGAGAATCCCAGGGATGGTGGAGCCTGGTGGGCTGCCGTCTATGGTGTCACATAGAGTCAGACACGACGGAAGCGACTTAGTAGTAGTAGTAGTAGAGAAAATTAGGCAGGTTTGTGTATTGTTTAGCTAGATAAGCAGGGGATGGATAACAATCAGCACTGAGAGGAAAAACCTTTATTCAGTGATTCTGCTTGCATAACAGGACCTAATTCTCTGTATGGCATGAATCCAAACCATAGAGTCCCTATTTAAAAAAAAAAAAAAAATCAAACTTGAAATTGTGAGCCACAGGAATTTAAGACTGCTCTGCTTCTTTCTTTCTGATACCTAATCACCATTTTGGACTTTGGCAGAGAAGAAAAAAAAAAAAAAAAAGCAGACAAATCAGAAAGAGGAGGAAGAGGAAAACATGAAAGTGGAGAATTTCCAGTTGTTCAGATCTACTCAGAGTCTGGAGAGCAGAATTACTCTTCAAAAGATAACATAGATTTCTTTTTCTCATTCTTGATCTTTTAGTTCAAATATTTACTTTTGACATTTTTGTGTGTGTGTTCTTTCCTCCCATGCCCCTGCTCTCATCATCTATTGCTTTTCCTTCTCCATCTGAATCTTTTTCTGTGGCCTCAGACCTGCCAAGGACCACACAAGTACTTTAACTCCCTTCCCAAACTGCCTATCCACCCTGCCCCAACTCACCCCGCTCTACCTCTGCCATAGAGTCAAGTACTACAGATGTGTGAGGCAATCCTAAGGTTTTATTGATTTCCACATTCATTCCTAATTTGTAAATCACAGATTTTCCTGGGTGAGGCTTCTAAGAAGTCTGATCATTTTGCTCTTTTAGGAGCTTTGTTTTAGGAGTGCAGGGTGAGAGATGGAGGGGCCCTGACAGAGATTTCAGCAGCCACCTTTTAAAACAAAGGAAGTGGAAAAAAGAAAAGTAAAAAAACTTTGTATTTCTCCCACTTTTCCTACAACTTACATAAAGTCTTTGTCCAGGGAAATAATCAGGCCCTTACAAGAAGTCATTTCAAACCTTCTGTGAGTCTTTGTGTAGCAAGGTGAACAGCCATTAAGAGGTACACGGCTGGCAGAGTCTTATTCCTCACTCTGGCAGACCCAGCATATAGTGGGAGGGGTTTGAATGAATGAAATTTAATGTAACTTTATTTGGGAATGGAAAAATACCAGTGTGGTGGGGAAACATGGAGCCTTGCAAACTGTAGGTAGATTGGGAAAATATTTTTCTTCTACTTTGAGTGTTAGATGAGTGCTTCAGAAGCTAAGCATTTCTAAAAACTACCTAAGGGATATTGGGTATACCTATAGAATAATAATTTTAGAAAGTGTTTTTAAAAATGATTCAAGAAAGTATTTAAAATTAATGAGTTTAGGGGAGAATGAATACATGTATGTGTATGATTGAGTCCCTTCTCTGCTCACCTGAATCTATCAAAACACAGTTAATTGTCTATGCCCCAGTACAAAATAAAACATTTTAAAAAAGGAATAAAATAACAAAATTTTAGACATAAAATCTGAATAGTATATCAAAAATGATGAAAATAACACAATGTAATTGAAAAAAATAATTAAAGTTTACTTCATGTGGATGTAAAATAATTATTTAACAACTAAAATACATTGAGAACATACTGTATGCCAGACTACTAGACTACCAGGGCTTCCCTGGCAGCTAGTCAATAAAGAGTCTACCTGCAGTGTGAGAGACCCAGTTTTGATCCCTGGGTTGGGAAGATCTCCTGAAGAAGGAAACGGCAACTCACTCCGGTATTCTTGCCTAGAGAAGTCCATGGACAGAGGTGCCTGAAGGGCTACAGTCCATGGAAGTCAAAAAGAGTTGCATCCAACTGAGTGACTAATACACATATGGATGTGAAATATTTATTTAACAACTAAAATACATTGAGAACATACTATATGCCAGACTCAGTTTTAAGTGCTGGAGATATAGTTGTGAAGAAAGTAGTTTCTATTTCACAATGCTTGCTGGAGAACTTCTCAAGAGACAAAGTTAGGAGTGTGTGAGAAGGAGTGCTATAAAGTAATCTGAGTCAGTTTGGTCAAGTATAATATTTAGGTCATTCTCGGTAGGTAAATGTTATCACTGAAGAAGTCTAAAATTGTAAAGGAAGAGTTGTATCTTCACAACCTCAAAACAACAATTTACCTGGTTATCATGAACAAAATATGCACACAGTACTAGGGTGCGCCTCAAAAGTGACAGATAATCTCAGTTTGTTTCCAAGGCAAGCCACTCAACACCACAGTAATCCAAGTCTATGCCCTTTCCACTGACTCCGAAGAAGCTGAAGCTGATAAGCTCTATGAAAACCTAGAAAACCTCCTAGAACTAACACCTAATTTTTTTTTTCTACTCATTATTGCAGATTGGAATGCAAAAGTAGGCAGTAAAGATATACCTGAAGAAACAAGAAAATTTGGCCTTGGAGAACAAAATTAAGCAAGGAAAAGGCTAACCAAATTCTGCCAAGAGAATGCACTAGTCACAGCAAATATCCTTTTTCAACAACACAACAGACTGCTTTACACATGGACATCACCAGATGGTAAATAGCAAAATCAAAGTGATTACATTCGTAGCTGAAGATGGAGAAACTAGAACAAATAATTTCACAATTTGTATGGAAATACAAAAAACCTCAAATAGCCAAAGCAATCTTGAGAAAGAAGAATAGAAATAGATCAATGGAACAAAATAGAAAGTCCAGAGATAAATCCACACACCTATAGATACCTTATCTTTGACAAAGGAGGCAAGAATATACAATGGATTAAAGACAATCTCTTTAACAAGCGGTGCTGGGAAAAGTGGTCAACGACTTGTAACAGAATGAAACTAGATCACTGTCTAACACCACACACAAAAATAAACTCAAAATGGATTAAAAATCTAAACGTAAGACCAGAAACTATAAAACTCCTAGAGGAGAACATAGGCAAAACACTCCCCGACATACATCACAGCAGGATCCTCTATGACCCACCTCCCAGAATATTTGAAATAAAAGCAAAATAAACAAATGGAACCTAATTCAACTTAAAGCTTCTGCACAAAAAGGAAACTATAAACAAGGTGAAAAGACAGCCTTCTGAATGGGAGAAAATAATAGCAAATGAAGCAACTGACAAAGAACTAATCTCAAAAATATACAAGCCACTCCTGCAGCTTAATTCCAGAAGAATAAACGACCCAATCAAAAAATGGGCCAAAGAACTAAATAGACATTTCTCCAAAGAAGACATATAGATGGCTAACAAACATGAAAAGATGCTCAACATCACTCGTTATCAGAGAAATGCAAATCAAAACCACAATGTGGTAACATTTCAAGCCAGTCAGAATGGCTGCAATCCAAAAGTCTACAAGCAATAAATGCTAGAAAGGGTGTGGAGGAAAGGGAACTCTCTTACACTGTTGGTGGGAATGCAAACTAGTACAGCCACTATGGAGAACAGTGTGGAGATTCCTTAAAAAATTGCAAATAGAACTGCCTTATGACCCAGCAATCCCACTGCTGGGCATACACACCGAGGAAACCAGAACTGAAAGAGACAAGTGTACCCCAATGTTCATCACAGAACTGTTTATGATAGCCGGGACATGGAACCAACCTAGATGTCCATCAGCAAATGAATGGATAAGAAAGCTGTGGTACATACACACAATGGAGTATTACTCAGCCATAGGGTGTGGAGAAAAGGGAACCCTCTTACACTGTTGGTGGGAATGCAAACTAGTACAGCCACTATGGAGAACAGTGTGGAGATTCCTTAAAAAATTGCAAATAGAACTGCCTTATGACCCAGCAATCCCACTGCTGGGCATACACACCGAGGAAACCAGAACTGAAAGAGACAAGTGTACCCCAATGTTCATCACAGAACTGTTTATGATAGCCGGGACATGGAACCAACCTAGATGTCCATCAGCAAATGAATGGATAAGAAAGCTGTGGTACAACACACAATGGAGTATTACTCAGCCATTGAAAATAATTAATTTGAATCAGTTCTAATGAGGTGGATGAAACTGGAGCCTATTATACAGAGTGAAGTAAGCCAGGAAGAAAAACACCAATAGAGTATACTAAAGCATATATATGGAATTTAGAAAGATGGTAATGATAACCCTATATGCGAGATAGCAAAACAGACATAGATGTATAGAACAGCCTTTTGGACTCTGTGGAAGAGGGAAAGGGTGGGATGATTTGGGAGAATGGCATTGAAACATGTATAATATCTTATATGAAATGAATCGTCAGTCCAGGTTTGATGCATGATACTGGATGCTTGGGGCTGGTGCACTGGGATGACCCAGAGGGATGGTATGGAGAGAGAGGAGGGAGGGGGGTTCAGGATGGGGAACACATGTATACCTGTGGTGGATACATGTTGATGTATGGCAAAACCAATACAATATTGTAAAGTAATTAACCTCCAATGAAAATAAATAAATTTATATTTAAAAAACAGAAACTGTATAAGGTCAGCAGAAAGAAGACCTGAGGCTGACTGTGACATAGAGCATTAGCTTCTCACAGCAAGATTCAGACTTTAAAGAAAACCAAGAAAAACACTAGGTCAGCCAGGTATGACTTAAATCAAATCCCATATGAATTCACAGTAGAGGTAACAAATAGATTCAAGGGACTAGATCTAATTGACAGTGTGCCTGAAGAACGATGGACAGAAGTCTGTAATATTGTACAGGAAGTGGCAAACAAAGCTACCCCAAAGGAAAAAAGAAAAGCAAGAAGGCAAACTGGTTACCTGAGGAGGCTTTACAAATAGTGGAAGAATGAAGAGAAGTGAAAAGCAAGGGAGAGAGGGAAAGGTCCATCCAATTAAACACAGCATTCCAGAGAACAGCTAGGAGAGACAAGAAGGTCTACTTCAATGAACAGTGCTTAATAACAGAAGAAAACAACAACAACAAAAAGGTTAAGATCTCTTTAGGAAAATTGGAAACACTGAGCGAGATTCCACCCAAAGAAGGCATAGCAAAGGATAAAAGTGGTAGAAACATGGGAGATGTTGAAGAGATTATGCAGAGATGGAAGGGGTACATGCAAGAACTGTATAAAGAAGATCTTAATGAACTGGATTATGATGGTGATGTGGTTAGTCGCCCAGAGTCAGATGTTCTGGAGTGCAAAGTCAAGCTGGCCTTAAGAATCACTGCTGTCAATAAAGCCAATGTATGTGATAAAACTCCAGCAGAACAATTCAAATCCCTAAAGGATGATGCCATCAAGATTTTGCATTCATTATGTCAGCAAATCCGGAAGACCCAACAGTGGCCACAGGACTGGGAAAGGAAAATCCTAATCCCAATTCCCAGGAAGAGTAGTACCAAAGATTGTGCTAACCCTTGGGCAGTTATACTCATCTCTCATGCTAGTAAGGTTATGTTTAAAATCTTGTATGCTAGGCTTCAGCATTATCCAAACCAGGAACTTCCAGATGTCCAAGATGGGTTTAAAAAAGGAAGAGGAATTAGAGATCAAATTGCAAATATTCACTGGATTAATAGAGAAAGCAAGGGAATTTCAGAAAAATACCTATCTCTGTTTTATCGACTACACTAAAGCCCTTGAGTCTGGATCATGACAAACTGTGGAAAGTACTTAGAGAGATGGGAATACCAGACCATCTTACCTGTCTCCTGAGAAACCTGTATTCAGGTCAAGAAGAAAGAGTTAGGACCCTGTATGGAACAACTGATTGCTTCAAGATGGAGAAAGGAGTATGATAACGGCTGTCTGCTGCCACCCTGTTTGTTTAACCTATGTGCTGAGCACATCATGAGAAATGCTGGGCTGGATGAGTTATAAGCTGGAATCAAGGAGAAGGAGAAGAAGAAGAAGAAATAAATCCTAAATTATTGGCAGGATTGGGCCTTTGTGGAGATCCAGCCTCAGCAGGCCCATTCCTAGGTGCTGCAGAACATCAGTCTTCGAAGGTAAAGAGAACCTCTAAGCTGTTAAACAATGTTTTTATGTAAATGCTTTAACTTCACAAAGGACAGACAATTTCTAACATCGTGATGTAAATGAATAGGTTTCAAAAAAAAAAAAAATCGCACTTGACATTCAATATGTCAATCAGCAAACATTGGTTGCCAACAAGATGGGGATAACAGAAGAACTTGTAGTGACCAGATCTGGAACAAGGTTTTGACTGATAAAATTTCTGGTTGATTAGGCCATGACTGGGAATTCTTGATATTATGATAACTAACCACCTCCAAAATTCAAGTTTAACATAACTAGAATATTTGTATTATTCCACTAATTATGCTTAACATTCTAACATAAATTATAGATCTCAAAAAATGTAGTTGGAGAGGCCACAAAGAATAGTTCAGTGTTTTGGCCTGAGCAATGGAATAGAGTTGCAAATTAGGGAGAAGGTGCAATTCATGGCAGATTTAGGTTTGAGGCAAGAATCAGAAATTCACATGAAATGACTTAGGAACATCAAGTGGAGATGTTGAGTAGAAAAAAATTTAAATATATGATTCTAGAACTCATAAGAGAAATAAGTAGAGGCATGACTTTGGGGATTATCAAGTGCTTCACGGTAATTAGTGTCATAAAGCTGATGCAATCACTTAAAGAATGACATGGCTAGAAAAAAAGAAGAGGATCTGGGCACCAAGCCCTGGAGCCACTGTGGCATAAGTGGTCAGGATGACAATGATGTTGTGGCGATATGACAAAATCTAACGTGCATAGTGCTCTTGTACCAGGCATTAAGCACTTTAAGTACCTTCATTCATTTAATCCTCAAAACAATCTCATGAGTCAGATATTATTGTTCATCCTGTTTCAGATGAAGACTGTCAGAAGGGTTAAGTAACTTGCACAAGGTCACACACAGTTACTAAGACAAGGAGAAACCAATAAAGGAGAGAGGGGAGAAGCAGCCAGTGGAAAAGGAGGACAGCCAAGACAGAGTGATATCATGAGGCCAAGTGAAGAGAGTGATTCATAGAGGCAGGACAAATCTAGTGTCAAATGCTTTAGGTCAAGTTAAAATAATTTAGAGGCATAGCTATTGGTGACCTTCCTAAGATCAGTTTTATTGGAAGGGAGTGATAAAAGCCTAATTGGAGTTGATTCAAGAAAAACTGGGAAGAACAAAAGTGAGATGGAAAGTATGGAAAATCACTTTTAGAGGCTTCTGCAGAGAGGGGTAAAAAAAAAACAAGTACATAAAGTTGGAAGGGGCAAGTTTGTATATTGTTAAGCATGCCTAGATGGGTAAGAAATTTAGATAGCACTGGGAAGAGGGTAGAAAATCGAAGAGTGGTGTCATTTTAGAAGTAGATCGGTTGAAATAGATATTATCATATGATTTCAATAAAAAGATCTCACTATGTTATGTCTTTATATTAATAATATGCAAAAACTAGTTAATATCTTAGACCTTGCGCACAGCTGGTCTCTGTTGTTCTGCTATGGATGTCTTAAATTATTAATATAAAGCTTACAAGGCAAAATGGCTAGGAAAAAATCTCCCCCAAAATACAATTGTGAAATTTAAATAAATGTGTGTATTTCTCCTTAACTTTAACACTAGCGAGACTTACTGTGTCAGGCACATCAATTTCAAAACTTTTATAAACAAGCAAATGTGTATAATTTTAAAATAATTGGGAATAATAAAAATCTATATGTGTAATAAAGACTTCTTGCTAATTTCTATGAGGCCTTTAAAAATATTTAACCCAGAAAATTTAAGTTATTTAAATATGAAGTTGTTTAAGGGGAAAGAAATGAAGCAGATGAGTTGAAGTACAGATAATAAATGAAGATAAGGGTGGATGATGTTAATTCATTTAATGGTTAGGGAAGCAGAACATAATATAGGTATATAGGCAGATGATTTGGTACACTGGTGGAAGTCCTCAGTCAGTTGGTTCTATTTTCTCAGTGGTCCAAGAAGAAATGTCATCAATTGAGAATGAGGGGGAGAGATATTGTGGTGATTTGAGATGTGCGAGAGATGTGCGAAATATTTATTTAGAACACTGAACAGTGACTGACAAGAGAAATGTAAGACAGCTGGATAACCCTAACAGTCTGCTTGAGGTTCAGTTCAGTTCAGTTCAGTTCAGTTCAGTCACTCAGTCGTGTCCGACTCTTTGTGACCCCATGAATCGCAGCACACCAGGCCTCCCTGTCCATCACCAACTCCCGGAGTTCACTCAGACTCATGCCCATTGAGTCCGTGATGCCATCCAGCCATCTCATCTTCTGTCGTCCCCTTCTCCTCCTGCCCCCAATCCCTCCCAGCATCAGAGTCTTTTCCAATGAGTCAACTCTTTGCATAACGTGGCCAAAGTACTGGAGTTTCAGCTTTAGCATCATTCCTCCCAAAGAAATCCCAGGGCTGATCTCCTTCAGAATGGACTGGTTGGATCTCCTTGCAGTCCAAGGGACTCTCAAGAGTCTTCTCCAACACCACAGTTCAAAAGCAGCAATTATTTGGCACTCAGCTTTCTTCACAGTCCAACTCTCACATCCATACATGACCACAGGAAAAACCATAGCCTTGACTAGACGGACCTTAGTCGGCAAAGTAATGTCTCTGCTTCTGAATATGCTATCTAGGTTGGTCATAACTTTCCTTCCAAGGAGTAAGCGTCTTTTAATTTCATGGCTGCAGTCACCATCTGCAGTGATTTTGGAGCCCAAAAAAATACAGTCTGACACTGTTTCCATGGTTTCCCCATCTATTTCCCATGAATTAAAGGAAAATTATTTGAAATTGTAGGAAGTGCTACAATTGAAGCTTTGCCAAGAAACCAAGATGAAATACATGCAGAAATCTGAAGTGTGAGGCCAGAACAAAACAAAAAATTTCAAAGTAAGTGGCCGTAATGTATGAATGATTTTGGTGGGACACATGTGATCTGCAGGAGGAAAAAAAGCACCAACTTGGAGAAATTTTACATCCTGCTCCTCAGGATCACCTGGAAATGGCAGTGAAGTGTCAACAGACAGAATCTAGGTATGGAGTGAACCAGGGGATGAGGAGAGAAAGGCTACCTTAAGAGGAGTCTGTCCCAGTTACAAAAGCTGCAGCCAAAAGTCCCATCCAGGGAAGCAGTCTTCAAAAAACAGACCTAAAAGACAGCCCTCCGTCTATCTCTTTCCATGAAGAGCCCCGAGACTGCAAGACAACTGCGCTGCCCAAGTTGAACTGGGGCTTTTCCTTTAGTTTTCTTTCCCTCAGGGATGGTTGAAACAAGTATCAGGTAGAAGCAGGAGAGGCAATGTTAGCTGAGGAGAGAGAAGAGAAGGGCCAGCTAACTTCTCTAGCTCTGTAAGCTGACTGTATAGGAAGGCCATTGGTGGAGAGAAGACTTGTCATGAAAAAAATTTTAGACTTTAGTGACTTATTCCTGAACTGAGACAGTGTTTATGAGCTACAATAACCAAGGGTTCTCTGCTCAGTTCAGTTCAGTTCAGTCACTCAATCGTGTCCGACTCTTTGCGACCCCATGAATCGCAGCACGCCAAGCCTGCCTGTCCATCATCAACTCCCAGAGTTCACTCAGACTCACGTCCATTGAGTCCGTGATGCCATCCAACTCGGTCATCCCCTTCTTCTCCTGCCTGCAATCCCTCCCAGCATCAGGGTCTTTTCCAATGAGTCAACTCTTCACATGAGGTGGCCAAAGTACTGGAGCTTCAGCTTTAGCATCATTCCTTCCAAAGAAATCACAGGGCTGATCTCCTTCAGAATGGACTGGTTGGATCTCCTTGCAGTCCAAGGGACTCTCAAGAGTCTTCTCCAACACCACAGCTCAAAGGCAGCAGTTTTTCGGCGCTCAGCCTTCTTCACAGTCCAACTCTCACATCCATACATGACCAATGGAAAAAACCATAGCCTGGACTAGACGGACCTTAGTCAGCAAAGTAATGTCTCTGCTTTTGAATATACTATCTAGGTTGCTCAAAACTTTTCTTCCAAGGAGTAAGCGTTTTATAATTTCATGACTGCAATCACCATCTGCAGTGATTTTGGAGCCCCAAAAAATAAAGTCTGACACTGTTTCTACTGTTTCTCCATCTATTT
>SJXQ01008259.1:16238-84493 GCA_006408695.1 Aepyceros melampus | reverse complement strand
GATTCATGGGGTCGCAGAGTCAGACATGACTGAGCAACTGAACTGAACTGAACTGAAGCCAATTTGTATCTTAGTCTTATGTATCCAAATTCTGTCTTGAGGATAATTCTAAAATATTAAAGCACAGGCAATTTTCTTTTTCTTTTATGTATTTTCCTTTCAGTGGGGCTTCCCTGGTGGCTCAGAGGTTAAAACGTCTGCCTGAAATGCAGGAGACCTGGGTTCGATCCCTGGGTCGGGAAGATCCCCTGGAGAAGGCAATGGCACCCCACTCCAGTATTCTTGCCTGGAGAACCCCATGGACGGAGGAGCCTAGTTGGCTACAGTCCATGGGGTCGCAAAGAGTCAGACATGACTGAGTGACTATTCATCCCAAACTCAAAATACTAACCCTCTCCAATGTGTGTGTGTACATGTGTGTTAACAAAAGAAATTATTCACTTTATGTGATAAGTGGAAGACCTATAAATAACAGAAAAGGGTAGAGGTCCCAGCTGTGCCAAGTGATTCTTCCAGCAGCACAACATGCGCCACAGTGCGTGCACACACACACACACACACACACACCCGCACACACACGTTCTTCCATTTTGTCAGTGTTCTCCAGTGAAAAAATAAAATGAACGGTGTCCACAGGTCCTGTAAGCATCAGGAACCTTTCACTAGGATTTACTTGCTCATCTCCAAATACTCTGTTTCTTGCTTTCCCTAAATCAAATACTATGTCTGTGGCTTCTTACTGCTTCTTCATCTGGGTAAAAACAATCAATGGAACAAATGGAACCTATTTAATGTCTGTAACATTTACTGGTTCTAGGGCATTGAGCAAGCCATCTCCAGAAAGTAGGAGCAAAATGTTGGAGATGCAATAGTTACAATGGAATGACATTCGAATGAATTTAAGAGGTTTTTAGATAAAACACCCGCTATATTATTTTGCCTGGAGAAGGCAATGGCACCCCACTCCAGTACTCTTGCCTGGAAAATCCCATGGACGGAGGAGCCTGGTAGGCTGCAGTCCAGGGGTCGCTAAGAGTCAGACATGACTGAGTGACTTCACTTTCACTTTTCACTTTCATGCATTGGAGAAGGAAATGGCACCCCATTCCAGTGTTCTTGCCTGGAGAATCCCAGGGACTGAGGAGCCTGGTGGGCTGCCATCTGTGGGGTCGCACAGAGTTGGACACGACTGAAGTGACTTAGCAGCAGCATATTATTTTGCCTGTGCGTGCTTGCTAAGTTGCTTCAGTCATGTCCGATTCTATGTGACCCTATGGACTGTAGCCTGCTCTGCTCCTCTGTCCATGGGATTCTCCAGGCAAGAAGACTGGAATGGGTTGCCATGCCCTTCTCCAGGGGATCTTCCCAGCCCAGAAATTCAACCCACATCTCTTACCTCTCCTGCATTGGCAGGCGGGTCTCTTTACCACTAGAGCCACCTGGGAAGCTACTATTTTGCCTGTACAGCTCTATACAGTTTTTTTTTTTTTTAAACCATCCTCAATTAAAATATTAAAACTGCTAAAAAGAGAGTAATGGTGAACTGATGATTTCAAGTATTGGAAAAGGTTTGGTTATAATTCTCTTTGCTGAGAAGCTTTTATTATGAAATAAGAAGAAAACAATATTTCAGTTACTTAACATAAAAATCTCTGAAATAAATAACTAGTTATAGTAAATCATAGATTAAACAAAATATTTTTCCTATAAATCTGAACTGCTACTTCACACATAAACTTTTTTTCTATTTTCAAATGAGTCTTAGTCTGTATTAATAATTATTTCCATAGAAAACTGTATTAGCCTCCTGTAATATCTAATATAGAATTAGAAGCACAGTAACATGCACATATATATTTTAATCATGTATTATTATACTAAGTATTAAAACTTACTTCTGCTTTCTTTATAATGTTTTTACCCAAAACTATCTTCTTATATTTTTCAGTTATGAATAAAGGAAATGAAAACACAATTTTAATTGCTCAGATAGATAGTTACCATTTTTACATATTATCTTTGTTTTCATGTTATGTCATGAATTATCAGAAATTTCAAATTATGTAGGTAAACAACTCTCTTACCTGTGAGAATAAATGTCAAAAAGCAGGATAAAATGGAAAAATTTGACTATTGTCAAAATACTTTCAAGCATTTACAATAGAGAAACTAGAACATAAGAATTTTGCCATATCATAGCTATCATTAATAAGATTAGGAGTTCTTACATTTTAGAAAAAAGAACAATATTTAGATAATAAAAAGCTTATAGTACATATCCATTTCTGACAAACAAAATAAAATTGAATGTCATTCAAAGTGCTTAGCCAGGCCAAACTCAATAGCAGATAAAGAACTCAAGTACTTCTTCCTTAGTCAATAACACTCAAAGACTCCACTTTAGAAATTATCATATAAATGATCCATTATACATGCTTATATTTGGTTAGAATAATAAACCAAAGAGATGAATTATATAAGAGTGATTGATTTTGCTTTTATATGTATCAGTATTGTCAGTGAATTTCCATTAGCTGATCTAAGCCATGATAACAGATAAAATAAAAGGAAAATATTCTCATAAGACATTTTTGATAAGGGTTGCCACTGTAATAGAAAGGATTTCATTTAATAAGCATGTATGTTAGTCACCTGAATTTCTCTAATATATGCAAGATCCTTGAATCAACATGTATTCTGGAGGGCTGGATGTGGCTCAATGATTAACAATAGCTATTGCTAAATTTTCTTGACTATTATAAATTTGTTGATGTCTCACTGGTAGCCTGAAATTGAACATGGTGGGAGTATTTACACTATCAGCAAATGCTATAATCCAGGTTTGTTTTCCCAGAGAGTTGATGTTAAACATTTATTCGCACACACTGCCTGAAAAGAAATTCTACTGGTGAAACGCTGAGTAATTTTCTGCAACTATTTCACAACCAGTTTCTTAAGATGGTGAAAAGAGCATGACATTTAGTATCAATAGATGGATATTTGAGACTAAACACCTGTTTATATGCAAATCTTAGTAAGTCACCTAACCTGTCCAAACATGCATAATGTCATTACTTTTAATGAGAATTTTGGTTAGATGATATGAAAAGTTTTCTCCATTTCTAAGATTGTCTGAATCATTGCCATATATGTTTATACCTCATTCTCCTCCCCAGCAGTAGAAAAGTGAAACTAATGGTTAAGAGCTGGATAAAGCGGAAAACTTTGATAAATGAATCAGGCTCACTGTCAGGGTGGAAGTGACAAAGGGCTGTGTGAATGATGAACAGGATAACCACAGCTAGGCACAGAAGACAACAGTTCAGTTCTGGCTCACAGGCATTTTGAAGAAATGAAGGACCAATCACTGCTAGATGTTCTAAAGAATCAACAAAGATTAAAATTTTTATTTGATAGTTCAAGGATCTTAAATATTGGCAACAAATTTCATTTGAAAATATCTGTGTTGTTAAACAGATCAGTAGGCTGGAAACGAATTGTTAGTCATCAGTTTGATATACCTACTCCAAATCAAGAAGAGGAACAGAAACAGTGATTGATAGGGTGTTTCTACAAGACAAATGAAAGAAAGAAGGTATTTAGTGAAGTATGAAGTATGAAAGTCGTTCAGTCATGTCCATCTCTTTGCGACCCTATGGACTGCAGCCTACCAGGCTCTTCTGTCCATGGAATTCTCCAGGTCAGAATAATTATATTACTTATACTATTAGCAAAGGGATGAGTGCCAAATAGACACCATGAGTGCCAAATATACACCATAACAATACATTAAAAAATCTGTTTTGACCAGAAATAATATATAAACTATATTTTTCTTACTCCAGTTGAAATATTAACAACAAATTATGTTGGGAGCACTAGAGAAAAAACCTGCCAAATTAAACACTAAAGTAGAAGTCCCAGTGTAACTAGCCATTTGCTTATTTATCTATAAGAATGCAGTTAGTTTAATCTGAATTTCAAACAAATACAGACTTGAGTCCAGAGACTCAGGTCTAAGTCATCAACACTGCAGTTACTTCGAATATATTCTCTGACATTTGTCTCAGGTGCATCTGCATGAATGATGTTTTGTATGGTATAATAAATGTATGTAATAGAAAACACAGTTGTCACTAGGCATTTTCAGTCCGTTGCAAAACAATGTCATGCACAATAAGCTTCCCAGAAAAACTGTTTAAACCATGTGAACAAAGCTAGTTAAAAAACAAACAAACATTATTTTTTGTTCCTTTCACCAACTTAGAATATGTAAGATTTGTTATTTAGTTATGATACAAATTTCACTGATTCTCTGGGCAAACAATTTTAAAGGTCCTTAACGGGTTTCAAATTTTGCTTAAAATATTTCAAATATACATGGTTTGAAGTTTACAAATAATATGCACAAAATCATTCAGTTTTCTAGAAGAGATCTTGATTTTGCTCTGCAGAAGTCAGCTGAAAGCCTGGGCAGATACATGAAGTTCAATTTAATGAAGTGCTTCAGAACCCAGCTATAGGATCTGTGTTATTTCTTTAAGAGTTGGAAAAAAAATGGAATTCAATTTTAGCATTACTTAGGAACTTGTGTCTGAAGTTTGCGGTATAAATCCCTAGCTAAATAAAGTTTCTTCAGTTGTTTCCTCTTTTTGTCTATGAAAAATAACATTCTTTTATCTCTGGCCAGGAAACACAAGTCAGAAACGGTTCAAGATCTGTGATAAGATATAAATAGGAATGAATTCACTTTTTGAATATCATTTTGGCAAAGAGTACAAAGCTACATAAATTAATAGTTTTATTATAGTCAAAAATCATACATTCAAAAGGAATGATAAAAGGGCACAAATATGGTCATGCTAATATAAAGCTACATTCTTCTATAGAGATATTGCTGGAAAGCGAGCTGCTGAAATCAGCGATACGGGCTCTGCCACTAATTGAATATCTACAAGCAGTCTTGGATCAGACTGGGTCTCAATAGTCTGCTCTGTAAAATGAGGGGTTTATAGCTCAATTGTGTCTACGAATCAGCCTCTTCGATATATGCTACCTACCTATGTATTATGGCAGAAAGTGAAGAAGAACTAAAAAGCCTCTCACTAGAAGTGAGAGAGGAGAGTGAAAAAGTTGGCTTAAAGCTCAACATTCAGAAAACGAAGATCATGGCATCTGGTCCCATCGCTTCATAGGAAATAGATGGGGAAATAGTGGAAACAGTGTCAGACTATTCTTTTGGGCTCCAATTTCACTGCAGATGGTGACTGCAGCCATGAAATTAAAAGACGCTTACTCCTTGGAAGAAAAGTTATGACCAACCTAGACAGTATATTCAAAAGTAGAGACATTACTTTGCCAACTAAGGTCCGTCTAGTCAAGGCTATGGTTTTTCCAGTAGTCATGTATGGATGTGAGAGTTGGACTGTGAAGAAAGTTGAGTGCCGAAAAACTGATGCTTTTGAACTGTGGTGTTGGAGAAGACTCTTGAGAGTCCCTTGGACTGAGGAGATCCAACCAATCCATCCTAAAGGAGATTAGTCCTGGGTGTTCATTGGAGGGACTGATGTTGAAGCTGAAATTCCAATACTTTGGCCACCTCATGTGAAGAGTTGACTAACTGGAAAAGACCCTGATGCTGGGAGGGATTGGGGGCAGGAGGAGAAGGGGATGACAGAGGATGAGATGGCTGGATGGCATCACCAACTCAATGGACATGAGTTTGAGTGAACTCCGTGAATTGGTGATGGACAGGGAGGCCTGGCGTGCTGTGATTCATGGGGTCGCAAAGAGTCGGATGTGAGTGAGTGACTGAACAGAATTGAACTGAACTGAAAGTATCTCTATATTTAAAATTATATCCTTCACATATTTTTACCACATCTCAAATCTTTTTAAACTATTCCTGATCCTGAACTTTTTTTATTATGTGTGGTTTTTAATCAATGAGACACAACAAAATTTTCTGATGCATGAAATGACAATCTGAAATGCTTTTCAAGTGAGTTAAAGTTTTCTTAGCAGTTATGCATTTCTTCACACCTTCTTTAATATTTTAAAATATTTTCTACTTATTTTAAGGAAGACTATAGTGATATTTTTAAAGAAATCCAAATCAGAGGACACAGTTGCTTAATGTATGTATATAAATACATGGCAATTTTAGAGATTCCTTTATACTCTTAAGAGTCCCTTGGACTGCAAGGATATCCAACCAGTCCATCCTAAAGGAGATCAGTCCTGAATATTCATTGGAAGGACTGATGCTGAAGCTGAAACTCCAATACTTTGGCCACCAGATGTGAAAAGCTGACTCATTTTAAAGTCCCTGATGCTGGGGAAGATTGAAGGAGGGAGGGAAAGGGGACAACAGAGGAAGAGAGGGTTGGATGGCATCACTGACTCAATGCACATGAGTTTGAGTAAACTCTGGGAGTTGGCGATGGACAGGGAGGCCTGGTGTGCTGCAGCTCATGGGGTCACAAAGAGTCAGACATGACTGAGTGACTGAACTGAACTTAAGGTAAAATATGGGGGATTTTCAAAGAAACTACAAAACTAGTTTTCAATATATTACTCTTAACAAAATAAAGAACAAGTTATGAAAATGTTCCCTAAATTCATCAACAATCAGCTTGTTGAGAAAGTCCCCAATCAAACCTAAGTGTTCAAAGGTCCAGAACCCTGAGTGAGGATGCCAAATTCCCCAAACAGTTCAAGGCATCGTGAGTCACAGGCTTGGGCAATGCAGAGTCATTTCCTAGCACGCTAACTGCTGGAGAGGAAACCGCACGGCTCCATCATCTCCTGGCCCGCTGGGACAGCATCACTTTTGAACAGTTGTCTGCTTTCAGTCTCCTTCCCAGACAGGCTATGTTTGTGTTTGTGAGTTCCCTGTCACCAAGTTTCTTCACGATACAAGAAAACCAATCTCCAAAGATTTCCTATTATTTAAATCCAAAAGAATAAAGTGAATGGAAATAGTGGTGTGTCACTTTTTTTTTTTTGTAATTGTTTCTTCCTCTTCTGTCTTCCAGTAAATCTCTGCCCTCCATGTAATATGCTTGCAGTCCCAGTATGCCTCCTCGTCATATTTAGTGCCTGGCATGCTGTGAAAAGTCCAAGGACTTAGGTCCTATGCACACCAAGTGAAAGAGAAAACCAGAGCAAGGGAAATGTCAAGCCCACCATATATCACGGTGGAGAAAGAAGAGAGAGCATAAATCTATTTGAATATAATTTTGTTCTGTCACTTTGAATTATTTCTAAACAGGTTATTCTTTTTAGTAGCTGTATGCGTGCTTAGTCACTCAGTGGTGTCCGAATCTTTGCGACCCCAAGGACTGTAGCCCACCAGGCTCCTCTGTCCATGGGATTCTCCAGGCAAGAATACTGGAGTGGGTAGCCATTCACTTCTCCAGGGGATCTTCCTGACCCAGGAATCAAACCCTGGGTCTCGGTTTGATTTTGCATTTAGTAATGCAGAAAGCATGGCATTCCTATCAGACTGGACAAAAAGATTAAACACAAAATTTTTCATTACAAAGTTTACATCACAGTGGCAAAATACTTTAAATCACATAATTCCGCATTTGGAAGATATGAACAGATGTGTTTTCTGTTCATATCCTTCATTGCAGGCAGATTCTTTACCGTCTGAGCTACCGGGTTGTATACCTGTTTCCTTTTATCACCTTCCATCCCTTTCTAGAAAAATACTTAGCACATGGAATCACTGTTTGGATCTTGCAGCTTTTTGTAAACTGGGATTCTAATGAATAGTCTTTCATTAAAACTCAAGCCATAATGTATTGAAGCCTTTCTATTTATTTCTCTTAAAAGAGGACTATTATGCAGTATTTAGCTATTAGACAATTCACTCCTGTGAATTAGGCACTCCTGTGAATTCCTGGTCTATTCTCTTCTAGTTAACCTTTCATCCTGCTTGGAAACTGTTTTGTGCATCTCTGCTCAGTGAGTCCATTCAGCTCATATATCCCACTGGAGGTTCCAGGCATTTGCCAAATTTCTTGGGCTGGCGTTCTCAAATTACTATGTCTCTTCCTTATATGAATCTCTGGATAATGCAGGAGGGGAATGCATCGCTAGAGAAACCCACACTTCTGTTGCTTTCTTTGCAGTTTCAGACCCCGCCCAGCTTCTGGAATGCTGCGATCATGGGGTCACAAAGAGTTGGACACAACTGAGCAACTGAACTGAACTGAACTGATAATCGGTGAATGGGTAAGCATGCCAAAACGCATCTCTTCATACGTTCCAAATGTGGAATTATGTGATTTAAAGTATTTTGCCAATTTAATGTAAACTTTTTAATGAAAAATTTTGTATTTCATTTCTCGTCCAGTCTGATAAGAACGTCATGCTTTTTACACTACTAAAATATTTGTCTGAAACATATTTTGTGTTATTTTCCATAAAATAATCAGCTTACTAATTTCGAAACTGACAGGTAATACTGTTGTAGTCATCTGTTCTAGGGAAAAAAGAAAATATTTTCCAGCTGAATAAACTACAAAATGTGCTGACTTTGCCTAGTAGTGACTTTTATTAACAGACTTTTAAAAACAGACTTTTTTATAACAGAGACCTGCTGATGGGTTATATGACTACAACTTCGTGAATTCTACAAAGTGTCAATTTCTTTCTTTTTTTTTTTTATGGTGACTACTATGAAGCAAAAACAAAGATGAGAGTTTTGGGAAACTGCCAATTTTCCACTCCAACTGTTTCTTTAATTTTTTATTATTTTAAAATAGATACTGCCAAGTATTTATAACAACTGTACAATTTTCCCAAACTCTACTGAAAAATAGACAGTTTAAGATAAGATCAGGTTGTCATATTGTGAAAATTTTATATATAGCTATAAAGTAATTTCTGTTACAAAGTTTACAAAATTCTGTTGAGATGAGTAAGATGATTTAATGCAATAAAATGCAAAATCATGACTTTAGCTGTAATAATTTTGCTTTAAGTAAGATTCACTGAAGCACAGGAAAAAAATAAAGTTAGATTCTATTAGACTAAATCATCAAAAAATATTAATATAAAATCGTTTGCATTTTAAATTATGGAAGAATATCCAGATGTCACATGATTGTTTTAGCTATTTAATTTCATCCAAGTGTGAACTGAAAAGATATCATGGGGTACCTGAAATAAGGAAGCTCTAAATCTAACTCAGTTGCTTGGTGCTACAGCTTTATTAATTTTGGTCAATTTCTCTGATTTTATGACAAAGGCCAAAGAAAGTCAGTACATATAAGTCATTCAATGGAACCTATACAAGCTAAGTATCCAAGAATTCCTAGTTACTTTATTGCACTGTTCCCTTATTCAGTCAGTTCAGTTCAGTTCAGTCACTCAGTCGTGTCTGACTCTTTACGACCCCATGAATCGCAGCACGCCAGGCCTCCCTGTCCACCACCAACTCCCGGAGTTCACTCAAACTCACATCCATCAAGTCGGTGATGCCATCCAGCCATCTCATCCTCTGTCGTCTCCTTTTCCTCCTGCCTCCAATACCTCCCAGCATCAAAGTCTTTTCCAATGAGTCAACTGTTTGCATGAGGTGGCCAAAGTACTGGAGCTTCAGCTTTAGCATTTTACTTATCTTTTAAAGAAGGAGAAATGGATTCTCCCACTGACTTTACTGTCTCTAGAAGGACATCAGGAGAAGGCAATGGCACCCCACTCCAGTACTCTTGCCTGGAAAATCCTATGGACGGAGGAGCCTGGTAGGCTGCAGTCCATGGGTTTGCTAGGAGTTGGACATGACTGAATAACTTCACTTTCACTTTTCACTTTCATGCCTTGGAGAAGGAAATGGCAAACCACTCCAGTGTTCTTGCCTGGAGAATCCCAGGGACGGAGGAGCCTGGTGGGCTGCCGTCTATGGGGTCACACAGAGTCGGACACTACTGAAGCGACTTAGCAGCAGCAGGACATCAAAGGGTGACATTTCTTCAAAAAGTCTGCTTTAAATGAGTAATTAAAGAATAGGACAAGCAATATAACCCATACTTCCATTATGGTGAAACAATTTGGTGTTGACAGTGGAAATGTATACTGCCTGAAATAAAACCTGTTTCATGTTTAGTAAGGAATTAATAATAAGATAGCAACTGCCAGCCTAATCTCTGTAACACATTTCATTTGACCACCAACATGGTCGCTGGATGATGGTTTTAGGATAAAAGTAAAGCACGGTGGAACTGAATGATTGTGAGTTCTTAATACACTAGTATTTGACTGATACTGTCTCCAGGAACGTTTAATCAGGGAATATAGCTAAATAATACCATTGCTGTGGTAACAAGGTCCTGAGCTGAAAACTCACATAAAAGCAAGAATGCAGCAGGCATTTATCCAATACAGAGCAGTGACTTGTCACCAACAGTTTTTTGTACTAACCTTAACTGAGATCTAACTTCATGATCCAGCTGGATAAAGACACACAGACAGGGTAAGAGCAACAGTAGCACGGAAATATCGGTACTGCTGCTCCCAATGTGTATTCACTGGGCCTTTATGATTACTTTCCTTTAATCCTAGGGCTTCCCTGGTGGCTCAGACAGCAAAGCGTCTGCCTGTTGTGTGGGTTTGACTCTGTGTCGGGAAGATCCCCTGGAGAAGGAAATGGCAACCCACTCCAGTTTCTTGCCTAGAGGATTCCACGGATGGAGGAGCCTGGTAGGCATGGGGTCTCAGAGTTGGAGGTGACTGAACAATTTCACTAGTTCCTTTAATTGTAACAATTTATTTGCCATTAAGTAAAAATTACTTATCGGTTATGTATACCTTACTGCTTATCTAAGCTGCTCTCTCCTGAATATCTTAAATTTAGGTAGTTATTTTTCCTTGAGACAAAAATCTGTTCAAATTGCACAGAAGTAAAATCTTTTGAGGGATGAGGAATCCTCATGGCATATACAAAAATTCTACCAAACAGGCAGAATTTCAATTTATGGATGAGGATAATAATAGCATATTAGAAGGCTGAAATTCTTAGGATATGATAAAAACTGTTTGTAAGAATGGAGAAAATACGTTAGGATTTTACCTTCACTTAGGCCCATGAAGTGAGAGTCCCAGTACAATACTAATCGGAGGAAATGACTGCTCAGATGGTAAAGAGTATGCCTGCAGTGTAGGAGACCCAGTTTGATCCCTGCTTTGGGAAAATCCCCTGGAGAAGGGAATGGCGACCCACTCCTGTATTTTGGCTTGAGAATTCCATGGACAGAGGAGCCTGGTTGGCTACAGTCCATGGGGTGGCAAAAAGTCAGACATAACTGAACAGCTAACACTTTACCACTTTCAAGAAGCTATACATTTTAAAAGATTTATGGGACATTTGATTCAGTTACATTCCTCAGCAAACTTAGACAATATATAGTCATACTACTTAAAAATTTATTATATATTTGCCTTTTATTTAAAATTCACAACTAATTTTTTAATGTATATAAGAAGTCTCTGAATGTAGTCACTGCTAGATCACTTGAACTTAAATTAGAATAGCTTTATGCAGATTAATTCAAGACATATTTTGCATAGTGATCAGTGTTCTTTTTTCTTTAAAGGTCAGAGAAACAAGGGAATTTCTAATGTTATTTATGTATTTTCTACCACTCATTATATGATTGGGTCTTCAGAGTAGAAAGGAAATAAAAGAACCAAAAGCAAGTAATGAATACAATCCATGAAATAAATTCATGAATATTTTGTGTAGCTCTTAAAATAGCAGAGAAAACCTTTGTTCTGAATACTAAGTGTCAGTATAGGAATTTTTTAAAATGATGAAAATAAATTTATTTCCTTCATTAACATGTTTAAAATAACCATTTTCTTTCAGAAAGCATCATAATCAAATAATAATAGATACATACATACATATATATACACAGAGAGAGAGATTTTGAAAAGCAATAATCAAGAGAAAACATTGTTACTAAATTATGGAACAAAGACAATATTCCTCAAGTGGCCAGGATGAATTTGTAGATGTTTAGTTTGAATGTTCCCATGTCACACTTTGTTATTATGATCTATTTACTTTTTCAGTTAGAACTTATTCTTATATTTTCATTCTAACAACAACTTAGGCAGGTAAAATTTAGTAAGCATTGCTTTCACAATTTTGTGAATACTGAGCAAAGGATGGTTCTTGATGTGTACCAGCTGATTAATTAATAAATTATGGGAAAGACAAGTTATTCTAGTTTTAACCGCATTATTTGATTTCAAGCCTTCCTTATTTCCATGATTTCCTTCTATTTCAAAATAAGCTGAATGGTTAATGTGATTCCCAGTGGTATCCAGATTCATATTTAAAAAGTCATTTCCTCCTTCTGCTTGCTGCTTTGCTTCTTTGCTCTAAATAATGAACCCTTAAACAAAACTTCAAAGTCTTTTTTCAGCACAACTTGGCTCTTTTTCGTGACTCCATTCTCCGTCCCCTTGCACCCAGGCCCCAGGCTACAGGCCCCAACATAATGAACACAGGGTTTCATACTTTTTCTTAGGTATACAAAGGGATGAATAAATCAACCTTTTCTCTCATGAAATATGCAGTATAAAAAGACAGAGAACAATATAAAAAATAATCATACATTCTGATGATTGTTCTATGCTAAATATACACCCCTTCTGAAGAGAAAAGACATCCAGGTTAATTTCAGAGAAAGAGACAAGAGTGAGGAATTGTGTCCAACTGTCTCTTACCTTTAAATGAAGAAGCAGAATGATCTAGGTGGAGAAAAGAAAAAAAATGCCTATCAAGGAGAAGCTCCGGGATACGTCAATATCAGTGAGTGCTATGAAGGATTCTCTATTGCCCCCAAAGCACTCTAGATACCCTGCAAAAGCTTTTAGTCTCAATGAGAAGAATCAAAAACTGGAAAACAGGCTGGCTGAGGGCATCCTGGAAATCCCACAGGGTCCTGTTGAGCCATACACGTATGAATGACCTCTCAGATATAAGCTATTTATACTGTCACATTCCACAATAAAATATGAATGATGGGAGCTGCCAGAAAACAATACCACAGCTCAAGGCCAACTAGATTAAGATATCAAGAAACCCTGCAATGCGGAAGGGTGGATATCAGAGTTGCCAGGAAGGGAAGAAATATTCCATCATGGAAATATCATGACGTTTAAAATACCCATTAAGCAGTCTCTAGCTGCTCAAAAGCATTAAAGAAGGATACATGTATTACAAAGAAGTATTACAGCTGTGTTGCTGATTAGTCAAAATGGAACCACATGGAAGTGTTTTTGGCCTAAAACTAAATTTAAAACAAGTAAGCCATTTTCAGAAAGTGTTCCAAGTGTATGTCTCCATTTTCAAAGTTGTCTTTTAAAATTGCTTTTCCTTATACAATTTTGAGTTGATTCAATACTCTAAAATAATCCACTTGTATAACAGAGGTAAACTCAAGTTTCCTGAAGTCTAGTATTGGTCTGCTGCTGCTGCTGCTGCTAAGTCGCTTCAGTCATGAACGACTCTGTGCGACCCCATAGTCGGCAGCCCACTAGGCTCCCCTGTCCCTGGGATTCTCCAAGCAAGAACACTGGAGTGGGTTGCCATGCCTTCTCCCTTCTCCAATGCATGAAAGTGAAAAGTGAAAGTGAAGTCGCCCAGTCGTGTCCTACTCTTCGCGACCCCATGGACTGCAGCCTTCCAGGCTCCTCCGTCCATGAGATTTTCCAAGCAAGAGTACTGGAGTGGGGTGCCATCGCCTTCTCCGAGTATTGGTCTATGTCAGTGTTATTTTTTACTGACGATTCTATTGGAAGCCTCGTCTGATTCAGCTTCTTCTGCAAGTACATGTCATTCACATGAATTTAGCCTGCAGAGGATCAACATAATTTTATATAGCCTTTTATCTTTATACTCATTTAAAAGTGACAGATTTTAACATCTAAAAGATAAGTTCAGAATAAAAGGTCTTTGATATGGTATTTTTGTTTGAGTCTTACTGGAATAGACATTGATGCTAAAACATGTTGAAAATACAACGTGTTTATCTGTAAGAACCATATTGAAAATCATACATTGTAACAAAGAAACTAATATGTGCTTCTTTTAATAGAAAAGTATACTTGACCAATGAAATAGTTTATAACAGAGAGAGCTACACAGATAAGGGGTAAGCTAGAGATGTCACTTGATATCATTTCTGTAAGGCATGTTGTTCCTTCCTACATTGAAATCCACAAATTAGGAATTACAACTTTGCTCACTGCATTGGGAATTAAATATTCAGCTGTAGTAGTTTACGGCTGCAAGCTAAAAGAAAACATTAATGATTCAGCAAAACTCTGAGAAACTTGGGAGGCTATATTAAGTGATATCCTATTGTTCAACATAATATTATTTAATAAAAAATGAAGAAATAAGTTTACTGATCATGAAATAAACTAGAATATATCTTATAATCTGAATAAGAAGAAAAATTCAAGTTATTTAAATACTTACAATACTAATATAATAGAAATAATGCAAATAAATAGAGGAAAACAATAGAATGGGAAAGACGAGATCTCTTCAAGAAAATTAGAGATACCAAGGGAACATTTCATGCAAAGATGGGCACAATAAAGGACAGAAATGGTATGGACCTAACAGAAGCAGAAGATATTAAGATGAAGTGGCAAGAATACACAGAAGAACTGTACAAAAAAGATCCTCACAACCCAGATAATCACGATGGTATGATTACTCACCTAGAACCAGGCATCCTGGAATGCAAAGTCAAGTGGGCCATAGGAAGCACAGTATCAACAAAGCTAGTGGAGGTGATGGAATTCCAGTTGAACTATTTCAAATCCTCAAAGATGATGCTGTGAAAGTGCTGCACTCAATATGCCAATAAATTTGGGAAACAGCAGTGGCCACAAGCCATGAAAAGGTCAGTTTTCATTCCAATCCCAAAGAAAGGTAATGCTGAAGAACGCTCAAATTACTGCAGAATTGTACTCATCTCACAGGCTAGCAAATAAATGCTCAAAATTCTGTAAGCCAGGCTTCAACAGTACAAGAACCATGAACTTCCAGATGTTCAAGCTGGATTTAGAAAAGGCAGAGGAACCAGAGATCAAATTGCCAACATCCATTGGATTATTGGAAAAGTAAGAGTGTTGCAGAAAAACGTCTATTTCTGCTTTATTGACTCTGCCAAAGCCTTGGACTGTGTGGATCACAACAAACTGTGGAAAATTCTGAAAGAGTTGGGAATACCAGACCACCTGACCTGCCTCTTGAGAAATCTGTATGCAGGTCAGAAAGCAGCAATTAGAACTGACATGAAATGAAAGACTTGGCTCCAAATAGGGAAAGGAGTACATCAAGGCTGTATATTGTCACCCTGCTTATTTAACTTCTATGCAGAGTACATCATGAGAAATGCTGGGCTGGAGGAAGCACAAGCTGGGATCAAGATTGCCGGGAGAAATATCAATAACCTCAGCTATGCAGATGACACCACCCTTATGGCAGAAAGTGAAGAGGAGCTAAAAAGCCTCTTGATGAAAGTGAAAGAGGAGAGTGAAAAAGTTGGCTTAAAGCTCAACATTCAGAAAATGAAGATCTTGGCATCCAGTCCCATCACTCCAAGGGAAATAGATGGGGAAACAGTGGAAACTGTCAGACTTTTGTGAGTATGTATATACAGCATATATGAACGTTACTTTTATTTTTCACATATGCAAGAAATAAACACTTCTCCAGAAATAATTTTCCATAATTTGCATTTATAGAAAGATCTGTGCTTTTTAAAAATAACTGCAGATATCAAAGAAATAATAATAGATAAATGGCCTGATAACAAACATATATAATTATTTCTTTTATATCTCCATATATGCACATACACATTTATGTGTGTATATGAATGTGTTTGTGTGTGTGTAACATTCCGACGAGGATCTTAATTAATTCTGGTCTTGAAAAACACGAAGAATATTTAAATTCCTAGACAAATGACTTTAAAGCAGGAATATTTTAGAAAGCTACCTCATTTATTGTGAAAATCAAAAGTTAAATGATGCCTCCCTTAAGGTTATAGAGAGGATATTCCTGAGGATATTTATGAAAATCCAGTACAAATGTTTGTGACATTTTGAATATTCATGTGAATAAGAAAACTAAAGAACATAACCAGTGAAATTCAAAGCCCAAGAGATCTCGATGATTATTTATGTCAATATCTACATTTTATAGAATATAAATCTGAGGCTCAAGATTGTAAACAGTCTTGTCTATGGTCAGAATAAGAAGGGTTTGTTTTGACTGTCTTTGGAGGTCAAACTCCTAAATAATTTTGATCAATATAAAAACATGTTTTAAAGAGAATACGTATTTTTTCTCGGAACCTGAGAAATACATCTGTGATCCAATTTGAATGACATTGCTGTAGGTCATGAGGGTTTTCCCAAGCATTTCAAATAGAAATTCCTAATTCCAAGCGAATTTAAAGCAGTCATATAGTCAACTTATCTCACACTCGCACATTTCTTTTGTAGTTGCAAAATTATCCTTCAAAGAAAAAAATCATTTGGAATATTTCTCAAACGAGGGTAGATACATATTCTAAGCTAAAAGTTAAGGAAGAAAGTCATAAAGAGAATTCACAGAAAATATTAAAGAAGATGTATGAATTGAATTTATCATTTCCTTAAAAATCAATTTGGTGAAGATATTTGTTTACAAAATTGTTGGATAAGTTTAGAATTATTAACTGTGAAGGTTACATCACTGAACACTATGCATGTTTATCGATCTCAATGATCACCAGCGAATCATCAATCCTAGTATTTATTCTGATTAATACAAAGTATTAGCTTGTCAACGTAATGAGTATAGTCCTTATTATAGTATTTATATTAAAACAAATTATTAAGTAGAATGTGGTGACAAAATAGGGTAATTGCCTTATTTTTGCTTTGGTAGAATTCAAATAACAAAACTGGATCATAAAAATTTATAAAATAATTAAAGGAGGTATTTTCCTTTTGCTTTAAGTACTTCAATAATAGTTCATAATATTTGCCAGGAAGCAAAGCATTCAAATAGAAATGTTTGAATACTTCTTCTAAAACTATTTATATAAACAAATCTAAAATTTAAATCAATTAATCTCTTAAAGGGGCTGCCCAGGTGGTGCTAGTGGTAAAGAACCTGTTTGTCAATGCAGGAGACATAAGAGATGTGGGTTCCATACCAAGGTCAGGAAGATCCCCTGGAGGAGGGCACAGCAGCCCACTCCAGTATTCTTGCCTGGAGAATCCCATGGACAGAGAAGCTTGGAGGGCTATGGTCCATAGGGTTGCAAAGAGTCAGACGCAATGAAGTGATTTAGCATGCACAAGCTCTTTAAGAAAGATCTGAACAAAGTTAAACACATTCTAAGGGAATACAGATGAAAACTACAAATAAACTCTTCAAAGTACAAACTCAAAAGAAATTGCAGAAAGTACACATGATTCTAATTTAGAACACTTCACATATATTTATGCATAAAAAATATAATTTCAAAATATGCTCATTTACTTATTGCCTGGAATTCTTAAGAAATTATCCATTGTAGTTGGTAGTAGAACTGAGAAGCTACTTTATGCACTGCTTAATTTTCTTTGACATAATGATAAAACAATAAGAAAATAAAAGTATAATCATCCCATTATTAAAAACAGCACTTGACTATTATGAATCAAACTATAGTAATTATAAAAATAGAAATTTTTGCCTAACTATATATTTTGCAAAAATATATTTAATATATCTTACAGAATAATTCAATTGCATATTAAATCATATTATTGGGTTTAATTATTTTCAGATTTCAGGTTATACATTGATAATTTTGTTTTCAATATATAAAGAAAACTTGATTTTTATATTTTGTAATCACATTTTTAAAATTTCAACAAGTCATTTTAAAGTTTCAAAATTCCCTCTTCACTCTTAAAAGTCTTAGGAAAATTGTTCCATTCTTCATAAGGGTAATTACAACATAGTAATAAGAGTATTAGACATGTGAAGGTTCAGAATAAATACAAATGAACAGCTTGCAATCCCAAACTAGTGACACACTGATGTATTCACTTTAATTTGTAATTCATAGTTTATTTTAAAAAAATTTCCCCATTAGACTGCTCTTTCATTATTTTGTAAGACTGTTTCAAAATTAGAAAATAGAGATATTTTTCCCTCCTGTTTCACTTAACATGGCTTGGGAAGAATGACCACATATAAAAAGCCATCATCAAATTTTGTGATTGATGGTTATATTGAGCTTTAAAAACACATACAATTAATTTGATGCTTAAAGTTGGTAAGCCATCATAATTTTCAGAGAGGAAAAAATTAAATCATGAAGCTTGACAATATGGAAACTAAATGATTCTCATGGGTGTTCAAGGACTTTTTTGCTTTCCAAATCATTTAAAATTTCTACTTGTAACTGTAGTACTTGGAAGAGGCTTTCCATTTTAATACCGTGATGACGTGCACCATAAAATGCATGGGCTGCATGAAAAGACCTCTCAAGAGACACAACTCTAACAATCCACAGAGGATACAAAACTCTCTCAACTATTTTCCTGAGTTGTGTTAACCACAGGGTTTCAGAGACATGTGAAAAAATACGTAAAGAATATATCTTTGGGGAGTTTGCTCATGGTTTCATATCATGTGAATCTTCTCTGTTTCATCAGTATTCCCACTTCCTTCTTTTCTTTCTGAGTCTCAGTAACTTTGTAGAGTACAAATATTATGTTGAAATGCTACATTTGCATGAATCAATGTGTTAATTTCATTAGCCCCATAAATGAAACAACCTTTGACAAACATCATGTGTACAAATTTCCAATGTACTTGAAAGGTGAAAGGTAAATTTAGGGCTACTTTTTATACCCTAGACCACAGCTGAGAACTTGACCTTGAGGGGAAAGATGCTGATGTGTAAGCAGGAAAGTAGCAAGTTAAGTTCTTTCTGGAGAATACAAAATAAGTCTTGTCAAAAATACCTAAAGTACAGTAATCGAAAGAAAGCATATCACTGACTTCACTAGTAGTCAGAAGCTCGACTTTGTTATTCTTTGGAATAAAATGTTTAGAAAATGGTGAGATATTTTATATGTATAATGTTTATGGAAGAAAAGTGAATCAGACAAACATAAAAGGAGAGGACTGATTAATTAGTAAAACGTCTTGCACTCTTTATGTTTAAAATAAATGCATAGGGGCTATATGAATTTACTGTTGTTAAAGATATATCATTCTATCTAGATTCTAACTTATTCAAAATGCCCTATTTCAACCATTCCTCTGATTAAATTGCTGTTTTTAGTAAATGAAAAGAGAAAAACCAGAACCTAGGGAATAAAGTATAAATCCAAAGTTTATGCAGAGATGCAAAACCCAGAGTAGTCAACACAATATTGATGGAGGAATGAACTCAGAGGACTGACAATACCTGACTTCAAGACAATACAGCATTGTAAAGCAAAATAAATAAATAAAACTGAGGGGGAAAAAAAAGACTTACCATAAAGCTTCAGTATTCACGACAATATAATGTTGGCAAAGAACGGACAAAGTAGATCAACTGGAACAGTTAAAGAGCCCAGAAATAGACCTCCCCAAATTTAGTCAACTAATGTTTGAAAAAGAAGCAAAAATAATACAAAAAGGCAAAGACAGTCTTTTTAAGACATGGTGCTGGAACTATTGGCCATCCTCATTAAAAAATGACTCCTGATAAAGAACTTGACACCTTTCACAAAAATTAACTAAAAGTGGATGATGGATCTAAACGTAGAATGCAAAACTATAAAGCTCTCAGATGATGACTCATAAGACAATCTAGATAACTTTGGGTTACTGATGACTTTTTAGATACAACACAGAAAGCACAATCAATGAAAAAAATAATTGGTAAATGGGACTTCATTAAGACAACAGGAACAGAATGAAAAGACAAGTCACTCTCTGGGAGAAAATATTTTCCAAAGATATATCTGATAATGAATAGTTATCCAAAATACACAAAAGAAAACTCTCCAATAAGAAAACTAACTTGAGGAAAAAAAAAATGGGCTAAAGACTTCAACAGATGTCTCAGTAAAGAAGAGATGCAGGTGGAAAATAAGCATATTCTAAGATGCTTCACATCATATGTTATAAAAGAAATGCAAATTAAAACAACAATTGAAAGTGAAAGTCTCTCAGTCGTGTCTGACTCTTTGCGACACCATGTACAGTCCATGCAGTTCTCCAGGCCAGAATACTGGAGTGGGTATTCTCCAGGGGATCTTCCCAACCCAGGGATCGAACCCAGGTCTCAGGCATTGCAGGTAGATTCTTTACCAGCTGAACCACAAGGGAAGCCTAAGAATAGTGGAGTGGGTACTTATCCCTTCTCAAGCAGATCTTCCCGACCCAGGAATCGAACTGGGGTCTCCTGCATAGCAGGCAGACTCTTTACCAACTGAGCTACCAGGGAAGGTACTGCTAAGTTGCTTCAGTCGTGTCCGACTCTGTGCGACCCCACAGACGGCAGCCCACCAGACTCCTCCATCCCTGGGATTCTCCAGGCAAGAACACTGGAGTGGGTTGCCATTTCCTTCTCCGATGCATGAAAGTGAAAAGTGAAAGGGAAGTTGCTCAGTCGTGTCCGACTCTTGGAGACCCCATGGACTGCAGCCCACCAGGCTCCTCCGTCCACGGGATTTTCCAGGCAAGAGCACTGGAGTGGGGCACCATCACCTTCTCCAGGGAAGGTACTACTATATACCTATTAGGATGACAAAAATCACCCAAATATAAACTGAAAACACCTAATGCAGAGAAGGCTGTGGAACAACAGCAATTCTCAATCATTATTAGTTTGAATGTAAAATGATACAGTCACTTTGGAAGACAGTTAATCAGTTTCTTACACCACCAAACACTCTTATCATGCTGCTGCTGCTGCTAAGTTGCATCAGTCGTGTCCAACTCTGTGCGACCCCATAGACAGCAGCCCACCAGGCTCCCCCGTCCCTCGGATTCTCCAGACAAGAACACTGGAGTGGGTTGCCATTTCCTTCTCCAATGCATGAAAGTGAAAAGTGAAAGTGAAGTCGCTCAGTCGTGTCCAACTCCTAGCGACCCCATGGACTATAGCCCACCAGGCTCTTCCCTCCATGGGATTCTCCAGGCATAAGACCCCGCAATCAGATGAGCTGAAAACAATGTCCACTCAAAAACCTGCACACAGACGTTTTTAGTAGCTTTATTCATAATTGCTAAAACTTAGAAGAAATAGATGAATGAATAAACTGGTACATCAAAACAATGAAGCATTATTTAGCCCTAAAATGTAATGAGGTACCAAGTGGTAAAAAGATAAGAAAGAAACTTACATGCATACTACTAAGTGAAAGAAACCATATGCAAAGGCTACATACTGTATGGTTCTAACAATATGACATTTGGGAAAAGGCAAACAACTATGGAGAAAGTAAAAACATCAATGCTTGCTATGGGTTAATGGGAGAAAGGGATGAACACTCTGAACACAGATGATTTTTAGGACAAGGAAACGTTATATGATACTATAACGGTGGATACATGTCATATAACATTTGTCAAAAACCATGGAATGTACAATTAAGGGTAAACTCTGGTATAAAGCATGGACTTCGGGTGATGATCTATAAATTCAGGTCCACTAATTGTCCGTTCTGAAGGAGATCAACCCTGGGATTTCTTTGGAAGGAATGATGCTAAAGCTGAAACTCCAGTACTTGGGCCACCTCATGCGAAGAGCTGACTCATTGGAAAAGACTCTGATGCTGGGAGGGATTGGGGGCAGGAGGAGAAGGGGACGACAGAGGATGAGATGGCTGGATGGCATCACGGACTCGATGGGCGTGAGTCTGAGTGACCTCCGGGAGTTGGTGATGGACAGGGAGGCCTGGCGTGCTGCGATTCATGGGGTCACAAAGAGTCGGACACGACTGAGCGACTGAACTGAACTGAACTGAATTGTAACAAATATAGGTCTCTAGTGGAAGATGTGACCACGGAGACCATGCATGTGTGGGGGCAGGGATTATATGGAACATCTCTTCACCATCTTCTCAATTTTTCTGTGAACATAAAATGGCACTAAGAATAGTCTATTGGAAAAGTATTCATTCACAGTAGCCTTGAATTTTTGTATTAGTTTCCTACAATCAGGGAGTCCTTAAAAATAGTTGTATTTATCTTAAGATATCACTGGTGTGTGTGTGCGTGTGCATGCTGAGTCACTTCAGTCGTGTGCACCTCTTTGAGACCCTTTGGACTGCAGCCCACCAGGCTCCTCTGTCCATGGGATTCTCCAGGCAAGGATACTGGAGTGGATTGCCATTGCCTTCTCCAGGGGATCTTCCCGACCCGACCCAAGGATCGAATCTGCGTCTGTTATTCACCTGGCAGGCAGGCAGGTTCTTTACCACTATTGCCACCTGGGAAACATGAGAGTGTATATGTATATGTATGTCCATATGTATATGGGTGTGTACATGTAAGCATATATGTACGTGTTAGAGTGTGTGTGTGTGTAACACAGGATGGAGTGACTTCTTTGTTTTTCTATGAATCAATCATACTCAACTTTAACACATCAAAAAAGAAGATGTGTGGAGAAATAAAGATGTCACTAAAGGTAAATGCATGGGCAGTTATAAAAGTTAGTATTATTTTAACAATGGTTTGTAACTACTGTCAGCTGTTTCTATATGACTTAAGAGATTAATACATTAAAAATTATTAGTGTGACATCTAGGATTACTGTAACTTTGGTTTATAGCTAAATCTTATTTTCTACCTAATTTAGGATACTAATGCATTAAAAATATTAGTTTATGTTTTGGGACAGACTATGTATAAAAATATAATTTTGTGACACCAACAATGGAAAGTAGTGGGGAGAAAACTTTTTGTGTATTACTGAAGTTCAGCTGGTATAAATTTAAATAAAAGTGTTATAACTTTAAGATTTCAAATGAAATCCCCATGGTAACCACAAGGAAAATAGCTCTAGAATACACACAAAGGAAATGAGAAAGAAATTCAAATGTTTCACTACACACATAGACACACAAAATACTAAAAAACAAAAGAGTAATATAAGAATAGGAGTGACTATACCAATGTCAGACAAAACAAAATTTAACTTAAAAAAATTACAAGAAACAATGAAGGACATTACACTAAGTGAAATAAGCCAGGCATAAAAAGACAAATACTGTATTATTCCACTTATATAAGGTAGTTAGAGTTGTCCTGGAGAAGGCAGTGGCACCCCATTCCAGTACTCTTGCCTGGAAAATCCCATGGACGCAGGAGACTGGTGGGCTGCAGTCCATGGGGTCGCTAAGAGTCAGACACGACTGAGTGACTTCACTTTCACTCTTCACTTTCATGCACTGGAGAAGGAAATGGCAACCACTCCAGTGTTCTTGCCTGGAGAATCCCAGGGATGGGGGTGCCTGGTGGGCTGCTGTCTATGGGGTCGCACAGAGTTGGACGTGACTGAAGCGACTTAGCAGCAGCAGAGTTGTCCACATCATAAAAACAGATAGTAGCATGGTGACTGCCAGTGAGTGGGGGGAGAAGGGAATGGGGAGCAATTGTTTTATAGATAAAGAGTTTCAGTTTGCAAGAGGAAGGGAGTTCTGCATGTGGATAGTAGTGATAGTTGTACAACAAAATGAATGCACTTCATACCACTCAATTGTACACTTAAAATGGTTGAGATGGTAGATTTTCTGGTATGTGTGCTTTATCACAATTTTTAAATGAAGGAAAAAATACAGACCAAATTAAGTGAAGTGAGTGAAGTCGCTCAGTCACGTCTGACTCTTTGCGACCCCGTGGACTACCAGGCTCCTTCATCCATGGGATTCTCCAGGCAAGAATACTGGAATAGGTTACCATTTCCTTCTCCAGGGGATCTTCCCGACCCAGGGATTGAACTGCGGTCTCCTGCATTGGAGGCAGATGCTTAAACCTCTTAGCCACCAAGGAAGCCCAAATTAGATTTTGTTAAAATTAAATTCCCATACATCAAAGGGCACCATTTAGAGAGTGAAAAGCAAACCACAGACTGGAAAAAATAGTTGCAATACACTTGATTAATAAAGAAATTAAAAAGATATGTTCCTAACACAACACTTTATGAAGTTTCTCGCTATTAAGAACTCTTTTTTTTTTCAGACTCAATCTGTAATTACAGGAATCAGTAACTTAAAAAAAATTACTTATCTTCTGAATGCATGTATTTTAGCTTTGTTAAAACTTCATGCCAAATGTCAAAAGAATGAAAGTTGAATAACCAGGATCTAATTGCAAAAATGCAATTTACTTGTGTGCAGAATAACAATTAAAAAAAACTGTCTCAAGAATTAAACAAAGAAATGACAAATTCCTGAAGGAAATTATCTCAATAACAAAACAAAACAGAAAACCCTTAGCCCAGTGCAAATGACAGTGTATAGAGTAAGCTATTTTAAACTCTGAGTTTCGAAAGATTTTTCTTTTGGGACTTCTGTCCATTGTATTTAATTGGTACCCTGAACTTGCCCATCATTTTCATGTCCACTGACTTTGCTCTAAATTTTTATCATTTTATGAGTAAATTAACCAAAAGCCTATATGGTCTTTGTATCTCTAGTACTTCTCCTTGTCAATACAGTCTGCAGTTACAAGATTTGATCTCCTAAATTCACATATCTAATGATGCTTCATGAAGGATAAAACTGATTATCTTCCAAACCAGATCACAAAAGTTATTTTGTATCCTATTGCACCAAAATGGACTTCATTATTACACAAATTTACAACTCATTAAATTATTTTCCTGCCTCAGATTGCTGTAATGATACAATAACATTTCCTTCTGGTTTCTTCTTATTTCCCCTGACAATCACTTTAAAGTTCTTAAAAATCACTTCTTGCATTAAAAGTCCAGTTCAGATGTTAGATTTTGGGGACTTCTTTGTTAGCATGAGGTACAAATTCTACACTTAGACAATATTCCCCCTTGTCATTGTTTATGCCTTAGCTCACTTTACAGGCCTCTATTTCTACCAGAAAGCCTATATGTTCCTCTATAGCAGTGATCAGCTCTTCAATTTTGAATCTACAGTATGTGACATTCAGTAGATATTTAATAAATATACAGTATTGCTTATCGTTGTGTTATGCATGTTACACATGTATGTATGCGTGACTGAATTTAGCCGTTTGGTTATTTGCCACTTTGAAACAAGAGTCTACTCCTGAGGTCTTTCTGTTGAGCTTGTATTAATAAAAGGAAAATATTGACATAATCCATAAAAGTGGCATCTGTGACTTTAGTGGGGAAGCATTAAGGCATATTATCTCAGCCAGCTTTATCACTCGTTGGCCTCTTAACTACAGATGGGATTTAATTACTTCTTACAGACATTTAACATTTAAGCTTCCACAACATTGCCCACTAGCTATTAGCACTTCTGTTCATAGTTTTTACCCCAAATTCATCAAATTATACTATGAATTCTTATTATTCTTTAATGCAGCAACATATAAAAACCAGTAGTTTGTTCACAAGCAGATAGAAGTAAGCACCAAGATCATATGTTTGCCTTTTCAAAGAAGAGAAGCACTAAAATAAAATAGTAGGTAAATAAAATTCAAGTTGGTAAGAAGAGTAGCCATTATAAAACAATGGGAACTATTTCTATAAACAAATATATATGTATATATAAATTACTGAAGTTCCTTCCGGTCTAGGGAAACTGTGTAGGCATACGCACCATTGTGCTAAGGACAGACTGGTCCTTTGCAGACACTTACCCTCTGACAGCATGAATAAGTCTCAGTGATGGATAAGCAGTCCGCACTTTCAGTTTATTCTTAAGGATTAACGCATTAACCCACTCCACGTGCTTCTCTCCTCCTTTGACCATGAAAGCAGGGATCCAAAGGACACTGTCATTCAGCATGGAGAGTCTATGCACAAATTTTTCTCTGTCACTCTCATTCCGAAAGCCTCCAAATGCTCTTTGTACAACTGATGGATTCATGGTAATAAAATCTGATTTAGTTCCCACATCTGCAGCAAACTCCACCACAGGGGCTAGATTACACCTGAAGAGGGAAAAAATTAATGGATAAATGAAAAGTAAGTATGAAGCATTCACTTATGAAATAGCATTCATAAAAAGAAAAAGCAGAATGAGCATGTTTTTTGTTTTTTAGTTTTTTTAACCAGGTAGGGAAAAAACCATAATGTGTCTGGTAAAATTACATTTTCAGCAAGTCAACACACTTTCAGGAATACAGTACTGTCTTCAATAAGGATTATAATGGGGCTTGAATTCTCATTTATACTAACACAGCCTGTTGTTGAAGAATACTCATTGCTATTATCTTCATAAAACCACATGATATGAATTCCTAATAAGGGAATTTATGATGGTAAATTCATAAGAGCTCTGCCATGAAGTAGGCAGTCTAAGCCACATGTGTTTTAGAAGTAAGTAAAATACACTTGGCCTGATAGTCTAACCTGCACCACTTGTCAAGCTTAAGTCATTTCAACAAGTTTCTAAACATATGTAAGTGGAGATGGCTTTTCGGTACCCTGAGGTTAAGGGAAAAATAGAAGTCCTTGCAACATTTTCCACAAACCTATTTGTAATTGCTTTCCCTAGGCCTAAATGGGGAGGAAAAGTAAGAAAATGGAGCTACTGCATTTAATATGCCTTTTTGAGATGTTCAGTTCAGTTCAGTCGCTCAGTCGTGTCTGACTCTTTGTGACCCCATGAATCGCAGCACGCCAGGCCTTCCTGTCCATCACCAACTCCCGGAGTTCACTCAGACTCACACCCATCGAGTCAGTGATGCCATCCAGCCGTCTCATTCTCTGTCATCCCCTCCTCCTCCTGCTCCCAATCACTTCCAGCATCAGAGTCTTTTTCAATGAGTCAATTCTTCACATGAGGTGGCCCAAGTACTGGAGTTTCAGCTTTAGCATCATTCCTTCCAAAGAAATCCCAGGCTGATCTCCTTCAGAATGGACTGGTTGGATCTCCTTGCAGTCCAAGGGACTCTCAAGAGTCTTCTCCAACACCACAGTTCAAAAGCATCCATTCTTCAGCTCTCAGCCTTCTTAACCATCCAACTCTCACATCCATACATGACCACAGGAAAAACCATAGCCTTGACTAGACGGACCTTAGTCGGCAAAGTAATGTCTCTGCTTTTGAATATACTATCTAGGTTGGTCATAACTTTTCTTCCAAGGAGTAAGCGTCTTTTAATTTCATGGCTGCAGTCACCATCTGCAGTGATTTTGGAGCCCCCCCAAAATAAAGTCTGACACTGTTTCCACTGTTTCCCCATCTATTTCCCATGAAGTGATGGGACCAAATGCCATGATCTTCGTTTTCTGAATGTTGAGCTTTAAGCCAACTTTTTCACTCTCCTCTTTTACTTTCATCAAGAGGCTTTTTAGTTCCTCTTCACTTTCTGCCATAAGGGTAGTGTCGTCTGCATATCTGAGGTGATTGATATTTCTCCCGGCAATCTTGATTCCAGCTTGTGCTTCTTCCAGCCCAACATTTCTCATGACGTACTCTGCATAGAAGTTAAATAAGCAGGGTAACAATATACAGCCTTGATGTACTTCTTTTCCTGTTTGGAACCAGTCTGTTGTTCCATGTCCAGTTCTAACTGTTGCTTCCTGAACTGCATACAGATTTTAGATGTTACCAGAGAAAAATCCTCTACCAAGGAATCAGATATCTTTCTGTCCCTTTTGAAGACATCCTCAAAATGCCTGCCTTCCCTACTAATCAGACATTAGCCCTTTGTGGAGGAGGATCCCTGTTCTCAACACCCGAGCTCCTGGGCCTCACAGAGTACCTGATTCTGATTCTACTCTTGTAACCTGATTTTTGCATTTTAAGAAAGCTTTGGAAAGCACCTGGAATTTGTCTTTCACTTGTGATACTTCAATTCTGTCACAAAGAGTTCTAGATTTGATGAAACTTAAAAAACAGCTTTTAAATTTTACAATAGTTTAACTCGCTTAAAAAAAAAAAGAAGGGCACATTTTAATTAGTTGATCAGTGAAAAATTAGATTTTTAACAAACAAGAGCTTGCTATTTGGAAAAAAAAATAATTTAAATCTATACATTCATGAAAACACACTCTCACATGCACAGATTTTTTTCTTTTCTTTTTGGTTGTTTACATCAGCCTTTCAAGTGAAGGGAAGATAAACTAATTTCCTCTTGCTGTATTTTTGGAGCTTTGACTGCATTATGAAAGTTTCTCACATTTCTCTACCTGCTGCATTTCTCCACATTAATTAAATTCTCAAACCAGTTAAATTTAATTAGAAAGTAAAGTGTGTGTTCTTTATTAAAATTATTGGCTTATGTATCATTCCTTCTCTCTCTTAATTAATATATCTGATTACTTCCTAGATCTCTGACAAGACTTATCTAACACAACTAATATCTTTCATCTCAAACAATTAAGCAGAGTCTCTGTTATCTAGGCTGAGCTACTGAGAGAAAACAAAGGTAACCCATCATATTATTTAGAAATAATCTCATCATATAACTTTAATTATACCCAGTAGATTATGTGGTAGAGTATTTATCTGTCTCCATCTGTGATCCATGCACTGTTGGAGATTAGTTATTCCTCATTCCTCTCACAGTAAGAATACTAGCGATGGGACTGCCCTGGGAAAGAACAGCTACATCTTACAGTGGAACTCACAGAAGACTAAGGATATGATTATTTTTAAAGTCTTAAAATGCGCTCCATATCAGCTTCAAAAATAGTCTAAAATTCTAACCAAGCTGATTATAAGATGGATTTGGAAACTGTGGAAATACATTCTGAACAACATGAGTACAGACACTTCCCCTTCCTTAGGTTAAAAAATAGACAGCGCTTGCTAACACGACAGTTAACATGTTCCTGTCTCGGGAGATAGCTTCAGACAGATCTTTCTGCTGTAATGATACCTCAGCCATCCTTTTCAGAGGATTCTACCAGAGGAAAAACAATATCTATTAAGTGTCATTTTCTCTATAATTGTACAAGTAATCAGAGCCATCCCTGTTAAAGACAGCCAAGATAACATCCCAGTGAATTATCTCTTCAGGAAAAAAAAATGACTTAGTTTATGCTTTTCATTCCTTTTTCTTATCACATGTTTAAAAGCCCCTCCATATCTCGTGTTTGCAAACACCCACTCTTTAGAACAGCCTCAGCTCAGTTTCTGAAACTGGACTGTCTGGCCAGGTGTTATTGAAAAGTTAATAAGGTAGTCATCAATAAAGCTGGGTGCTGAAAGACAGGGACTTTCCACCTTGGAAACAAAAGGAAACTAACAGAGTAACAAGATTTCTGGAGAACAGGGGTCATAAGAGGGAACTAACGTTATCTGAGGAGGTAAAAAACTCTTAAGTGGCTGTGATGAAAACCGAAAGGGCATCAGGCGATCAAAGAATCATCAGTTCACCTGAGCTTTACTGTAAAGTTTCTATGACCCAAGCACAGCCCAATCAGGCTTTGCGAAGGATGGAAATGGAAGTACTGAAAAAAACAGGACAGAAGGACGCGCCGTAACATTTAGACTATGCTGGCTCCACAAGCCTGCTTGTTCTTTTTGTGTCGAGTGCCTATGCCTAAGGAAAGATTAATATCATGTCCACATGTGGCCAGCAAATTAACTTTGCTGCGGTTGGATTAGATATGTAGTCATATAATTAGCTGAATCATATAATCAGGGCAAGCATTAAGGAAGCCAAAATAACCAACCAGCTGTGTTGTACTCCAGCAATTCAGTAGACTTGTGAACTTCACAGCATTACTAGTAGCAATGGTGCTGATTGAGCAAGATTATAAATAGGTTTGCAATCACACATTCTTCATCTTCCTTTTTAATAAATCTTCTCAGGGATGACAATAATCAAAAGTAGCCAGAATGAGTAGCAAGCATTTATGAAGCATTATTTCACATTATTCTTAATCTTGTAAAATTAAAGAGTGCCTAACTTTTAAATGGTGGATTTCTGTGAGTCAAAACTACTGAGTATACAAGAATATTTAATACACTTAAGTTCCGCTTCTTTGAGTGAAGTCGCTCAGTCGTGTCTGATTCTTTGAGACCCTGTGGACTACCAGGTTCCTCCATCCATGGGATTCTCCAGGCAAGAATACTGGAGTGGGTTACCATTTCCTTCTCCAGGGGATCTTCCTGACCCAGGATTCGAAGCCGGGTCTCCCGCATTGGAGGCAGACGCTTTAACCTCTTAGCCACCAGGGAAGCCCCTTCTTTAGCCAAGTTAAATTTGTGTGTGTGTGTGTGTGTGTGTGTGTGTGTTAGTTGCTCAGTCGTGTCCAACTCTTTTTCAACGCCATAGACTGTAGCCCACCAGGCTCCCTGTCCATGGGATTTCCCAGGCAAGAGTATCAGAATGAGTTGCCATTCCCTTTTCCAGAGGATCTTCCCAACCCAGGGATGGAACCCTGACCTCATACATTTCAGGCAGCTTCTCTATCATCTGAGCTACCAGGGAAGCCCCAAATTTTTATACTGACCAACTATTTTGACATATCAAAAACATGAAACCATATCTAAGAATTAGGTATGGTGGCCAAACTCACTGCTTATTCAAAGCTGCCCAATTTTCAATCTGTTTTTGTTTATTTTCCAAGACTGATTAAAAACCTTTGGGAATGCAGCAAGCTCCATTTTCACCCTGCTGCTGCTGCTAAGTTGCTTCAGTCGTGTCCGACTCTGTGCGACCCCACAGACGGCAGCCCACTAGGCTCTGCCGTCCCTGAGATTCTCCAGGCAAGAACACTGGAGTGGGTTGCCATTTCCTTCTCCAAGGCATGAGAGTGAAAAGTGAAAGTGAAGTCGCTCAATCATGTCCGACTCTTAGACACCCCATAGACTGCAGCCTACCAGGCTCCTCCGTCCAGGGGATTTTTCACCCTAGACCTCTGAAGTTTCTTCTGTGATCTCAAGCTAGATGCCCTCTCAACAGTCCTTTTATGTAGAATTGAAAGCACTTTCATTTATCTCATGGCCAATATAAAATATTCTTTAATGCATTTTAATTTTAATTCATTTAATTTTTAAGGAAAGCTGTGTTTATTTCACAATGATCACTCAAGACCACCTAATTCTCCAGCAAGACACAACTTTTAGACTTGTCAATATTCTCTGCATTTCCCTTAAGTTACGGCTGAACAGTCTAAGCAACTAGGAGGTCCCTCTTTCAAAAGTTCAACAGATATGCCTTAAGAGTTCATTGTGCAAATACAACACATTGCTCAGTTTTTTTCTTTTTTTCTGGCTATCTTACTCGTTGTGCTAGTTGGTAATGATGTAATCTGGCCAAAGTATGATCCTGACATTTATTCTTAGTAATAACAGTAAGAAAATGCTCAATTAGCCCATGTTTACATACCCCACAGTGTGAGTTATACACCTTTGTGCCACCTAGAGAACTAGTCATTTGAGACACTGAGGAGAAACAGCATGCACTGTGATACAGGAGGCTGTTAATAACAACTCAGGGGATCACAGCCTTATCTTTATTTATCCTTTCTCACATTAATGTTCAGACAAGTTCCAATCACATAATTTTACAAACACATCCTCTTTTCTGTTAGCCAATCTCACCGTGTATTTTGCTGTACTAACACTGAAATCCCTTAACTCAAACCATCATAACCTTGGAACCACATGTGTCAACTGGCAATAAAATGAGAGATGACCTCTTTTCTTTTCTGCCCTGAGAGGAAGCACATGGTTCCTAGCTGCTCCCATCCTGTTTTTGAGCTTGAAGAGTCAAGAGAACTTTGACTCTCTAATACCTGGCTTTGTTCTAGGCTTTGTGGTTACCGTCTCAAAACTGCTGGGGGAAGCCGAAACATGCAACCTCTCAGCCTCTCTGGCTTTTCCTGAGGTGAAGGCAGTAGAACTGAAGCCAATACTTTTTGCAATACTTTGAGGTCAGAAGTGGTACTATCTCCACTTAGGGGTGAGGAACTACGTCAAAGCCGATTAAGAAACAAGTCTAAGGACAGAGTGTATAGAAAATAAAAGCATAACTATTTAAAAATTACTCCAGGACAGGAGTTTTAATTGACACTATTTACACACTGATTTCTTTCACAATCAGTGAAAATCTCTATATGCTCATCTTTCACCCAACCCTCCTGTAAGGAAAAGAATGCCTTACCATTTGGTCTTAAGCATATTCTACAAGGCCACTCAGTAACAACACTCCCCAAACATTGAGCAGTTATTCAGCAAAGGGGTTTTAAATATCTAACGCAGCAAAACAATAGTTACACTTCAGGTCTCTTGAAAGAAAGAATTTTTTTAAATGCCAGTAAAAGGATTAAATAGCTAATTGATGTCACTTTTTGAACTATGAAGCCTAGGGTTAACAGATAACTTATATGTGGTATATATTATGTAGCAGACAAAGTGTAAGAGTTGGAGATGAAGCATCATGTTGCAGATTTGAATTTTCAGTATGGTAGGTGAACACAAAAACACACATTGTGCGCTATGCTTGCTGATAACGATGAATAAAATCCTCAAGTTGACAGAAATGCAAATGACACATATCATGAAAATGACTAAGTGACTAAGTAGAAAAGAGGTTTCTTTTCACAAACCCAGATTTGTTTATATTACTGGCAAGGATGGGAAAACAGTGTCATATTATTTCTAGGGAAATCACAGAATGAAAAAAAAAACTCATTCTAGAAGACAACGATCCACGTAATACAGAAATATCTGATCACATCATTCCCATACTTCAGTCAAAATCAAAATAGCATCACCCATTTGGCAAATTTGCTACAATTGCACAGATATTATTCAATAAAACTTAGTTTTTTTCTGGTGGGGAGAAGGAAAGGGATGCCAAAGAATGAACATATTGTGCTTAAATCAAATGAATTTCCACGCATGTGATTGTTTTCTTTTCCATAAAGTGAATATATATAATTGCAAGACTAATATTTATTTGAATTATACATCTAAGTTTCTTGAAAATGCATATGAAATGAATATCAAGCATATACTCTAAATACTTGCAATTAAAAGTGAAGGTTCATTTTAACTTTTCTGAAAGGGGTATAAAGAAAAAATTCTGGCAAAAAATTCCTGTTGAGGAATTCCTTTTCTCTGGTAAAAATTAATTACTAGAAATATTTAAGACAAGGAAAACCAAGCAAGATTCCTAGGATATATTTTTCAGCCCTCTTGTCCTAGTCAGGGAACTGAACTACTCCATTTATCAGTGGTTGCTGAGCAGTTAGTATTTTTTCTACAGAGGGAAAAACTGATTTAGCATGGAATTTATGTTCTTAAAAATTATGCTGTACATTAAAAAGAAAGAAACAGCATTCATGAAATATTATAGCTGATACTTTAATCACCCATGCCAGAAAACCAAGGCAGAAAAATGATAACATTTTCTTCTGCAATTCATAGTGTTAATAAACTAAGTACCTCGTGACCGTTACATTGGTGGTGGGAAACACACCCGAATTTTCTAACATTTAGTGATGATACCAGCAAACTCGTCACAGTAATATCACACTGACACAATTTTATTGTTTAAGAAGACAAAAACTTGTCATTCTAAACTACAAATGTACTTTTCATTTCTTTTGAAAGTACAATCCAAGATTAAAAGATGATTTCTTACTTAGTATATATAATCTATTTGACACATGGTCCTGGAAAGATGGTTGATATAATGTTCAAAAGCATCAGGTATTCTGATGCTCACCAAGCATTCAGAAAAGTATCATACCATGCATGGATAAAAATGAATGTTTCATTTGCTAATATCACAAGGCAGGCCAAGGCCATCTCACATTAATTACATCATATTGTTTCTAAGTGGGTCTTTCTCTATCTTCATTTAGCAGAAGGTCACATTCTGACTGACTAACAGGACTTTATCTCCACAATTTTTTATCTTCCGTATCTGGTTCATCACAAAGCCCTAAAAATCCATCTCAGAAAATCTCTCCTGAATGTGTTCTCTCTTCTCTATTCTTATCGGTATTTTCAAAGCTTAGGCACCACCATGTGCGTTTGAACTGTCACTGAAATAGTTTTCGAATTGATTATTACTTAGCTATAACAACTGATGAATCATGAGTTTATCTGCAATTTTCACTTTTATTTTTAAAGAATGAAGGAGAATAAAATGGATTATAACAGAACATGACAGTGTTCCATGCACATCATCTCATGGACATTTATTTCAGGTTTACATGTGTGTAGCATTAATACCAGCAGCTGGGGAAGCAGCAGGAGGAGGAGATCATGATGTCAGTTGTATTTCTTGCTGTAGTATTTATGAAGCAGGACTGAAAACACTGCTCTAACCAGCTCTAGAAAACCCGGACTCCAACTTGATCTGTCTGTTTCAAGGATGGTATCATCTTATTAATCAGCATGCTGCTGCTGCTGCTAAGTCACTTCAGTGTGTCTGGCTCTGTGCGACCCCATAGATGGCAGCCCACCAGGCTCCGCCGTGCCTGGGATTCTCCAGGCAGGAACACTGGAGTGGGTTGTCATTTCCTTCTCCAATGCGTGAAAGTGAAAAGTGAAAGTGAAGTCGTTCAGTGGCATCTGACTCTTCGAGACCCCATGGACTGCAGCCCACCAGGCTCCTCCATCCATGGGATTTTCCAGGCAAGAGTACTGGAGTGGGGTGCCATCGCCTTCTCCAATTAATAACCATATTTGATCACAATACAATCCCAGCCAAAAACCTTCAGTGACATCAGTCCTAGGGTTTTCATAACTTGCCCCTATCCTTACTTTCCAGAATTTTCTCTCTATATGCTTGCCTGTCTTGTATCCCAATGGCATCAGACTGCTCCATGTAGTTCTCTGTCTGTCTCTTTATCTATGATGAACATCTCTGACTGAAATTACTCCCTCTCTAAGACACTCTAGCCTCCAACCTCAAAACGTCCTATCTTTTCCTAAAACTCAAAGGTTAATATCCGTTGCAATGCTTTACATGTTTTCTCTGGCAGAACCGACTGCTTCTGTAGCACTGCTCTAAAATATTTACCTTATCTTTATTCTATCACATATGGAGCCCCGTTACATTTAGTTGCTTGTACAGGGTTACTATCTCTTTAATGCAATTAGTTAAACTAACTATAATAATATTGTTGGTTACTCTGTGTACGTGAATTGAGAACCTGTTTAAATTTACAACGGTTACCTGATCTCTTAGTCTTCTAGGAGTGCTGCTAAGGCTCTCAACCAAGTCCTGAAAATTCACAGGCCTCTGGGTCACAGGTTAACATAACTCTGAAAAATGGGCAATTTTGCTGGGCTATTTCCCCATTTAAAAGGGACGGCCTCTCGTGGGCTGATGATGATAAATGCCGAGGAAAACAAAACTACCACCTGGTTTGTGCCCCAAGGGTGTCAGTTCGTAAGCTCTGCACTAAATCTTCTGAGTCTCTGTACAACCACTTCAATTTTCATTTTAACATGTTTGTTCTGTTAAATACGTTAAAGGCGTTTCATTAGAAAGCTGATACAGTGTGTGTTTGGGGAAGTGAATTAAGGGACACCAGACATACTAACAAACAGGTGTTAAGCTGAAGACTCTGAAGCTGATAAAATGTTTAACCCTCAGAAGGTGCGCTAACTAAAATACACAAAAATTGAAAAACAATCCTCCTTTTTAGTTGGAATTTTTACATTACAATAATAAATGCAATCTGTTTCACTGATGCACCTATTCTAGGTGATGTGTGTTTTCTGTGGGCAAAGCCATCATCATTCAAAACAAGCAAGGTAAGGCTAGAGGAGTTCTAAAGGCCAATAATAATTTTTCAGTCTGATATTTAAAAACACTCACAAGTCAAAATGTACCCATAAGAGAATACACAGGGATGACAGGTGGAGAAAAGAAACTATGATGCTTAGCATCCACTGACTGGTGGGGTCCCCTCTCCCTTTTATTAAAGTCTCACAGTTTCAGTCCGTGGTTTGTATAACTGATACTTTGAGTTATCCTCTAACCAAGACAGCGTTCTGTTTCTTTGTTAAACATCACATAAAATGTTGAGATATGCCTAAAAGTTTATTATACATTAAAATTACCCAAGACTCTGAAATCTCAGCAGATAATTAAAGAATGGACCAGAAACATCTTTGTATTAAAGGAATCAAACAATACATTCCGAATGTTAATAGCTTTCTTAAGTTACATACAGAAGATCATGCCTAGGAAAGTTGAAAACATAAACTGAGGGACAAGGCATGTGTATGTATATGTTTAAAGGGTAAGTAGGGTTATTATTAACGATCTCAATCACTGAAGTTAAAAAGCATGAAAAGCATATCCATGCAATCCTTCGATAAGATGGTGTATGCCAAGAGTAGGGGCAAGAACATTCATACAGACACAACATTCCTGGAAAGGGGGCTATTTTCCTGTCCCAAGTTGAACAGCCTTAAAACTCAGTTCCACTCATTTTTATAATTAATTCCTTTTGTCACCTGGCAGCAATGCTATGTTCTTAGTTCCATTTTTAGTGTTATTATTACTGTTACTGTCCTGTTTTGTTATTCTTCTCTCCATCAGACTGTCTCCTCCATCAGACTGTGAACTTCAAACAGAATAGACCATGTAATTTATCCCTATATCCCGAATACCGACTGAAATCCCTCAGATCTCGTCATCTAGTGGCTGCTTGATAATTATTAGTTGAATGAAGAAATACATGCTGATATGACTACAAATTAATGGAGTCACTGCTTCCATTTAAAACTTCAAGTAAATGCTTCTTATTTGTTATTTAGGAGGCATATATTTGTGCCAAACGTGATTTCCGTACTTACAAAATAATTGTGGACCCTAACTCCGGACTTCTTTTCTAAACAATTATTAATCACAATAGAAAAGTCCCTTTCAATTCTTTATAGGATCACCATGCTCTTGACATAGTTCAGTCTGATCGTTTATTTAATTCACTAAACATAATAAGAGCTATCATATACTACCTTATGCCAGATACTATACATATCTGTTATTCAAACTTACAGAACATCCAAGTAATTAAGTATAAATAAGTAATCACATTCTATAAATGAAGAAAATAGTTTCAGTTTATGAAACTTCAGAGCTGAGATTTAAATCCAACTTTATATCTAAAACATTATGAATCCAAAATTTACTGCACAATACTGCATGCAAATGATTTTCACTGTCTAAAATACATATTCATTTTCTCCCCGCCCCCACACACTACACTTGGCACTAAAGACAGCATACTAAAAGCAACAGACTACAAAATCTGTAAGCTGCAGTTTTATGTGTTTGTTTTAAAAAATGTTTCCAGATTACTCAGGTAGTGATAGAGCTGTAACATGACCCCAAATTTCCTAAGTCCCTGTTTATCACTCATCTTATCTATACCTCAGGTTTTTAAGATAATTTTCAAAGTTGAATTGTTCTCATTTCCAATTTAAAAGCAGTATCAGTATTCACTACATGGAAGAACATGCACACCCACAAACCCTACAAGAACAGAAGCCAAATTACTTTTCAAATATAGGACACGTGCAAGGCCTCCCAAAAGACCGTCGTTATAAACATTTGGTACCAAACTGAATCCTAATATTTGGAAAAAAGAGTCCATTAATGGCATAAATCAAGCTGCAGTTCCAAGAATCTTGGTGGATGCCAGTGAAATAGATGGGAAATTCTGAAAGAGATGGGAATACCACACCACCTGACCTGCCTCCTGAGAAATCTGTATGCAGGTCAAGAAACAACACATAGTACTGGACATGGAACAACAGACTGGTTCCAAATAGGGAAAGGAGTCTGCAAGGCTGTATATTGTCACTCTGCTTATTTAACTTCTATGCAGAGTACATCATGAGAAATGCTGGGCTGGAGGAAGCAAAAGCTGGAATCAAGATTGCCGGGAGAAATATCAATCACCTCAGATATGCAGATGATATCACCTTTATGGTAGAAAGAGAAGAAGAATTAAAGAGCCTCTTGATGAAAGTGAAAGAGGGAGGTGAAAAAATGGCTTAAAACTCAACATTCAGAAAACTAAGATCATGGCATCCGGTCCCATCACTTCATGGAAAATAGATGGGGAAACAGTTGGAACAGTGGAAACAGTGGCTAACTTTATTTTTCTGGGTTCCAAAATCACTGCTGATGGTGATTGCAGCCATGAAATTAAAAGACACTTGATCCTTGAAGAAAAGTTATGACCAACCTGGGCAGCATATTCAAAAGCAGAAACATTACTTTGCCAACAAAGGACCATCTAGTTAAAGCTATGGTTTTTCCAGTAGTCATGTATGGATGTGAGAGTTGGACTATAAATAAAGCTGAGTGCCAAAGAATTGATGCTTTCGAACTGTGGTGTTGAAGATTTTTGAGAGTCCCTTGGACTGCAAGGAGATCCAACCAGTCCGTCCTAAAGGAGATGAGTCCTGGGTGTTTATTAGAAGGACTGATGTTGAAGCTGAAACTCCAATACTTTCCAGCTGATGTGAAAAACTGACTCATTTGAAAAACCCTGATGTTGGGAAAGATTGAAGGTGGGAGGAGAAGGGGATGACAGAGGATGAGATGGTTGGATGGCATCACCAACTCCACGGATGTGAGTTTGAATGAACTCCAGGAGTTGGTGATGGACAGGGAGGCCTGGCATGCTGCAGTCCATGGGGTGGTAAAGAGTTGGACATGACTGAGCAACTGAACTGAACTGAACTGAGTGAAGTATATATGAGAAGTGGGAGGTCTTAACTCCTATAAAAATGTCAGGGTCCTTTCCCAAAACTGTACTAAATGATACTGCTGTGAAACAATTTCTCTCTCTTTTGATAGTACTTTTATTCACCAGTTCCTCATGTATTTTGTACATATGGTGACTTCCCAAGGCCCTGACCTCATCACAGTTAGAATAATCTGTATAAATCATTAAAACTTAGTCTTGATGCATAAGTAACAAACTTATGGAGGGCTACAGTCCATGGAATAGTAAAGTGTCAGACACGAGTGAGTGACTAAGTACAGCACATAGTTATCAAAGGGGAAAGGTTTATGTATGTAAAGTTGAACCACTTCATTATACACCTGAAATTAACACAGCACTTTAAATCAACTATATTTCAATCAAAATTAAAAAGAAACAAACAAAAACTTAGTCTTGTTTTTCTTTGTCTGAAAAGTAAAACCCTTCCCCTGATTTTAGGTCTTAACATTGGCTCGCATACATCAGGAGACAAGGCAATACTCCTGGCCCAGAGGAAACAGAAAACCAGATTAGAGGATACACAGTATTAAGCAGACAATGCTATTTATACAAGTTGATTGATGAGAAGGAAATTTATTCATAGAACATGACAACCAGAAGGGAAAAAATTCAAACCACAATGCAAGTTGACAGGCTCTATTCCAAAGTTGTCTATTGAATCATAAGAAGATAGTCATAGACTTTTAGAGCCAGAAAGGAATTTATGAGTCCATCTAGTTCAACGGCTAGATTTGGCATATTAGGAAACTGAAACCCCAAATGGTTTACAGTATTTGTTCAAGGCACATAGCTATATTTAGAGGCAATGCCAGCCAGGGGATCCAAGTTTCTGAACTCTCTGAGTATTATTTTAACTGCACTTCATGACAGAATATGTACTGCTGAGCAACAATGACCATTTAGCACAAACATTTACATCTCCTGTGTAGCTGGGTCACAGATATAATTTTACCACCATGAGTACACCAATATGTTAATGCTAATACCATCAAAAGGAAGGAAGATCTACGTTTATGAATAGCTCATGTGTATTTGGATTTGTTCTAGGCAATTTCACACATATTATCTATACCCACAGAAAAAGGGAAGAAAGAGATTATTTTCATCATATTACATACAAAGAAACTGGGGTTTAGAGAAGTAAATAAATCACTTAAGACGGAAAATAAATTGAATGGAAAAGATGGAACTTGAAACCAGATTTACCTTATTTAAGGGTTTATCACATCTGATTATCTGACAGAAAAGGTCATGAGCCTTCTGCGCTATGATCTGTCCCTAGAATATTTTGACATATTTTTGGCACACAGCAAGTGCTTAGTGAAAGAAAAAAATTCTCATTGGGTGATCCACAGACCACAACTGGAGAAAATGCTAAAAATTATAAGGTTGGTATGGTGTTTATTTAAGCTTTTTTGCTTTTTTTTGAAGCATCAGTGAGACATAATTGACATATAACATTGTATATGTTTAAGGCACACATGGTTATTTTATACTTGTACATATTTCAAAATGATTGCCATATATAGCTGCCATCCACACAGCTTTTGAGTGTGTGATTTTATTTGTTGTTCTGTTTGCTTTGTTAGCCCAGCCTTTGAAGAATTGCTGGTACCTCGTGGAAATGTCAGACATTAAAAATGGCCTTCCCTCTTCTGCTTTTCATATTAAGTCATCAAAATTTGAAATATACCCTCATTAAGATAATTTCTCACTGGTCTCCACATTTCAGAATAAAGACGCAACCAAAAAACTTCATACTCTAGTGCAACACTATTATTTCTAATTTAAAAAGATAAATTTTTCAGGGACTTACTGGTGGTCCAGTGGCTAAGAATGTGCTCCCAGTGCAGAGGGGTCTGGGGTCAAACCTTGGTCAGCAAACTAGATCCCACATGGCACAACTAAGAGTCTGCATGCTGTAATTTAAAGACCTGCATGCTGCAGCGAAGACTGAAGGCCCCACGTGCCACAACTAAGGCCTGTGCAGCCAGCAAATAAATATGTAAAAAGACAAGCGTTTCCAATCTTCATTTAAAAATAAAGTATTAGAGTCTGAGTATTAGAGGAAAGAGTTCTACTCTTTCCTTCTTCAACTTACTGTGTACACTCAGGAAAGTCATTTAGACTCTCTGATCTATGAGAAAATGTGGTATGTTAACCTAAGTCTCATTAGAAAAGACCTTGATGCTGGGAAAGACTGAGGGCGGGAGGAGAAGGGGACGACAGAGGATGAGATGGTTGGATGGCATCACCGACTCCATGGACATGAGTTTGCGCAAGCTCCAGGAGTCGGTGATGGACAGGGAAGCCTGGTGTGCTGCGGTCCATGGGGCGGTAAAAAGTCAGACACGACTGAGCAAGAGAACTGAACTGAACCTAAGCCTAACTTTCTCAGAGGAACCGATGGAAACCAATTTGGATTATTCAAGATCATCTTCTGCCATCCAAAATATGTTATGTTTTAAAACATGGCATATCCATGCTCACTGTTACTTGCCCTTTTCATGGATTATTTGTTGTTGTTCAGTCTCCAAGTCATATTGGACTCTGTGACCCCGTGTAACCCCATGTAACAGACCCCATGCAACAGGCCAGGCTCCTCTGTCCTCGACTGTCTCCCGGAGTTTGCTCAAATTCACGTCCATTGAGTCATAAATTATTCAGTTCATATATTCTTTGATTTTCTTAAACTGCCCTCCACCATGTATCCCCACTGTCACTCTCTTACTTTGCCCCTCATTATCTCCATATTTAGAATATTTTCAGTATTTTCTCATCCTCTGTTGCCATCTTCTCCTTTTGCCTTCAATCTTTCCCAGCTCAGGGGCTTTTCAAATGAGTCGGTTCTTCACATCAGGTGGCCAAATTATTGGAGCTTCAGCTCAACATCAGTCCTTCAAACGTGTAATCAGGGTCGATTTCCTTTAGGATTGACTGGTTTGATCTCCTTGCTGTCCAAAGGACTCTCAACAGTCTTCTCCAACACCACAATTCAAAGCACACACACCACAGTTCTTTGGCGCTTAGCCCTTCTTTAGGGTTCAACTCTCACATCTGTACATGACTAGTGGAAAAACTATAGCTTGGACTATATGGACTTTTGTTGGCAAAGTGATGTCTTTTAATATGCTGTCAGGTTGGACATAGCTTTTCTTCCAAGGGGCAAACATCTTTTAATTTCATGGCTGCAGTCACCATCTGCAGTGATTCTGGAACCCCCCCAAAATAAAATCTATCACTGCTTCTACTTTTTCCTCCATCTATTTGTCATGAAGTAATGGGACTGGATGCCATGATCTCAGTTTTGGGAACGTTGGTAGGCAGGTAGCAAATGCTTTTACCCCAAAACTGAAGCCATATTTTGAAAATCTATGAAATGGTGAACTTCCCATTTGCTAATGCTTCTCTGGCATCAGGGAAGGATGAGCTCCACCGTATTTGACATTAGTATGGCTCTTCCCATCGAAGTCTATCATCTTACTCTGTCCTGTGATTGGTAATTCATCACATCTGCCTCCTCTAGTATCTTATTGAGTGTTCTTTCTCTTATCTTTGATTTATTCTTTATCATGGTCTTTTCATATGCAAATATGCTCATGCTTCTTTACCTCTATATTCCTCTCTGGTTACAATAGAAGAACAAAGCCACAACAAGAACAAATAAATAAACCAACAAACTGCAAGGCCGTCTTTTGGACTATAGGATATCATATGAAACCTTCATGTGAAACAGTCCTTGATGATTTAAGGCCAGCATACCCTGCCATTTCCCCTTCACAGCGTGTCTCATTAAGAACCTAAGAGCAGAGGAGTCCCAAACACTGCCTTCTCCTAAGACCACTAAAGCAACTGTCTTTGTGCTTACTCATCTCTGCCTGAGATTCCTTTTTCATGTGCTGAATGACATATCATCCACATGTACAATGGTTTACTCATCCTTTTCTTGCTTTGTGTTATAAAATGTATTTATACTTAAATAGGTGTTCACATTTGGGTAGATTCCTAGAATTGGAAATGGTAAATAAAGCAATCTACTATTTTTAAGGCTTGGAGGACATTGTCAACCTGAGTTTTGGAAAAGTTGTATCAGTTTTCATTTTTAAAAGCATTTCATACGAATGCCAATATCAACATAACTTTGTGCTGAATATCAAGAATTTTAAATATCCTTGTTGGATTGATAGACAAGAAACTGTATTTAATACTGCATTTTTAGAAAATGAGATAAGCATTCTAAAACTTAAAATAGCTTGTCAATTCATTGTTACTTCTGTTAAAATTTTTTTTTTCCTTCTGGATTAAATCTTTTCATCCAAGCAGTCACATGATTATAAGGAAAAAAGTTAGAGTCTTATCTCACATCACATGTGCTTATTAATCACTTAGTCATGTTTGACTCTTTGCGATCCCATGGACTATAGCCCAGCAGGCTCCTCTTGTCCATGGGGACTCTCCAGGTAAGAATACTAGAGTGGGTGGCAATGCCCTCCTCCAGGGTATCTTCCCAACCCAGGGATCGAACCCAGGTCTCCTGCATTGCAGACAGATTCTTTACCGACTGCGCCACCAGTGAAGCCCAACTCACATCACAATCCACAAAAATTACATATTTAGTTTTAAGTTAATTTTAAAAACCATACCTAATTAGAATTAAATAGAAATTCTGATTTCTACCTAGACTATGAATTTTATGGTTAAATCAATAGAAATAACAATGGTAGTTTCTTGAAAACTATAAAATTTCATAGATCAAAAATATGAATAACATACTAATAATCAATGTTGCTATTTCTAAAATATAATGTGGTTATCTTAATCAACAAGAATTAAAAAAATCTTTCTAATGCCTGTACCAGATTCACTGCAGAAGTTAGTTGTTTGCAGTTAAAACACTTGAATTAATGACAAACATTCTCAGTGAGAGTGGAAGGAAAAAAAAAATAAGGCCATTTTTGTGAACACATGGAAAAGCAAGCATAATTTTTTCTCCTAGAAAAGATTCTATTTTGCTATAAAAGAGTTAGCATTTATAGAAGGTCAAAGAGAATGATTTAAAGTTTCCCATAAATTATCTACCAGTGGAAAATGAAACACTGATTGAGTTATAAAAAAACATTGGGATCAGTCAATGTAAGTCAGTTCTTCCATCTTTTCATTTTGTGAAACATCTCATCCCTTCTCTTAGGAAGCTAGATCATCATAAAGTAAAACATTTTTATCTTATACTTTGGTTTCCTGAAGAAATATATCTCTTCACTACAATTATTTCTAATTGTATACACTCAAATTTTATAGACACTCTTGAGTAGTGTTCTTGTGTCTTCATATTATCTAATATGTTATTCAGTATCAAATATAGACATGTTTGAAAAAGTTGACAAATTTGGGGAAGGTCTGACTTCTTATTTATGTAAGACAGAGAGAATTTGCATTTCCAGCCAATGGTCATGGCTATTAGAAAATACAGTAACAAATTTAACTTTCAACTATGACATTTAACTCAAGGAGGTATGCTTTCATATCACTCATCATTAGCTTAGATTTACAGTTTATACATGTCTTTATTATATTTCCCATCTGATACTTGGAAAATCACTTTGAAATTATAAGTCTATTATTATCATCACCACTGAACACTGGAAATAATAATGTTTAGAAATTAAGGTATTTGTGCAATATTACATTTTCTGGCTTTATTTTTCCATTTTATTTTTTATTACATTATGGTTGATATACAATGTTATACGTTTCAGGTGCACAACATCATGAATCTAGTAACTGTCAGAAGCCCAGCTTTTCTGATTCCCAACATCTAGTACTTTTCATTATACTACTCATATTTCTATGTTTTCTTTTTAATTGTAAAGGTTTAAATGACCATAAATACCTTATATATGACTCTTCTTACATATTAATTTTGAAATTCAGTAGTATAATTTAATGGGCTTCCCTGGTGGCTCAGAGGTTAAAGCGTCTGCCTGGAATGCAGGAGACCCAGGTTCGATCCCTGGGTCGGGAAGATCCCCTGGAGAAGGAAATGGCAACCCACTCCAGTACTCTTGCCTGGAGAATGCCATGGAGGGATTGTAAAGGTTTAAATGACCATAAATAACCTTATATATGACTCTTCTTACATATTAATTTTGAAATTCAATAGTATATAAATTTAATACAATAAAATGTGAATACAAACAAAAAATTTCTCAAATCCTATCTTAATTCTTTCATTCAATAAACAGCACATGCCTCAATGTATCAAATTTGATGCTAGGTTCTTGAAGATACAGGCTACATAAATCAGACTCCTGGGTAGTCCCAGCTTCTGTAGAGCATGCTGTTTGGCCATATTGGGAATTCTAGTACATGGCAAATCTTAATGCACAAAAGAAGCACCAAGGCACGGTGATCAAACGCACATTCTGGCTTAGCAGGTCTTTTGCAAGTTTTGACATTCTGTATTCCCAACAAGCTTCCAAGTGATGTCAATGCTGCTAGTTCAGAATCTCAATCTGAATGATAAAGATTTATTTATATAAATATGTATACATTTAAAGGGATATTTTAAGTGATCTTTCCTTACTGTTCCTGTGTTTTTAGGGAAAAAAAAAAACATTAATGAAAAGGAAATTAGAAAAGAACTGGTCAAACATGGCAGGAGTTGAGAATAATGATTAACAAAGGAAAAACGAGCAAAGTTGTCTATCTGAGAAGAAGACAGGGACGAAACAGAATGAATAAATGAAAGGTGGAAAGAGAGCAATCAATAAACAAAATTAACTGAAATCCCCAGCAGTCAGAACAACAACACAAACTGTTTTGCAGCTCTTAGCTAACCATGTCCAAATCACTTAAGGCTTACTCATTGCTTCTAGCATCTCTGTTTAAGCACAGCGTGGAGACAGAGGAGTGCAGCTGCGAACTATAACTGTTAGTAACTCCTCCCTCAGTGTCCTCCGGGCTACCCTGTGGCTCAGCCGGTAAAGAATCCGCCCGCAATGTGGGAGGCCTGGGCTCGATCCCTGGGTTGGAAAGATCCCCTGGAAGGCTACCCACTCCAGTATCCTGGCCTGGAGAATCCCATGGACTGTATAGTCCGTGGGGTCGCAAAGAGTCAGCCACAACTGAGCGACTTTCACTTGACTTCACTTCAGTGCCCCCCATATGACATCAAAGACAGCACACTGCGGGCTCAGTTTACTTTAGATGAGGCTGGACGCTGTCCTTCTATGAAAAACCTGCCCTGGCAGATGCTTGCCATTCCCTACCATCTGCACACGTGCAGAAAATGGAAAGAACGCACGATCGCTTCCACACCACGATGGGGGGAAGAGAAGAACCGGGGAAAGTGGTCTTTCAGCACCTTTAGGGTTAGTTTTAGGAAATACCTTACTTTTCTGGTTCTCATTAGAAAAACCACTCTTGGTGGTGATATGGGGAGAGAGATGGGAGGAAGGTTAGGGAGGGGGGGATATGGTCTACCTATGGCTGATTCTTGCTGATGTATGACAGAAAACCACACGATTCTGTAAAGCAATTATCCTTCAGTTAAAAGAATAAAGTGGCAGAAAAAAAGAGAAGAAAACCACTCTTATTAAGTCTATGAAATTCTTGAGTATAGACAATACAAATATTATAATGTACTTTTTTCGTAAATATACACGGGACTAAAGCATCCAAAAAATGAGAAAGCATCCAAAAAGTGCAGGACAATTGAAAAGCAGTTTAAATATCACTTTGCAAAATCCAACTTTGACCACTAAAGAGATATATTCTTTAGTCTAAGATATGAACTGTTGAAATAACTTTATACCTAACACCAAAGCAAAGAAAGAAAAAAAGACCCAAGAAAGGATTCAAAGATTCTTTTAAACAGATTGCATGAAGGGAACTTCTGTTTTCTTTTACTTATACTAATACATAAATGATGCATATGTCTTCCAAACTCTAAATTCTTGAAATTTTACAGCATACCTTTAGATGAGTATATAGGGTAAATTTAGCACTGACATTGTACAGTAACAATTCTATCACTCTAGGTGTAACACTCCAGGAATAGAGAAATAGTTCACACAATAATAGTTTCTAAATTAGAAAACTAAAGTATAGAAAGGTATACAACTTTATCCAATATCACAGACAATGAATTCTGCTTGAAATCCTGGACTCTATGTTGGGTAATAGTCTTCCTTTGAAGCATTGATTTTTTCTCTCTTTCCAATATTTAGCATGTCAGGCCAACCAGATATAAAATACAGAATTTAATATCAATGGGACAATGTTTCTAATGCTTACGAGGTGAGAGAAGGTTTATATCTGACACACTGATGCCAGATTAAATTGAATTTTTGCTTATCTGGAGCTATATTTCAAGATCTTTAACATCACAAGAACTTTATCATCCTTAATGAACTTTCCCTATCAGACAGGATTTCAAGTCCAGAAAAGCAAGGTATTTTCAATTTGAGTGAGTGACTGACCACCTGTACTCTGTCCTGGCCTCCTCCTTGCAGCACGGTACTCACTGATTGAGGAATTACAGATTAGGGGTCTTAAGGGTAGCACACGTGGACATAATGCTAATATTTGAATTATGATTTTAGGCATTTTTATTAAGAAATAAAAATATTTCTCTTATGCCCATTTTTCTGTTTTTATTTTTTTAGATACATGTAAAACCTAGATTTTACAAGTCAGTTCAATATTTAGTAATTAGAGAATCAGAGTAAGATTTTGATTTTTCTGACCCTCATTTTTTCCCCTTTAAGCATCCTGATATTGATCGAACTCCCATTTTGTGTAACATCCCTGCAAACCCAGCATTTAATTTAATTGATTAACTTCTAATACAAATAGCCCCTGAGGGAGTATCTCTTCTAAGAGAAGAAATGCATGACAATGTGTGTGTGTGTGTGTGTCAATTCTTGTGCATAGCTATCACTACACGTGCAGGCATTAACATGAGCAGTTTTCAGCAGCTTATTTAAAAATATTGTGGGACATTAAAAATAACATTCTCCCAAAATACCGATAGACTTCACAGGCCAATTATGCCATGCACCTTGCTCTCCTTCTCAACAGGACAACTGCTTGGAGCAAGAGATTCCTGTTTGCATGGAATAATGCGTTCTGTACATCATTAAACAACAAAGACAGCATTTCATTTCTCTAAAGCAGCTTCAGAAAAAATACAGATAAAGTTTGCAATCTAATGTTGAATTAATATTTTATCTAAAAAGAATGATTTGCTTCATGTCAGAGGTCAAATTGAACATAATATCAGAGTGAATCTGATCCTTGAGGGGTCACTGAACTAACAGTGTTCTTGGCAAGAGATCAGACCTAAGTTATTTCTCCCCTAACAAACTTCTTATCTAACAAGAAGAAAAGAGAAACAAACTGGGAGCAATAGGCGATACAGGCAAACAACCAATTAAAACTATATACCTAAGCAAACGCACGTACACACGGTATAGCTCTGAGAAGATGGGAAATTTGAAAGATTTTTAAAGATCGTTACTAAAATTGGTGACTTTAACCAGTTTGACCTGGATGGGAAACTATCAATGCTTCGAGGAATGGGGTTTCGATTGAGTTTTAAAGCAAAATCCTTTCTGCTGTTCTAGAGAAGGACAGACACTTGTGCACTAACAAAAGGTCACACACACCTGGGGAGGGAAAGACGCACACCGATGATGAGGATTAGAGCTTTAGGAAGGGTGGCGGTCTGGTATAACGATGTGTCACTGAAGCCTCTTGTGTCCAAGAGACTCAAACTAGATATTATGACCAAAAAAACAGGTTTCGCTGCAGGGATTACCTGTTTCTAATGTTAAATGTATTCTTGCCAATCAGAAACCCATCCATAGGCTACACTTTACTAATACATATTTTAATGTAGAACATTCCAGCTTCTAGTTTCAGAAACTAGTAAAATAGGAGCAAAAAAAAAAAAAAAAAAAGTAAGTATGGCAATATCTTATGCCTTCATTGAAATGCTTATCCTCAGTGTTTTATACTTCTTGGTAAGACCATAACACACTTAGGGACACTAAGGATTGACCACTATATGGTGTTCCTGTTAATAAGCTTTTAAAATAATCATAGCTGAGGAAAGTATAAAGAACTTCTAAGTTCAGTTCCTAAAAACACTCTACATTTGCAAATGCTCAGACATCAGTGTGTTAAGTTGCTCAGTCATGTCCAACTCTTTGCGACCCCATGGACTGTGGCCCACCAGGCTTCTCTGTCAATGGGACAGAGGCAGGCAAGAAGAATGGAGTGGGTTGCCACTTTTTCCCCTAGGGGATCTTTCCAACCCAGGGATTGAACCCATGTCTCTTATGTCTCCTGCATTGGCAGGCGGGTTCTTTACCATCAGTGCCACCTGGGGAGCCCTCAAACATTAGTGAGCAACCTGCAACAAACACATACATTCAAGAGATCTAATTCAGCCTAGTGACTATAGTCACAATACTGCATTACCCACTTCAAAGTGTCTAAAATACAAGATCTTAATTATTCTCACCACAAAAAAGAAGAGATAATTATGTGCTCTGGTTGAGGTGTTAGCTGACATTACAATCTTAATTTCAGAGTTAGAGGTGAGGTTGAACCCAGTGAATTATGTAGATCTCAATGCTGAAGTTTAAAGAGATGTAGGAATAAAGAGTCAGTCCTTATTAATAAGGATACAGGACACATTCGAATCCTGTATCCCTCCAGTATTAATCATCTTTACAAATTATCTACTTTCTGAAATTTCTACTGTACTCTAAAATCTTTTCTCCCTCATTTTATCTGAGCTTTGATTTTAATCTCTTCAGAAATTCTAGAAGCCTTACTGTTTCTTCCCAACCATACTTCATACAGACTTCAATGTCTGAAGCTCATTGCTTCCATTTCCACCATCATTCCCTCATCAAACAATTTGTTTCCTCTTTGGACACAATTTTGTTTGTATACCTACATTTTCACAGGCTTTTCCTCTCAGTTCAATGATTTAAAAGCTCAGAGTTTTAAAGGGTCAACTTATGTCAAATCAATCACTAACACTTCATGTGACTGAGCAAAGTAAGATAGTTATACAAAATGTTTGTAGCAATATTCATTGTTATGAACTGTATTCCCTGAGTGTTCTCTTATGATTTTTCATGGCTATTATTTCTTTATAAAAAACCTGTGGCCTATTTATGATTAATATTTTTTATATTTATTTTTAATACCATAGTTCAAAAAAGATTTTTTTTCAAGATCTATACTACCACAAGCAGGATTCCTGCATAGCTTCAAGATTTCAAGCTATTTGTCTACATGGCTAATCAGCATACTTTCCTTTCTATCTTTATATTGCCGTATTTCATATTTCAATATACATGTTTCATTTATTTGGCAAGTATTTATGAAGAAATAAAAAACCAACAAATCTATTTAAAAATAATAACTGAGAATTAAAAAATGCTAATTAATATCTATGTTGTCATTATAATCCTAAATCTACGGTTGTCTTTCAGTTAATCAAAAGCTAACCAAACACATGATTCACCAAATATCTGATGAACATCAATGAAAAACAAATAGCTATGTTTAATTCCATGAGAAAATAAAAAAAATAAAAATATACTAACATTCACAAATATCACATATAAAACGTGATGAAATCAATTTGTCCCAAGGTATCAAATATAAATTTGCTACAGTATATTCCTAGAATATGCTAAATAATCGTTATTAAAACAGTAAAATTAAGTTACATCTGTTATATCATTGCAGAGTAATGTTCATAATTTTGTGAATAAGTAAAATAATTTATTGAATATAAATGGCTTATAAATGCAGTTAAGTGAATTAATTCATTCACTAATAGAAAAAATAATTATAAATTATACACAGAAGAACTATTCAGTAATAGAAATAAACAATTAAATAAATTAAATTATAATAAGTAATTACATGTATTAGCAAATAGTTTTTCTATGTATTATATGTAATAAAATTATCATTTGGCCAAAAAAAAAAAAAAAAACAAGCTGGTGTGAATTATTGCTAAAAGATCACCTTTTCTTTCAATGATATAATTTTAATTTGAAATTTTAGGGTAAGTAAATTTGGATATTACACAGATAAAGATATGTTGACGAATGCTAGGTTTAGCTTTCGGTAATTCTTTTTTAATATTAGATTTACATATTTCTGCCAGCGTTCTAGTCCTAAGTGAAAGGTCTTTGAAGAAACTACACATTTTAGCAATAGAATAAAACTCACCTTATTACAAAATTGTGACTGTCGATCTCTTTTCCACACTCACTGTCCAGCAGAATGCCCGAGTTTCCAACAACGGCGCAGGTCTTAAACCTGCGGTTTTTCATTGGCGAAACTTCAGGCAGGAGGCTGTGCAGATCCTGAGAAATGTTTAGTGTCCGACGTCTGTCCAGCACGTAGTGTATGACGTCACCAGGCTTGAAGCTGCTCTTGACCACGGAGACATCTCGCTCGGCATCTAGGAAACGAAGAATGTTCTTCCTGCATTTGAGATACAAGCAAAGTTTCCTATTAACGACAACGCATCGAAAGACTGGTGACACGTTATTGACTGGGGGATTTTTGCAGAAATTAATGCCGGTGGCAAGCAACTTGTTATGTAAGTGAAACCGAAACATCTCTGGCCAATAATGTTCAGGTAACAAAAGATGCATGAACGCGTCTCTGGTCAATAATGAGGTAATATCATCTATAAAGAAGCGCATTTGGTAATTAAACCCACCAATTAAGTGGATACTATAGGAAATAAAATATATTTTTTAAAAGTCATTTGCACATAGTTTCTCAATGATTCTGTAAGTAGATATACACTATATACACCTATATGTGGAGTGAAAAAGGCCCCCTATCTATCAAGCAGAAAATTAGTTTATTAAATGAAATACTATTGCCATGACTTGACTTTCCCGAGCCTGATAGTGTTCTGCCAACCTTCATTAATTATCCATAATCATCTATTTTGTTCAGTATTGTCTAGTTAAGGTGCATGGAAGAAACTCGAATTGTTTGGAATTATACTTTAGTTAGCTCTATTAAAGGACTGATTGTTCCAATAAAATTATTGACACTTACCAAATCATGTGTACATTGTAATTATTTGAAGTAATGTTAAAGCTACAGCAATATGTACTTATGAAAGTTTTCCTCCAAGCTCAAGAATCCTGGAAATAGGATGGCTATACTAGAAGAAAACATGGACAGATAGAATCCTGGACCTTGTACAGCAGGGACAACTCACTGTTTCTGTGTTCTCTCTTCCCTTCTCTCTTTTCCTAATCGAATCTTCCAAGTTTTACTTGGGGACATGGATGCTTAGCTAGAACATGTCCAAGTTTCCAAACCCAAGTATAGCTGGATTTGGTCATCTGAGTTAGTTTTCTTAAACAGGATATGAGTGGATCAAGTATATTCCTATAGGAGAAAGAAAGAAACTTCCAACTTGTTTGGCTCATTGAATTTTTTAAAAGTTTTAATCGGAGGATACTTGCTTTACAATGTTGTGGTAGTTTCTGCTATACAACAACGTGAATCAGCTGTAAGTACACACATATCTCCTCCCTCTTGAACCTCCCTTGCACCCGTCCACCCATTCCACACCTCTGGGTCATCAGAGCACCAAGGTGAGCTCCCTGTGACCCACTGTATTTTAAAGTTTCCTTTCTGTGGAAGCTTAGCCTATCCCCTATCTACTAAAGAAATTGGTTAATAGATATGACAAACTACATACAAATATATGCATTTATGCTAAGTTGGATGATGGAAAATGAGAAAATAGATACAGCTGCCTGGAAAGCTGGTGACTCCTGGCATGATACAGGATGGCACCTGCTAAAACTGTGGTCTGTAATAACCTGAGAGTCATATTCTACATATAATAGCTTGTTGCTCTTGGATTAACTAAGTTGGTTATCCCTTTCAGCAAGGCACTAAAAGAGGTTAAGTCAGACACGAAACAGCCAAGTTGCAAGCTGAGATAGAAGGAAGTAACTTTAGCAATGGCTTACAATTTAAACTGTGTGAAAGTCAGTAATTGGGACCTCCCAAATGTCTCCAGTAACTCATGGACAGAGGAGCCTAGCAGGCCCCAGTTCACGAGGTCGCAAAGAGTCAGACACGACTGAGTGACTTTCACTATATATTAACAAAGAAATATCTATGAACCTAGTTTACAAAAGTCTGCTTGATCCTCAAGTTACCAAACCGAGACCCACTAGAAGCAATCTGAGAAAGCAGTCTTCTGAGGTGGACATTGGATATTATTTACTGACGTGCTCTTAACTCCAAGCTTGAATTTTCAGAAAGCACAAAACAATGTCATTATTATAATATTCATGATATGATAGATACATTTTCCTCTAATGATATTACTGTTTAAGCTTCATCACTATTTGTAAATTTTATTATTGAGCAAAAAATATGATCTCTTCCTAACACTCCTGCTGCTGCTGCAGCTAAGTCGCTTCAGTCGTGTCCGACTCTGTGCGACCCCATAGACAGCAGCCCACCAGGCTCCCCCGTCCCTGGGATTCTCCAGGCAAGAACACTGGAGTGGGTTGCCATTTCCTTCTCCAATGCATCAAAGTGAAAAGTGAAACTGAAGTCGCTCAGTCATGTCTGACTCTTAGTGACCCCATGGACTGCAGCCCTGTCCATGGGATTTTCCAGGCAAGAGTACTGGAGTAGGGTGCCATTGCTTTCTCCATCCTAACACTCCAACAAAAGGGAAATTCCCCGAATCCTACTTATAAGCCAGAAGCATGACTAGCAAAGAGGGATGTAAAACAACTCATATCTTTGCTTATCACCACTCAAATGACAGAAAGTAAAGAGGAACTAAAGAGCCTCTTGATGAAGGTGAAAAAGGAGAGTGAAAAGGCTGGCTTAAAAGTGAACATTCAAAAAACTAAGATCATAGCATCTAGTCTCTTCACTTCATGGCGAATAGAAAGGGGAAAAGTGGAAGCAGTGACAGATTTTATTTTCTTGGGCTCCAAAATCACTGAGGATGGTGACTGCAGCCATGAAATTAAAAAAGACACTTGCTCCTGGAAGGAAAGCTATGACAAATCTAGAGAGCGAAACTATGTCTTTTCCAGTAGTCATGTACAGATGTTAGAGGTGGACCAAAAAGAAGCCTGAGTGCTGAAGAATTGACAGTTTCGAACTGCGGTGCTAGAGAAGACCCTGAGAGTCCCGAGACAGCAAGGGGATCAAAGCTGTCCATCCTGAAGGAAATCAACCCTGAATATTCATTGCAAGGACTGTTGGTGAAGCTGAAGCTCCAATACTTTGGCCACCAGATGCGAAGAGCTGGCTCATTTGAAAATACCCTCAAGCTCAGAAAGACTGAAGACAGAAGGAGAAGAGAGCAGCAGAGGATGAGATGGTTAGATAGCATCACCGACTCAATGATTATGAATTTGAGCAAACTCTGAGAGTTAGTGGAGGACAGAGGAGACTAGTATGCTACAGTGGCATGGGGTCACAAAGAGTCGGACATAACAGCTTCTGAACAACAACAATCTTTCCTTTCCTTTTTATTTATTTCTTAATTGGAATATAATTGCTTTGCAAATTTTTTAGTGTCTGCTCTACAAGACGAATGAGTTATATGTATACACATATTTCTTCCCTCTTAAGCCTTCCTCCAACCTCCCCCATCCCACCTGCCTAGATCATCACAGAGCAACAAGCTGAGCTCCTTGTACAACAGAGCAGCTTCCCACCAGCTATCTCTTGCACATGGTAGTCAAGGTTTAATTGACATTACAAATGTCAGTGCTACCCTCTCAATTCGTCCCACTCTCTCCTTCCCCCACCATCTCCACAAGTATGTCCTCTACGCCTGCCTCTCTATTCCTGCCCTGCAATAGTGTATCAGTAGCGCTCTTCTAGAGTCCATATGCATGTGTTAATGTGTGGTACTTGTTTTTTCTCTTTCTGACTTACTTCAATCTGTATGACCGAATCTAGCATCATCCATATCACTACAAATGGCCCTCACACTGGTCAGAATGGTCATCATCAAAAAACCATCAAAAACAATAAATGCTGGAGATGGTGTGGAGAAAGGAAGCCCTCTTGCACTATTGGTGAGAATGTGAATTGATACAACCACTCTGGAGGTTCCTCAAAAAACTAAAATAAAACTATTATATGACTCAGCAGTCCCACTACTGGGCATATACCCTGAGAAAACCGTAATCCTTTGGTTTAACTTTGGTTTGCTTTAAACATATCCCACTTTAATGTGTGATCTAATCAGGAAACCAGATCACTGAATATTTTATTTGTCCAGATTTGATACACAAGGAATATGCCCATTAGCTCTGAAAAAAAAGAACATTTTTTGAATTTTTATCAAATATTTGGATTATCAGGCTCATAAGGAGTAAAATTTATACAGGAAAATGTATATAAATACCCTACAAATGAAAATGTAAAATTAACAAACCTTATAAGGCATCATAACAGTCATCTTAACAAAGTACAGGCTACATCAGAAGAGAATCGCTGTTGAAATCAGCAACCATGGAGCATATGAATTGCAGAAAATTGAGAAGCCTTTCATTATGTTAAGCACATGTGATTCTTCATAAAAGTTAACTAGCGCCAAGAGCAGCAATCAACTTTTGTACATATTAACTCCCACTTACTTCTCTGGTGAAAAAATTAAGTAATGCCTGATACCTGTATTTTAACAAATTTTTTTTTTTTCATTTCCTGTGAAAATGACAAGCTTGACTTTAACGACTGCACGGATGTGGTCGAATTGACAAACGAGATGATGTTTATCATTTTCCTTTGAACATAATTTAAAGGAGTTGCTGTAGGTATTTGAAGATTTAACACAGGAGTTGTGGTATGTTTGCAAGCCTAAGGTAAATAGACTACAGGTCCAGCTTTGAAAAAGGACACTTTAGCTTGGATATCCAAAAGGGAAAATCCCCTTACTCATAACGTTAACACTTAAATGCTTGTCAACGGATGGCAAGAGGGACTTTCCAATCACAGTATCTTTGCTGTGTTATACAAAGTTAGCAGCAAAAATGTTTTCCAACACAGGTCTCTAAATCTCTGAGTTTATATAGTTCATTCTTAGGGAAAATTGATATTTAAAAAGTGGACTCTAAGAGTTAAGGAAAAAATAATGCTTAATGTGATAAATAAGTACTAACTACAGATGATATTATTGTATGTATTATTCCATTGCTGTCTTACAGGCTCAACAGTGTTTTTTGCTTTTTTTTTAATGGAAGCAGTAAAAACAGTAAAAGTACTTTACAAAACAGAATACAAAACACCAATTCATACAGACTAATTGAAATATAAAAATGTAATCTTCTTAGATAAAACTCAGAACAATTGTTGCCATAGAATTTGCTTTCTTAAGCTGAAAAGGGGAGGTGGACCTTGAATGCCTCCAGCTTATTCTTTTTCCTGCATTGAACCAAACCTTTCATTTCTATGGGCTTAAACCTATGCTTTGAATATTATCTGAGCTAAAATTCTTGGTGTAGAGTGAAATAAAGACTGAAAATAATTACAATGAGTAAAAATATTGATGAAAATGCTTGATATTTGTTTGGAAACAGTAAAGAAAATTTAGTTGTTTTTTTTTTCCTCCCAGTAGGTTGTATTTTTTATAGATTTAATGTAATATAAAAATTATATGGATTTGCTAAGTCTAATTGTTGTTCAGACTATAAATCTCTTGAAGAAAAAAGAAAGTGAATGGGTGCTTAGTCGTGTCCAACTCTTTGTAACCCCAAGGACTGCGGCCCAAGAACCTCCTCTGTCCATGGGATTTTCCAGGCAAGGACCAGGGGATCTTCCTGACCCCAGGGATCGCACCCAAGTCTCCTGCATTTCAGGGAGATTGTTTACTGCTGAGCCACTAGGGAAGCCCCAGAAGGAAGAAAACTAATGCTTAAATATAATTAACTGAACGTCATTGGAAGCCTGAAAAGCTCGTGTACTTATGTTGAACTGAAACAACATGTTAAGTATTACCAAGGGGAATATACATGCTTTGCTCAAAGGATAAAATTGACATGAATGAAAGCAGCTTGTTAAAAAAAATAATAATAATACTTTGGAAAGAGATAGAAACTCCAATTTCTGGACTTGGAAGCATGAATCAACAGAAGCTAATGTTGAATATGCAGGCTGTACCAGTGTAAGCTTTCCTAATATATGGTCAAGTTATTGCCAGCTTTTTAAAGCAGAGAATTGTGTTGTCTGTGTGTGACTTCAAAGAAAAACAGAATGGAAGGATTTCATCTGAGCCACCAGGGAAGCCCCGAAGGACTCCTTACAGGTCTTTAACTGTTATTTTATAAGCAGAATGTAACTTCTGAAACCCTATTCGAAAAGCAAACAGTGAAATTCAGCAACTGTCTTAACGATAAACATAAATGACAGAATCAGAAAATATTTTTCACTTTTGGTAAGACTAAAAAGTTAGTCATAAAGATAATATTTTGTTAGGCAATGTTGGCTTAAACTGAAAGACTGGTTTAGACTGTGAAACTGACAGGAATAGATGCTATACAGAAACTTTTCAACTGAATTTTCAACTACAACTTCCCTTTCAACATCACCCACCACTTGAAATAGCAGCTGCAGAGTCCTGGGGAATTAATTTACTAAACATTGTTTTCACTTGTGAAATGTTAAATATAGCCAACCTATCACCAGGTGCCACTCTTTCTTCTCTGTAGGTTTCCTGTCAACAGCAAGCACACGTGCTGTGGCAGCTAAAATTTAATCTAAATGACATTGTTGACTTCATCAGTAAGTATTGTGAGGCGAATCTTACAGCTGGAAGGCATCACACGTTGAGAAACGAATTAGGTAGTGATACACATATATTAGGAATCAGTTTTTGCAAACTTTTGATTCTAGATATGTACACCCATGGCAGATTCATGTCAATGCATGGTAAAACCAATACAGTATTGTAAAGTAAAATAAAGTAAAAATAAAACTTAAAAAAAAAATCACTGGATCAATTCAATTGTTTTCACTGAAAAAAAAAGTTTAAGAAATGCCAAGTGTTTCATTATGCCTAGAAAAAGCAGACAATTTTTTCTCTAAAAAGATTAATTCTGCAAGGTAACATGCCTCAAAGCCTGAAACAAACAAACCAACAAACAAAAACATAACCTATAGCTTGTTGGAGAAGGAAATGGCAATCCACTCCAGTACTATTGCCTGGAAAATCCCATGGACAGAGGAGCCTGGCTTGTTAGGGCTTCTGAGCTTAGGGTTCTAGCTGTTATAGGAAAGATATTCTAGTTAGTTTAAAATAAAAAAATTCTGAACACAACTAAATGAAAAGTCAAAACTGTCTCAAAAAAGCTTGAAGAAAAGCCTGTTTTAGTTTAATTTACACCTCACATAGCCATTTGATATTTGGTTCAGCATTTGGCAATACTGGATAAATACTGTTATATTTTATTATGTTAGAGCAAAAAAACTCCACCTTGTGAACTTTACATAAAGATGTGTTTTAATAGTATGCACTTTTAGTATTAAACTTGAGCCTTCTAAAATATTTATCTCATAATAAGAGGCTCTGGTTCCACAGTGAGAGAGGCCTGGCTTTGAAGAATGACCGAGGAACTAATGCACTGTGAGACCCAAAATGGTCACTTACTGGACAAGCAGAGCTGTACGTGGACCTTCTAAAGTAAATCAATGCCTGCATCAGCAAATGATTGTTGACAGCTGAAGCACACACAAATTTGCTGTTATGGTTAGTCAACCTACAAACTGTATCCATTGAAGAACTTTGATATATAATGACACTAAGAGCTGAAGATATATTTGCTGACTAATCATGATGTGCTTATTCTGGTCCTGATGAGCAGTAGCTGAGCTCATATATTTCTGCACATTTATATCTGGTATTGTAATTCTTTAGATTTCTATTCAACATATGAAAAATGAGGGAACAAAAGAAACAACCCAAAGATGAAAAAAAAAAAAGTCAAGTCACAAATGTGGGACATGACTAGTACAATTCCTCAGTACATTGTTCACAGATATACTGACAACATCTGATGCATCTTAAACGTGTCATTTCTTAGCTTAGAATATAAAGAACAAGCTGCTGCTGCTGCTAAGTCGCTTCAGTCGTGTCCGACTCTGTCGACCCCACAGACGGCAGCCCACCAGGCTCCTCGGTCCCTGGGATTCTCCAGGCAAGAAAAAGAACAAGCTACTAACAATAAAATCCAGCCTTTAACCAAGCTAATTAGTTTAATTGTGAAGTTAGCTGTGGGATGCGTAAACTTCTCTAAATCTCGATGAGTTTTCAAAGTACAATGAACCAATATACGAAATCATCTCTCTCAGATAATGCCCCAGAGGGACAGTTGTTTGATGAATATATACGAATCCTTTCCTGATGTGCATATGCAAGCAGCAGACTGTACCTAGGGCTGGAAGAATTAGTAATAAGAAAGAAAAGCATGTCTACAAAAGTAAGGGAAAACAATTTATCTTCAGTGACTGTTTCACATTTTAATGCAAATAGATAAATAATTTATTAGGAATGTCACAAGAGCATAAGTTTAATGAGATTTCAAAAATGAGAAAGATTTGTAAGCACTGTTCAATCATGTAAGATCAAAATTGACTAGTTGTAATGTCTTAATCAAAAACTTCAAAGTAGAATTTTGAAAACACTTGTAAAATAGGCCCACACCCACTCACTAACACAGATTTCATGTGGTTCTTCATAAATGCTATAGAAGTGGGGAAAAAAAGGAAAATAACCAAAACAGTTTTAGGTTGGACTTAAAAAGAAAGTTAAGCCACTAACTAGCTATTTTATATTCTACACTTTTTAATATTAGGTGTCAAATTGATACTTACTAGTCACTACTGTGATAGGCAATTATATAATTTTTATAAACTGTATATTGAGCAGTAATGGTTTTATAAATTATTGTTTCCTTGAAAGGAAGTGACAACTTTGTATGTCTTATTCAATATTTGCACACTGTTTAATTGTTTACTTCTTTACCTGCTAAGGAGAACCATATGAAAAGAGTATTTACATTTCATTCACATTATGAGCTATTATAATTGAAAATAAATCACCCTTAAAGATATGAATGCAACTCTCATTAATTTGTAAAGTTGTAATTAAATTGCTTGGGTCAACTTTGTTAAATACTTTTAGCTTGAATATCTTAAAAACAGCAATAGATGGAGCCTCATGCCCCTATGTAGTATTCATTTTTTCACAGATACTAAGAAGGCATGGCCAGATTTATTGATTAAACTATTGTTAATTATGTATTTTTATTTATTAGACTTTACCTGATTTATTATTCAGCATGGTTAGATACATTCATTACATTAATTATTAGACATAATAATTATATTAAGTATTTCAATTTGTGATTTTACTTTATTTTCTTTCATTCCGTTACTTGACCTACAGAACCTTACGTAATTGACACCTTTCTCATCAAATCATTCACACTTAAAAGTTTTCTTTCTAGCCATTCTTGTAGATCATATATTTTCTTTTTAATCACCCATCTCTCTCTCTCTCTCTGATCTACTTCTAAGAAATATTAAATCCTTACTCCATTCTAAACTCAAACACACTGTCCTCATGGCCCCTTCTAGTTCCACATCCTGTGGCTTTTCCTTCATAATTATCTTATCTCTTACAGGGTTTCTAAATGTCAATGTGGGCACAGGAGTGTGAGATAGTAAGGATGACACTGGGTAGGTATCATGAGAAAACGGACCAAGGTATGAAACTGTCCAACTGGAGATACTATGATTAGTGTTGGTTTCAGCCAAGGAAGCCTCAGGAGGAGTACAGGCCCAGAGTTACACATTCTTCAGTCTCTCAAGAGAATATGAAAATCTGTACTTTCATAAGGAATCTGCTAATTTATTAGAACTGTTTGAAGTTTCCTTTTATCCACTGGAAATAAATATTGATTGCTGCACATATTCTACCCAGTAGACACTGATTTATAAACTGTCAGAGTTGTAATACATCAGCCAGATGTCACTCATCTCCTTGTTCTTGTACTCTGCCTTCAAATATACAAAGTTCACCCTCAACTAAAAACAACCAAACATACACCACTTGACGTTGCTAAGTGTCAGGTTTGATTCTAGTTTCCACTCCAGTCAGACAGAAAGTTTTAAAACAAAGAGGTCTACAATTGCTGCATTTCCATGGCACCCATCTCTTTTTAATTTGCAGCCACTCCTTCAATTTTATTTTAACATGGAGTGCCTTCAATGCAATGCAATCTATGAATTGCTATGCATACACTGAAGATGAGGGTAGTATCTTCTTCCTGCAAGTGGCTTATTCTACATTATATATAGATGTGAGGCAAGAAGTGAGGAGGTAGAAACCCAAAGAGATCAGCCAGCTTACTTCTTAACCACTAAACCACTCTTGCAAAATCTATATGTTAATATTCAGTCATTGAGTAATTAGCATTTTACCAATGCTAGAAAATGCAATATTTTATTATGTAAAGGATGGTTGTTCTCTTGAACTTTTAAAGAGTTCTGATTCACTGAAATGCTCTGATTTAAACATGCCAACCAACACAGCAAAGTAACTATAGTGAAAATGATCTTGTTTCCTCTATAATTAGGAAGGCCTTAACTTTCTTCTTAGTTATAGAATTATAACTGAAGAAAACAAGATATAATGAATATAGATGGGCGCTGTTTTTTTATTTCAAGAGCTTATCTAAGTGAAAATACCAGAATCTTACAAAGAATAAACCTCTCTTCTAGAAACCTTATTTGCTAATTTTTACCTGTTTAGGATATAATTATTGAACAAGTACTCATAGAATAAGTAAAGTTTATTTATAACTGTTGGCAAAAATAGCAGTTGAATAGGCTCTACTTGTATCCAGTATGAGAAAACACAAGATTATTAGAGAAATTAAAGATAAATTCTCAAAATATATGTCCATCCAGACAAAAGTATGTTAAATATTAGGGTTCTGCTGAATGTTTTATTTCATTAGTATAAAGACAGTATGTTAAAAACTCACATATCCATCCTTATATTTCTGACTATATAGTGATTTCAGTCTTATGACTTCACATCTTTCAATGAGCAACATTAAGCACTGGTCCACTCTTACTGAAGTATTCAAGCATTCAAGGTAAGTTTGCCAAGGCCAGTGTATTCTCGAACATGATGTGAAATTCATATGCCTTATTAAAGAAACTCACCTTATTTCTAGGACCAAAGAGGAATTGATTTTCCAACCTTCTACAGAACGCTGGAAGATTGAAGAACCAGCCTTCCGAATGATTTTATCCGAACTATTGACAAGGGATCGACTCAAACACAGCTCACCTTCTCTGGAACAGAACACAATAAACGCTTTGTGAAAATAAGAAACACTTTTTATAATATCATAGTGCCTGATTTAGATTACTGGTGACAGCTTACAAACACAACATTTTCTATATGTTAGAAGAAGAAGTATCAGCATGATGAGACGTATTCCAAAGACTAGGTGAATATGACTGTATCGAGTAATCACTTACATTTATTATTTCACTTACTCTTTTTAAATAAAACTGGTCTCATGTAAAGAAAAAACCTTTGTGGTACTTAAAGGAAAACATTCTCATCCAAGTTCTGCTCCCCTTTAATCCCTCCCTCCCTGCTGTGCCTAACAATAGAGACCGGATGTTTGGCCAGTTCTCCTGCATCTGTGTGACTATGACTCCTAAGATAGCAATTTCATTTTCACAGGAGACATGAGACATAACGGAAAGAGCTTTTGTTTTGGAGTAAGAAGACACTGGCTATCAAGTGATCTGGGCATGTTTGTGACTCTGTTGCTTGCTAGCGCCTAAATCCCTTGACCCTATTCTCTTTCCAGGCCACCGTGGCTTTCAGTTCAGTTCAGTCGTTCAGTCGCTCAGTCGTGTCCGACTCTTTGCGACCCCAAGAACGGCAGCACGCCAGGCCTCCCTGTCCATCACCAACTCCCGGAGTTCACTCAGACTCATGTCCATCCAGTCAGTGATGCCATCCCACCATCTCATCCTCTGTGATGAGGTGGCTTGAACCTTACCTTGAAAATTGCAAAAATATTAACTAACATGCTTCGACTTTGTGAGGATTAAATGGGACTCTGCACGTGAAAGTAATTTATAAAACAACCGACGTGCTAATTCTGAAATTACATAGGTCTCAAAAAAGCTCAACAATGAAGTCTTTTCTGATAGTTGTTTGGGGTGGGGAGATAAGAGATTGCAGTTGGAGGAATACTCATTCAGTAGCCATTATTATTGGTATTTTCGGTTATATCAAAAAATCAACTGTGCTACCCCTACCAGTCAACAGCATGGGGCAAGTATATCATGAGGCATTCTAACAGCAGGGGTACTGACTCTAAGGGACAGATACCTATGATGGCATTTAGGCCCTTAGGGCCTTTAGAGTTGAAACTGTTCATTGTTCAGTAGACTATTTCTTGGCATTTTATTGATGTAAATCCAGACTCAGAGAATAAAAAAAAAGCCTCCTGTCTATGGCCTAGCCCTTTTAAATCTGTATTTCTTTACATGTCACCTCTTAATTTTTTTTTTTTTCTTAGAATCTCAAGAACATAGTTAAAAAGCAGCATGGCTATTTGCTCAGTCACAAAGTCTAAATCTGTGTTTATTATGTAGGCAATCCTCCCCTACTATCAATGGAAACACTGCCTGTGCAACAGCTGCTAGATGAATTCTGTAATTGGAGGCTTATAGTTTGGTATTTTGGTTTGCATTCTTTTTGAAACATGTAGTTCCAATTTGAAGCAACTCAAAGCATCAAATGCAACTACTCCCTGTACAATTTAGAAGTCTATAAAAATTAATATTTTAAACTGTTCTACTGATGAAAACGATACACTCGCATGCCTAGGCATGGCTAATAAGAGTCATTTTATAGAGGTCATTTAGGATGTAAGGAAACAGGGTGCAATTACTACTCAGTGGCCCAGAGTCAATTTTTATATTACATGTCTAATCATGATAACTATATATGAATGAAAATGTGGATGTACGGAGTTAACCTTCATACTTTTGGAGATGTACTTCCAAGGGTATGGACACAAACATTTCCGGGGGTCAGTATCTTCCCAATCTTCATCTTGCTAATAATTGGCCTGTCAATTCATCTTTTCTAAACACAGATTGCTACTGTCAGGCAAGTGTATGCTCCTCGGTTTTTGTGTCGTCACAACAAAGATTGGAGTGACGGACATTAAAGCCCCATCGGCGTGTCACAGCTCTAGGGTCTTGGACAGGCCGTGTTATAGCTCTCAGGTCACGAACGGACCATGTTATAGCTCTTATATGTAGTTCCAATTTGAAGCAACTCAAAGCATCAAATGCAACTACTCCCTGTACAATTTAGAAGTCTATAAAAATTAATATTTTAAACTGTTCTACTGATGAAAACGATACACTCGCATGCCTAGGCATGGCTAATAAGAGTCATTTTATAGAGGTCATTTAGGATGTAAGGAAACAGGGTGCAATTACTACTCAGTGGCCCAGAGTCAATTTTTATATTACATGTCTAATCATGATAACTATATATGAATGAAAATGTGGATGTACGGAGTTAACCTTCATACTTTTGGAGATGTACTTCCAAGGGTATGGACACAAACATTTCCGGGGGTCAGTATCTTCCCAATCTTCATCTTGCTAATAATTGGCCTGTCAATTCATCTTTTCTAAACACAGATTGCTACTGTCAGGCAAGTGTATGCTCCTCGGTTTTTGTGTCGTCACAACAAAGATTTGGAGTGACGGACATTAAAGCCCCGTCGGCGTGTCACAGCTCTAGGGTCTTGGACAGGCCGTGTTATAGCTCTCAGGTCACGAACGGACCATGTTATAGCTCTTAGACAAATCAGTGTTACAGCTCAGTGTTACAGCTCTATTTTATTTAGAAGATAGCAGGAAAATCCATCTTCGAGGTGTGAGGGCACTTCGATCCAAAGATGCAAAGAGAAGAGCGCCCCAGCGCACACAGGGGCTGGAGAGAGAGAGAGAGAGAGAGAGCCCTTCGGCTCCTCTTTTTATGTTTTTTTCTTCCCCCTGGGCCTGCCCTATGCAGGTTTGGCTTAGTCAGGAATGCTGTTCTACTTGAAGTCCTCACTCAGGTCCTCGGACCTTCCTTTGACCTTCCTCTGTTCTATTTTCGCGGGCTTTTCCCTTCCTTGTCTTTTAGCCACTGCCATGTTGGACTCCCTTTCCCTATTCTAACTACCTAACATTACAATTAAAATAACTATTTTTGCCACCAATAAACACTTATAGAAGTAAGCTGGCGTTTTAAATACCTGTGGAAGATTGCTTTACTGACAGGTAGATAAAGATAATTTTTATAAAGTAGAATGATTGCTACAATATGGTATGCAGCCTTTTCAGAACTGCAAAGATTTAAAGAAGTGCTTTAAAAGTTTAAATCAGTTTTATTAATATATTAACAAAATGCTGCCACATTACTCTGCCCTTTGAATTGTTTTGTTTTCAGTAAACTGGTGATCAGCTCAACTTCAGACTTTTATTACTGGAAAGTATTTTGAATGAAAGTGTCTACAACTAGTCACACTTCTCCTTGAAGTCAGTGGAACTCATGTGTGAGAAGGCCAGGCTTCCAGCAATCTGAGGCTCTGGAGCAAACTTCTTTGTATAAAGTTAAATGAGTCCCAGGGGGTTCTTCACTTGTGACCTTGGTAGCACTTGGTCTTGGACAAGCCTTTTCCTTCCTGTGAATGCAAGGCATGAAGGATGTTGCCACCCTCTCCTAGCTTCTCATCCCAGATCCAAACAGTGCACTGAAAACATTTCTTGCATGGGCTATATACAGGAAGGTTCAACATGTACTTCTAAAGGGATAATTACACACCATATAAAAGAAATAAAGCAACAGATAAAGTATTCCTGCTTATATGCAGCTAAAAAACCCACTTAGATGGCCATCCATGTAATACCAGGGATAAAGTCAGTAGTTATGTTACTAGACTTTATAAATATTTTTCTCTTTGAAATATGAGTTGCCAGGCATCGCTATAATTTTTTCTATTAATTCTGCAGTACCTAATACATAGGATTAATTCAGTTTCATGAAATTAGGTACCCAAAAGCCCTGTATTCCACTTCATTGTAAATTCTTCTTGATTTGGCTTTGGGATCTGTTCTCTTAGGTTAAACTTCCTATTTAAAATGAAAATGTAAGTTATTTACACAAAAAGAACTTGCATCAAACTAAGCCTCAACAGAAATAGCAGGCAGTTTTGTGTTTTCATAACCTAAGTGTAAAACAACTAAAAAACAAGGAGATGAGCTACCTTAACTTACAGCATATGGCTTTTAGTAGAATTCCAAATATAACATATGAAGTAACATGCAGATTCTGGTTTCCTGAGTTACCAGAGCTTGTTCTACTCTAGAACAAACTGGAATGAACATTGCTGACAATGCTAAAACACTCTTAAGTATGAGTGCTTATCTCCACCGTCAATCCTAAATTTCAGAACTAATACTGGAGATAACCTAGTGAGGCAACCTAAAGTGCACAGTCAAGTGAAAGAGAGATCTCTAGGTAATAAGAAAAGCAAGTTAAAGGCCATTTAAAGTCCACCATTAAAAAAGTATGTGGCAGGTTTTAAGGAGTAACAAAGCAAATGTCTATTTGGTATTAAAGTTTGTTACTTTCCCAAATGCATTATTTCATTAAATGAGTACACCCACATAATTTTATCTGTAGGATCTTTAAATTAGCATATTTCTAATTATATCCAAAGAACACAGTCAGTAAAAGAATATGCCAACTGAGAGGCAAATGCCATTTTCCTCATTAAGTAAAAATATCAGTTAAGAACAGACCCCTTTATATCCCTAAATGCCCTTTCAGTTAAACTTTATTAACTAGGCAACAGATCAGGCAATTAATAGGCTAGCTTTGAAAGAAACAATTCTGAACATCCAATAATTACTCGACCTATTCTTCAGTCATTGCTTATGACAAACATGCTGCTGGAATTCCTCTGGAGATGTGTGAATGTGGATGCTTGGTGGGGGAAGCTGAGCGGCTGTTTCTTGCTTTTCCTTCTGTGTGGAATGACTGCTCGATCCTGGATATAAGAACCAGGTCACACCGACTCTAGGTGGGACCTCCAGTGTTAAAAGGCTGGCAGGTGGAATAAAGACAGTAACTACCTGTCTGCTGCCAGATGGAAGCAGGGATGCTAAATCCAAATCCAGAAGGATGTTCGAACATCCGAGGACTTTGGAATTGCCCTTCACCGAATCTATGGCCCGCTCACAAGGTACGCAGCGGCGCCCCCAAAGGTCAGACTGTTTACCTCTCGGGCGATGAACTGGTTTGGGTTCAGGCGGCCAAACCGCCACACTGGGTTACTCATCTCCAAAGAAACCAGCCCCTCCACGTGGCTTGGGTAGGCAGAGAGTCAATGAGAAGAACCGTTGTTTGGGATGAGTCAACCCCGCCACCAGAAGCACTACTCGGGGGAGTTGAAATAATCAGCTGCTATCCCCAGCTTTTCAGGGGCACGTTTCAGCCGAGGGGAAAGCGCTGGGGCGAGGGTGGGCTAGGGGGGACCAGTTGTCCTCCCGGTGCGCCCCACCTCACCCCGAAACCCGGGCAGCGCCAACTCCCAGGTTTCAGCGAGGCGCGGCGCGCGCCGCCCCGCGTGGCCTGATTGCGGGTTTAAATTAGGGAGGAGGCGCGCGGGGGCCGAATGGAGCAGAAAAAGTTATTGTTTTATTTGTAAAGGGGGCCTGATTCTTGCAATAGAGGCTGGTTCCTCCACCCGGGCGGGCAGCTCTCTCGGGGAGGGGTACCCGGAGAACCCCGTTCCACGCGCACCCCTCTTCCTGCTGGATGCGCCCGCCCCGCGCATCCTCGGAGGGCGGGCTCGGCCCGGAGAAGGTGCGAGAGAAGCCCCGCGGGGCTGGCCCGACCCTCTCGCCCAGCTCGACGCCTGCTCGCTCCCCGCCTTCACTCCCCTCCGCTTCCTCCCGCTCCCGGGCGCCCTGGGCTGCGCCCACCGGCCGGCAGAGGCCACAGGAGGCATGTCGCCCAGGAAACGGGGACCATCCCAGGACTCGGGGTGCGCCCCGCCTTCCCGCCGGCGGGTTACGGAGGCCTGGGGAGGGGCCCCCCGGGGGAGCCCCCCACCCGTTCCTCCCGCTCGCGCCCCGCAGGGTGGCCCGCCGCCGAGG